>CAJQZJ010032322.1:10445788-10487022 GCA_907164525.1 Lophiomys imhausi
TGTGTGTGTGTGTGTGTGTGTGTGTGTGTGTGTGTGTGTGTGTGTGTAAGTTCTGTTCCTCTCTCAATGGAGGCCTCTGACGTTTATAGTTAATGAATGCCTGTCAGGGGCTTGGAGATTTATTGCAGTAGCAGGGCATTTCCTTGGCACGTGCTGGATCTGAGTTAGAAGCCAGCCCTGCAAGATGAGAAAGGGAGAAAATTGTGTAGCTCAGATGTGTTCCAAGGAAAGGCTTTTAGCTATACTGTTATGCTGTATGAATGCTTTGATCTTACAGTCCTGCCTAGAACTTTCTCCTGATTATATAGCAGTAGTGAAAGACAAACAAGACCCTACCAATAGCAGCAGACAATTCTCATTCCAGCTCTACTACTTTCTGTTATTTCAGTGTAAAATAGTGACAATAGGGTCTGTGAAATGGTTTAGCTAGTTAAGGGCACCCCAATGATGCCAGCCTAAGAAACTTAGTTCATAATCCTGGGAACCCATATAGGGTGGAAGAAAACAGAGTCCACAAAATTGTCTTCTGACTTTCTCACAGGTGCCACAGCATGTGTGCCCCTACAAAAATACAATCATAATAACAGGGGGCTGCTCACAACCATCTGCAATTAATACCCTGTTTTGGCTTCTGGGAACACCTGCAGTCACATATCCACACACAAACAAATGCTTACACACATAATTAAAAGGAAAATGAATCTTAAAAAAATAAATAAGGAGCCGGGATGGTGGCACACGCCTTTAATCTCAGCACTCAGGAGGCAGAGCCAGGAGGATCTCTGAGTTCAAGTCCAGCCTGGTCTATAAAGAGAGTCCAGGACAGCCAGAACTAACCAGAAAAACCCTGTCTTGAATAAATGAATGAGTGAATGAATAGATAGATAAATATAGATAGATAGATAGATAGATAGATAGATAGATAAGTAGCTGGGCATGGTGGCACACATCTTTAATCCTAGCACAGGGGAGGCAGAGGCAGGAGGATCTCTGTGAGTTTGAGACCAGACTGGTCTACAAAATGAGTCCAGGACAGTCAGAACTATTACACAGAGAAATCCTGTCTCAAAAATCAAACAAACAAACAAAAAAAGCAATAAATAAGGTAAAGTAATGACAATAATTTATTCCAGGATCATTGTAAGGATAAAAAAATGTATTCAAGTTTTTGGAAATGTGCTATATCATGCTGTTGATGAAGCCTCCTTCTCACCAACCATTAGAATGTGTATTTAAGAAGTTAAATTTCTTCTAAAGTAAATGGACCACACAGACATTTCCAATTTCCATTTACATTTCCCTGGATTTCTGGAAGTGTTTTCTTTTCATGCCAGCAAAGGCTACAGAGCACAGATTTTTACAATGTATACAAGACCTCACTACAAAAGTCGCCTTTGTTCAAATGCTCTAATGGAGGTGGAAGACACAGGGCCAGGAAAGTAACAATGAAAAACGCTTGTTCCTGAGAGGGATGGAGTAGGATTTTCAACAGAAATTTGGGCAGAATTTAGAAGGAGAACCGTATTTGAAACCCAGAAAAAGAATGTACAGCATGATGTTATATAAGAGTTACAGAAGACCTTTATTTTAGACAAGGTCTTTGCGCTAGACTCCAAAGAACAGACTAACCAACATAGAGACTCTCCCTGCTGAAGGCCTGGGCCACTAAACCCAAAGTGTCTCTGTCTTCCTTTCTACCAGGAACATTAACTTTGAAATGGTCACTTTCCCCCACTTTTTAGTCTTTGAAAACACTTTGGATCCTCCTGCCTCTACCTCCCAAGTGCTGGGATTACAGGCATGCAAAACCATGCTTGTAGGATTGGATTTTTTTTTGTTTTTTTGAGACAGGGTTTTTCTGTATATCTCTGGCTGTCCTGGACTCACTTTGTAGACCAGGCTGGCCTCGAACTCACAGAGAGATCCGCCTGCCTCTGCCTCCTGAGTGCTGGGATTAAAGGCGTGCGCCACCACCGCCCGGCGGATTGGGTTTTTTTTAAGTTCATGCATTATTTATATTCCTTGAATTATTCAATAATGCTTACATTCGGTGCTAAGGATATAGAAATCAAGTATAATGTTTCTGGGGCAGAGGCAGGAAGACAGCTACAAGTTTGAGGTCAGCCTGGTTTACATAGCTAAATTCCAGGGCATCCAGGCTACATACGAAGACCCTGGAAACACACGCACAATTATGTGTGATGGTTCATCCCATAACCCTACAATTGGTGGTCTAAGGTTTCTATTAGGACTTCAGACTTGAGACCTGATCTCCAGGTTCTCCCGGATGCTCTAGTCTACCTGTTACAGGGCATGCCCCACCCCCAGAAGCCCTCTCCTATATAATCTTGATATTTTGGGAGCTCTCTCTCTCTCTCTCTCTCTCTCTCTCTCTCCCTGTCTCCTTTCTCTCTCTCTCTCTATCTCTCTCTCTGGGCATACTATTTCTCTTTCCTTCTTGTATCCAATAAAACTTGCCTTTATATAACTTAATTTAGCCTGGATTGGATCGTTTCATCACCAAAGAATGCATCAATTAACAGAGTAAAATGGTTTCAAAACAAAATGCCCAGTTGTAGCAAACACCTGTTACCTCACCACTTGGAAATCAGACCCAATAGAATCTACTTCAGCCTACACAGCAAGTTCCTGGCTAGCACATAATGTTTTATTATAAATTATTTACAGGGGCTGGAGAGATGGCTCAGTGGTTAAGAGCACTACTGGCTGCTTTTCCAGAGGACCTGGGTTCAATTTCCAGCACCCACATGGCAGCTCACAACTGTCTATAATTCCTGTTCCAGGGGATCTGACACCCTTACACAGACATACATGGAGTCAAAACACCAATGCACATAAAATAAAAATGAATTATTAAAAAAAATAAATCAACTATTTTCACCAAATCCTAAAGTTTATAATGATGGCCTATATTCTTCAGAAATGTCAACTAATCATATTACTATGTATGTGTTTTTATGCTTGGATTGAACTCAGCTTCCTGCTTGCTAGATAAGCTGTAACACCCTAGGCAAACAGTGGCTACATTGTATACCATTCTACAGGCCCAGTATTCCTTTTCTCATATTTTGTCTCCTTTACTAGGCTGTAAAGGCTTTTACATATTTTAATACAGTGTCAAAATATGTAGCCCCAGCTGATCTCAAACTCCAACTCTTCCTGTCTCAGTCTCCACGCACTGGGATAACAGGCAAGTGCCACTTTACCTCTCAGCACCTCTGGCAATTTGAGGGCCAGGGAAATGAGGAATTCATTTTTTCTACGACTTCAGCAAATGGAGTGGAAGGAGTTGGGAGCAGACTTTCTTAGGAAATGAAAATATTTCTAACGACTTACCAGCATGGAACATTTTCCAGTCTGTTTCTTGGAAGTAGTTCAGTCTTTAATTATAGACATTCATTTGCCTTGCCTGAAATAACTTCCTGGAGCTAAAACTTTGAAATCTTTTAATAAAACCAGTTCCCTGTAGAAGTCAAGTTTAAAAGACTAGCAAGACAGAGAAGATTCTAAATCAGTCTATCAGATTCAAATTTCAAGGCTGGTATGGTGACTCATGTAATCCGAGCTCTTGGGAGGCGGCACCAAGAGGATCAGGAGTTCAGGGCCAGCCTTAACTACATTGCAAAGTATGGGCTAGATGATACCCTCGTTCGGAAAAAGAAAGAAAAAAGGGAGGGAGGGAAAGAGGAAGAGGAAAAAAATGATAAAAAAGAAACCAAACCAAAACCAAAAAACCCTCAGAATTCTACACGCTGTATTCACCCACTAATTACGTCCTCCGTTCAATCCTGCTAGGTGTTAGAATGTATTAAGGAAAGTTTCCGCTTAAGTTCACTTAAGACTCATATGTGATGAGTGCCAGCCTGGTTTGACTTTGTAGGCGACTGGCTTTTCCCTTTGCACACCACAGATGTGTCAGAGATCACATACCCAGGCTCTGTCCCGGGTATGTACATCTTTCTAACTTTGCCAGCGCGGGTCAATTGGCACTTGACTCTCCGGACATCAACCATCCGAGACAGCTCTGAAATTAGTTGCTAATTAATGACGTGAGTCGGACGATTCCGGTGATTGCCTCCATTCATCACGCCAGGTCAATAAAACCTGCCGCTCCAGGCTCACCAGCCCAGCCCAGGACCTCCCTGTTCTTCATTCACACAGCAGCACGCGGGGGAACAGGGACAGGAGACCGGGAGGCGGGGCTTCGGGGACAGCTCCGGGCTGCGTGCACTGCGCGGCCTCCGTGAGCGCGCAGGGCGGGGAGCGCGCCAGGGGAGGGGCGCGCGGGGCGCAGGGCGCGCGCGGCGGCCGCTGCGGCCTGTTGGCGCGGTCGCCAGCGGCCTCGAGCGAGTCTAGCTAGGAGGGCCCGCGGCGGCTGCGGCTGGCGGGGAGCGCGTGGCCCGATCAATTCCCGAGTGGCCTGCGACCATGTCCCTGGGGCAGCGACTGGCGCTTCTGGCCGTCCGTCTGCAGGAGCCGCAGCGGGTGGCGAGCTTCCAGCGTCTGTGTGGGGTGGAGGCGCCGCCGCTCAGCAGCCCGGCAACGGGCGAGGATGCGGGGACCGAGGTTCTCGGGGCCGCCGGAGACTCCCGGCGACGGGGACGGCAGTCGGGCGCGGAGCGCAGCCCTAGCCCCGCCAAGTCCGACTGCCGCGGCGCCCCCAACGGCGTGCGCAACGGGCTGGCGGCGGATCCGGGCCCGGCCGGGCCCCGCCGCGCGGGCTCGCTGCGCCGCAACTCGTTGACGGGCGAGGAAGGCGAGATGGCCAGAGTGAGCAACTGGCCGCTCTACTACCTGTTCTGCTTCGGCACCGAGCTGGGCAACGAACTCTTCTACATCGTCTTCTTCCCCTTCTGGATCTGGAACCTCGACACATTTGTGGGCCGGAGGCTGGTGATCATCTGGGTGCTGGTCATGTACCTGGGCCAGTGCACCAAGGACATCATTCGCTGGCCGCGGCCGGCCTCGCCTCCTGTCGTCAAGCTGGAAGTCTTCTACAACTCGGAGTACAGCATGCCCTCCACGCATGCCATGTCCGGCACCGCCATCCCCATCGCCATGGTCCTGCTCACCTACGGCCGCTGGCAGGTACGCTGCGCTTCTCGGCTCGACGGACGGTTTCCCAGTGCTCTCTGCACTTTTAAAAAAATTTGGTTCATCCAGTCCAAAACCCCTGCCCACGCGTCCGCACAGTACCCACAAGCAGGCCCTGTCAGAGCTCTAGAAAATTAACTGATGGAGGAAATATAGGCTCTTAACCACTAAACTGTATTTCAATACAGTTAAATAGAGTTTCTTAGACACCCCTCCCCCCAAGCAAACACATTCCGTGTCGTCCTAGGGTGTTTAATCCTTGATCTTGGACCGGGTTTTAAAGCCTGATTCGTCCGTCTGGTGCACAGTGGTGATGCATTTTCCTTAACATGAAACACTTGGTGGCTAAGACCCGGTTTCACTGCAGTACACGGTGTTTCCGATGTAAAAGTCTTTCACTTTATTGCTAGGCAGGGTTTTCAGAACGGTAGTGGAATTCCGAGACAGACACATTCCAAGCAGTAAAGCGATGACAGTTAAAAGCCCGAAAGGTAAAGGAACAGAGTGTAGGTGAGTTTGTTTTTAAAGAATTGTTTGCTGATGTGTTGAGACACTGACTTCACTTCTTTCTCTGTAGTCTGGAGAACCAGTTAAGTTGCTACACTGTTACTGTGGCGGTAACTGTAACCGTACATGGCTTTGTCCTCAAAGGAGTTATAGGGTGGGGGGAGAGATAAAAAAAAATTTTTATATTGCGTGCTTCCTTTGGCTTCCGTATTTTAAGCGCCCTAGGGTTTGTAAGTGATACTTGAGTTTAAAATCTAATTTCTTTCACATACTCACAAACAAAATGTATTAGAGTACTGGCCTTGCTTTATCTATCTTAAATTGTATGTATGGTTTGTTTGTTAGTCTTTCGGACCAATCTCTTAAGAATGACAGTTTTGGAGAATCTGGGGAAACTCATTGCCTCTATTTCATCCCCTTTCATTGCACAAAAATAAGAAATGCCAACTGTATTGTAAAACTCCATTATAGACTTGCTTAACTCACGCTGAGTTTCAGTATGGGTAAATCTTGTCTGTGTCACTCCACCCCCCTCTACTGTGCTCTGAGTCTTTTGTAGTAAAAGAAATCAGGCATGCACCCAGGAAGAATGATGGAATTAGGAGGGAAGACTAACATAGAAAGTTCATTCCATTTTAGCCCCTGGTGATACACAGTCACATTTGGATTGCAAAACAGGGCTGCCTGTTTGGGGTGGGAAAAAAAATCTAAAAATTCCTGTCTGATCTAAATATTCCAGAAAGTGAGATTGTCAGTGTATTTGGCATGCTGTTTACTGTATGTATGTATGCTACTGTTTGTCTTAGTGATGGGGGAACAGGAGGACAGGACCATGACTTTCTACTTCCTCCTCCCTGAGCAATTGTGCTGGTAACCCCTAGAGAGAGAGAGAGAGAGAGAGAGAGAGAGAGAGAGAGAGAGAATGGGTGGTTTTGTTCCTCAGTTATTCAGGACACATGCTAACAGGAAGTCTGAAAATAGTTCTGCTGAATTGTTGATGGGGTGTAGCTATCAATATTCTAACACTTCAAGGCCACTTGAATAATCAGGCTAAACTTATATTCCATTTTTTGTTTGTTTTTAGGCAGGGTCTCAATGTGTAGCTCTGGCTGGCTTGGAACTCACTTTATACGGCCAGGCTGGCCTCAAACAGGGGTCATACACAACCCACTGTATTTAATTCAACATTTGCACATCATACAGGCTTTGAAATTGCAGCTAGACAGGGTGGTATAAATCATCTAGTCTCAAACAGATCTCTAGGCAACCATCAACCCACTCTATGTACAGAGATTTTTCTATTGTGAACACTTCATACTAGAGGAAACATGTACTATATAGCCTGTTTTGGGGAGTGGGTTTTTTGTTTGTTTGTTTTGTTTTTCGAAACAGGGTTTCTCTGTTTTACAGTCCTGGCTGTCCTGGACTCACTTTGTAAACTTGGCGTTTGTAAACCTGTAAGGCTGGCGTTGAACTCACAGATATCCGCCTGCCTCTGCCTCCTGAGTGTTGGGATTAAAGGATTCAGCTACCATCCCCACCCAGAATTCACTTAGCATTTCTAAGATTTCTTTTAATATTTTCATACATGAACATACATTTTTTTTACAGTTCACCTCCCCAGCAATTTTTTAAAGTTCATATTGAAATTCCTGTGTGTCCAGGAGTTCATTCTTTTTTATTGGTGAATAGTGTTTCATTAGATCCATGTATTACATTTACTTCTTCTTCCGTTAGTTGGTGGCCATTCAGATTTTTGTTTGTTCACTGATTGATTGATTGATTGATTGTGTAGCCTACCTGGCCTGGAATTCAGTATAAAGGAGGCCACTCCTAAACCTATAATCTTTTTATATTAGCCTCCCAAGTGCAGTGATTACAGGCCAGCATTGTCACTATGCTTGGGTTTGTTTGTTTGTTTGTTTATGGGTTTTTTTGAGATAGGTTTTCTCTGAGTAATAAGCCTTGGCTGTCCTGGACTCACTTTGTAGACCAGGCTGACCTAGAACTCACAGAGATCCGCTTGCCTCTGCCTCCCGAGTGCTGGGATTAAAGGCCTGCGCTACCACACCTGGCTTATTTTATTTTCTAAAAGGATTTACTTGTGTTTATGTGTGTTAGTGTGTGGGGTGGTGGGTGCATGAGTATGTATGCAGGTGTCTATAGCCCAGGGAAAGTTCTAGATCACTTGGGACAGGGAGAGCAGCTCACACAGAAGGTGGTTTTTCCAGTTCAAGGGAGAAGAGATAGGGGTCTATCTCCCTATCAGCCCTCCCTCGCAAACAGTGGCCTGCTGCCTGGCTTTGTCCTGTTTATTTGATTTTATGGTATTTGAGCTTGAACCCAGGGCCTCAGATGCTAAGCATGAACTTTGTGTTTTGCCCCAGTTCTGCTGTCTTTTTTTCTTTAATGGCCTGTGAAGTATGAGTGAATTTTACATGTGTAGAGTTGAGAAAGAGCCAAAAGAATATTTTATGGCATGAAAATTATGTGAATCTCAACTTTTTCTTGCCTGTAGCTAAAACTTATAGGAACTGATCATATCCATTGTTGGAGTTGTTTTCTATTTGTGACTGCTTCTTGATGCAAAAATTCACTAGTTGTGACAAGATGAGCTGTGTGGTTTATGAAACATAAATAGACTTTCCCCCTAGTATTAGAACTTAACATAGTTTGTGAGGTAAACACTGAACTGCTGAGTTTTTGTTTGTTTGAGTTTTTTGTTTGTTGGGATTAAAGGTGTGCACCACCACAGTCAGGCTTTACCCAGCTTATCTTGATTTTGACAAGAGTTGCTTCACCAAGCTTATCTTGAGTTTGATAGTTATTTACTTTGTTGTTTTTTTTTTTTTTTTGGTTTTTCGAGACAGGGTTTCTCTGTGTAACAGCCCTGGCTGTCCTGGACTTACTTTGTAGACCAGGTTGGCCTCGAACTCACAAAGATCCACCTGCCTCTGCCTCCCAAGTGCTGGGATTAAAGGCATGCGCCACCACCACCCGGCCTTGTTGTTGTTTTAAAGAAAGTAGTGAAGCTGGCTTTTTATTTTTTATTCTATTTTACTTTTTTAGGTTTTTCAAGACAAGGTTTCTCTATGTAATAGCCCTGGCTTTCCTGGAACCCACTCTGTAGACCAGGCTGGCCTTGAACTCACAGAGATCCACCTGCCTCTGCCTCCTGAGTGCTGGGATTAAAGGCGTGCACCACCACACCCAGCCACTAGAGACAGTTCCGAGCTGCCATGTGGGTGCTGGGATTTGAACCTGAGTGCTTAGGAAGAACAGCCAGTGCTCTTAACCACTGAACCCCGAAGCTGGCTTTTTATAATTTACTTATTTTTATTCATATACATTGGTGTTTTGACTGCATATATGTCTGTGTGAGGGTGTCAGATCCCCTGGAACAGAAGTTACAGACAGTTGGGAGCTGCCTTGTGGGTGCTGGGAATTGAACCTGGGTCCTCTGGAAGAGCAGCCAGTGCTCTCAACGGCTGAGCTGTCTCTCTAGCCCTAAGTTACTTTTGAGACAAGGTTTCACTATGTCACAAACAAGCCTTAGAACTCTTTCAGAGTTCTGCCTGCTTCTGTCTTTGCTGGAATTAAGGGTGTATACTACCACACCTAAGGAATCTGATAAATTTTAGAGGTAGAATTCATAAGACTTGATGACCTATTGTATCTGTCATTAAGTGGGAAAAAAGAAGAAAGGATTGTGTCCAAATTTCCTGTTTGGGAAATATAATTTGTGAAGAGGCAAATAAAACAATAAACAAAGCCAAACCCCAAGTATCTTGTACTGACAGTGCAGGGTCACCAAGGAGCTGGCACCTTTGGCATCTGTAAAGCCACCACCTGCAGTGATTGAGGAGGCCGTTCTCATGAAAGATGAGGACAGACTTGGTGCCATAACATAACTGCCCAGTAGTATCGTGAGGATGGATTATTGTCCTCAAAGAGGACACAGTGAGAAGAGTGGAGGATCCAGCAAAATACCTCTTAAGATACTAATATTTAAGGACTCAGTAAAGTGTGTGCAGGGGCTGGAAAAATGATCCAGCAGTCAAGAGCTCATACAATCCACGCAGAGGACTCAAGTTCTTTTCCCTGCCCATTCAATGGTTAGTTCACTGTTAGCTCCAGCTCCACGGGGATCTGGTGCCCTCTTCTGGCTCCAAAGAGTACTGGTACTCATGTGCATATACTCTCATGCAGACATATAATTAATTAAAAATAAATCTTGGGGGCTGGAGAGATGGCTTAGTGGTTAAGAACACTGGCTTCTCTTCCAAAGGACCGGGGTTCAAATCCCAACACCCACATGATAGTTCATCACTGTCTAATTGTGGGGCATGGTGGTGCACACCTTTAATCCCAGCACTCGAGAGGCAGAGGCACTCGGATCTCTGTGAGTTCAAAGCCAGGCTGGTCTACAAAGCGAGTCCAGGACATCCAGGGCTATTACACAGAGAAACCCGGACTCAAAAAAACAAATAAAATAAAATAAAAATTAAAAAAAAAAACCAAGCACCATGCTAGGCATAATAGTGGAAACTATAGTCCCAACACAGGGAAGACAACCAAGTAGATCTCCTCATCTGGGCCAGGTGTAGTTCCCTTGGTGAGTGACAGGCCTGTGAGAGACTTACGTCGACATGTAGACGGCTGTCTTGAAGAACAGCATCCAAGGTTGTTTGTTCTCTGGCCTCCACATGCAGATGCACACATACTCGTAGAGAGAGAAACAGTTACACATATCAGCATTTAAAGAGTTGAATTCCGAGAGGTAAGAAGGTATCTTAAGGAGTTGCAGAGCTGGTTCAGTGTGCAAGAGCACTTATGGGTCCTCATGGATTCTGCACTCACATACCAGGCTGGGCATCCTGTGTGTACCTGGAACCACAAACTCCTGGCAGGAGCAGAGACAGGATTGCGAAGGCTTGCTGGCTTCCAACTTAGCTGAGAAAAACATGAGGTCCAGGTTCAGGGAGAGACCCCGCCTCAAAGAATATCAGAGAAAGTAAAGTCTCTTTTTAAAAAAGAAGACACCTTAGAAATATCTAAGGTGAGGTAGGCATGGTGGTGCACTTCCTTAGTCCTAGCATGCAGGAGGCAGAAGCTGGCTGATCTCTGAATTTGATGCCAGCCTAGAGGCCAACCAGGCCTGCATAAGGGAGTTCCTTTTTCAAAATAGAAGGAAAGAAGAATATCCGGGTGTCTGTAACTAAGGGTGTTTGCGTTCGTGTATGTGCAGGGTTCTCATAACAAATGCATCTTAACTAGGTTAAGCAAAAACAGGAAGTTGGTTGTAGAATATCTGAGGTGTTTTGTAGAAACCAAGAGCAAGGAAGTGCTGCTGGATCACCAGTGGGGTTGAGGCCAGACTGTGGAACAAGACTCTGCCTCGAAGCCCACTGCATACCATCATTCCTGCTGCTCTCCTCTCTTCCGTGCCTGCTCCTCTCCTCTCTTCCTAGTCTGGACATGCTTGTGCCTGCCTCATCCGGCTCTACATTATTTACAAGTTCAGCCAGACACCAGAGACTGTCTTCAGCCACTAGATCTGCCTGGTCAGGGCCAAGTGTCCACACTAGACTCAAACATTACTGGTCAGAGGGGTGGTGTGAGCCTGCCTCTAGGGCCGCACTGGGTATGTGCGGCACAGTTAGATGAAACAATACCATTAAAAAAAAAAAAACAAAAAACAAAAACCCACTGTAGACAAAGCCAGAAGTGAAAGTGAAATCACTGTGTGTTCTAGAGAGGTCAGTCAGCCCAGGCACTGAAGTCGGGCTTGCAAGAAGCTAAGCACTGACGACCGTGGACACGTGTGTCCCTTTATGGTTTGGAAATGCTTGGGACTGGATTACACAGCAAGTATTTAACATAACTGAGACCACACTGTTTGTCATGCCTATTGCTTTTGTTTAATATTATGCGTGATGCTTAGTTTCATGTCATTTTTGCTTAGCCACCATATGCGGATTTTTGACCAGTGACTAAGGTGCTTCTGTAAGAATATTTTGTAAGTAGAATTAACATCTTATATATATATATTTATTACTTCAGGTTACACCTCCATTACAGTGTCCTCTTTTAGAATTAACATCTTTAGTCCCAGTAAACTTTCATTAGAGAAGACTACTTTTTTTTTTTTTAAATGTTTTTCGAGACAGGGTTTCTCTGTGTAGCCCTGGCTGTCCTGGACTCACTCTGTAGACCAGACTGGCTTTGAACTCACAGAGATCCGAGTGCCTCTGCCTTCTGAGTGCCACCACACCCAGCACAGATTGCTTTTTATTTATTTTATTTTTTATTTTTTGTTTTTTCGAGACAGGGTTTCTCTGTGTAACAGCCCTGGCTGTCCTGGACTTGCTTTGTAGATGCTTTTTATTTATTATTATTAATATTTCCTGACAAGGCTCACTTTGTAGCCCAGGCTAACCCCAGACTTAGAGACCCAGCTGTTTCTGCTTTCTGAGAAGTAGGGTTAAAGCTCTATGCTCAGCTTCACATAAATTTTATAAAATGACTGGCAAAGACTGTCTTCCAAAGTTTTAAATTTTATTTATTTATTTATTTAGAGGCATGGTTTCTCTGTGTAGCCTTGGCTGCTGTGGAACTCGTTCTGTTTACCAGGCTGGCCTCGAACTCAGAGATCTGCCTGCCTCTGCCTCCCTCCCAGGCACTGGAACTAAAGGCGTGGGCCACCGCCAGCCAGCCAGCTTTTTTTTTTTAAGATTTATTTTTTATAGATACAGGTGCCTTGTCTGAATGTATGTCTGCAGACCACAAAAGCACATCAGATTGTGAGCTACCATATGTTGCTGGGAATTAAACTTTTTATTTATTGATTTAGTATGTGTTTCTGTGGAAGTCAGAGGACAGCTTGGTGGGAGTCAGTTTTCTTCATCTGTCCAAGTATTGAACTCAGGTAGTCAGGCTTGCCCTAGGAGAGAGAATTTTACCAACAGGTTCCTTCAGATTTGAGCCACACCTAAATTTTTCTTTGGACCTCCAGCCTGAAGGTCTGGGACTTGTGAGCCCCCACAATGGCATGCACTAGCTCCTCTATGTAAGTTGCTTTTATATGTATAATGTACAGACATGTTCTGTAGGTTATTTCTCTGGAGAACCATGGCTGAAACATGTCATGAAACTGTTTAATTCTTAACCAGTGCTGTAGCCTGAACCAGCCCTCACATAGGCTAGGCAAGCGTTCCACCACTGAGATAGATAACCACGCACCCCCACACCCTACTTTTTTTTCCTTTTTAAGACAGGTTCTTTTTGTTTTGTTTTTTTCCAAGACAGGGTTTCTCTGTGTAGCCCTGGCTGTCCTGTACTCATTTTGTAGAGCAGGCTGACCTTGAACTCACAGAGATCCTCCTGCCTCTACCTCCGGAGAGCTGGGATTAACGGCATGCACCACAACGCCCAGCTAAGACAAGTTTTTTATTTACTGTGTAGACCAGACTCACTATGCAGTTCTGCCTCAGCTTCCCAAGTACCCACCAAATGAAGTGTTTTTATATTCCTGAAAGCTGGTTTTTACACTGTAGGTTTATTACTGTCCTAAATATTAATTACCTCGATTTAGATAGGAGGAACCTGAGATGGATGTGGCCACCCCAGGGTCCCACAGCTGAAGAAACAGAAACACAGTCAGCCCACTTTACAGCCCTATAAACACCCTCTCCTATCAGGTAGACCTATCTTCTCCAGGTGGGCTCGGCGCGGTAAGGATGTGTAAGTGGGTCTGTGTGATGAAGCAGATTCAGAAGTCTTCATCTGCCATGTGGGCTGGATAACCTAGAAGCCTGTCTCGAGAGGAAAGAAAATGCAGTGTTTATGTGGAAAGAAGAGACAATCCTGGGCCAGGCACCACACAGCTGATGTCACTCCCACGCTAGGGTTCTCTGAGATACTCGGTAGCTTTGATACAACTCATTTTTCTCTTCCAAGACAACTTAAGCTGATTTTTCTGTGGTTCACATCTGAGGCTGCCAGTAAATTTGTTTTGTAAATGGCAGGCAGTAGGTCTGCGTACCTGGCCAGCGAGTGCCTTAGACACTGTTCCTACAGACAGACAAGCATACTGAGCGGCCCGCGTGTCCACCACCCACTTCGTAGCATTGTGCGATGTAAATCGTCTTGTGTCAGTTTTGACATGTAAATCCTTACCCACATTTCTGTATTGCCTCCTAGAACTGCTAAGTCATTGTAAATATTGTATATTGTTTATGATCACTCAAATACTTACTTGCTTTTCACACAGACTACAGCTTTCATTTCGTTAGCAGGACAAGAACAAGAGAGATCTGTCTTAATGTGCCACCATTGCCCTATTATGTGAAAGGCTGTATTTACTAAAATTCAAGACTGACTTTTTTTCCTGCTGTGTGTTTTTGTCCCATACTGCAATTATTCTGAACAAATTAAATTGCACTTAGGAAGGTCGGAGTGTAATTCATTGATAGAGTGCTCCCCTGCCTTTGGCCAAAGGTTTAGTCCTCAGTGTCTCAAAAACAGGATTATTTATTTTTATTTATTTATTTATTTATTTATTTTGGTTTTTCGAGACAGAGTTTCTCTGTGTATCGTTGGCTGTCCTGGACTCACTTTGTAGACCAGGCTGGCCTCGAACTCACAAAGATCCGCCTGCCTCTGCCTCCCAAGTGCTGGGATTAAAGGTGTGCGCCACCACCGCCCGGCTAGGATTATTTATTTTTAAAGACAGTTTTTGAAATTGCTTTAATTGCAAGTCTTTTTATTGGCTCTTTTTTTTTTTCTCCCTCCCATGCCTGTGAGTGGATGGCACCACAGTGTACCAGACAGTTCTGATCATGTGTGATAAGCAGTCAGGAAAGCATATCAGGCTGAATAAAACCATTTTTCAGAATAACTGAAGGAAATGTTGACTCAGGTTTTCTTGTTGTCAAGGCCATGGAGTGAAAAAGTTAACAGTACTATGAGATTAAAAGTACCTAACCCAGGCTGGCAGTTCATTCCTTAAATCCCAGTACTTGTGAGGGGATTACAACCAACCAATGAACCAACCAACCAAACAAACAAATGCATCTAGGAGAGGTAGGTGTGTCGGCACATGCCTATGCTCCCAGCATCAGGAGGCCCAGACTTACTTGGCATGGGAAAGGCCCTGGGTTCCATCCCTAGCATTGTAAGAAAAAAAAAATCATTTAAATCCTGTAATTTCTTGGGCTCCATTTGTATGCACTTGGAAATAATGTAAAGCCCTTGCTAATTTGTGCTTTTGCCTCACCCCCCCCCCCTTTTAAATTTTGGGACAGGATCTCACTGTGTAGCCCAGGCTGGTTTCAAACTGCAGCAATCCCTCTGCCTCAGCCTTTTGAGTTGGAATTCAACCTCTTTCCACTCTACTTCTCCAACCACTGTTGGTGTCTAGTTTCATTTAGGAACTTGAAATCACCAGGCACACACTACCCAAATATGCTCTTCCCAAGTTAACTGCTCGCCTTCCATCCTGTTTTCCTTCCCTCTAACCTCAGGACACAAAGCCAGCTCTTTCCACTCATGTTACTGATTCCAAGAGCAGCCTATTTTTGGCTTTCCTCCTTTTATGGTTTCTGCTCATCTAGCTTTGGCTGACCTGCAGCTCGCTATGTAGGCCAGGTTGGCTTCAAACTCAAAGTGATCCTCCTGCCTCTGTCCCTGTTGCTAAAATTACAGGCATGTGCAATCACCCTGATTGATTCCCACCAAAATTTTTCTCAATGGAATTGCCATTTGAAATGTAATGGAGAGCCATGAAACAGAAAACTAATTACAAAGTGTTCCTCTCCAGTGGGAAAGAGAAACACCACACTGCCAATTGCAAATGGCAGCCACTCCTGGATGGCAGAGAGTGAGAGTGCTAGTCTTCCTCCCAGGGAAGTCTTACAGTTAAAGAAAGTGTCCATGCAGACAAAGCACCTGTGTGTGTGTGTGTTGGTGTAGATATATAATATTATATACATACATAAAGCCGTTATATGTATGTATGTGTGTAAGCACATATGTATGTATACATATATATATACGTGTGTGTGTGTGTGTGTGTGTGTGTGTGTGTGTGTGTGTGTGTGTATAGCCTTTCAGTGATCGTGTATACCTTTAATCCCAGCATTGGAGAGGCAGATGGATCTTTCTGAATTTGAGGCCAGCCTGGTCTACAGAACGAGTTTCAGGACAGCCACGGCTATACCTAAAGACCTCATCTCAGAAAACAAATGAGCAATCAAAAACCTAAGTCATTCTTGCAAAAGCATTTTGTTGATGTCTGCTGTGTGTGATGTATGGTTAGGTACTGGGAAAATAACGGGGTAGAAAGCATACAGCTCTTGATGGGGTTTTATAGCATAGTGGTTTGTTCTCTTATTTGCTTGTTTGTATCTGTCTAACCTAATTTTTTCTCTCTCCTTTAGTATCCTCTTATATACGGGCTAATTCTCATCCCCTGCTGGAGTTCTCTAGTTTGCCTGAGTAGAGTCTACATGGGGATGCATTCCATCCTGGTAAGGAAACGGTGTCCTTAATATATAAGGGTTTTTGTTTTGTTTTGTTTTTTTGACACTGGCAGAACATTTTAGAAACTTAAGTCAAATGATTATATGATCTGTCATTCAAAGGAACACATGAACAAAGTAACTTGGCGAGGCAATTTTGTTTTGTTTTGTTTTTTGTTAAAAGGGTATGCCAGAACCCAAACCAGCGAGCAAGTTCATTTGGTTTATTACTTTGACACAAGTGATGACTGTGTCCTTCTCCCACTGGCTAGGGCACAACGTTAGTCTTTCTGGATGGGCTACTATTAAAAGAATTGGTTTAGGAATGGAGAGGATGGCTTAGCAGTTGAGAGCACTGACTACTCATCTGGAGGACCCAGGTTCAAATCCCAGCACCCACGTGGCAGCTCACAACTGTCAAGATCTGACACACTCACCTAGATATACATGCAGGGGAGAACCAGTGCACATAAAATTAAAAAAAAAAAAGAATTGGTTCAAAGAAAATGGGGGAAAGGTCATCCCCTCCTGGTCATCATGTTCCAGGAATGGGGAAGGTGAAACTGCAACCTTGTTAACAATGCTATTTATTAATAACTATAAACTTATATTAGGATGGCGAGTAGCCAGAGCTGGAGGCTTGAAGGCCTGGTGGGGCAGGTGCCAAGGCTTGGAGGCAGGCCAGGAGGCCTGGCTTGCCTAAACTGGCAGCCTAAAATGTGCAGTGGCCCTTTTCCCAGATATTAAATACACCAAGACCTTTTATGTTTAATGCTTAGGCCTTAGCTGACTCTCGAACTAATCTAAGTTAACCTCACCAACTAACTATTCTCAATCTGCCATGTGGCTTGCTGTACCTTCAGGGCTCATAGAGCTCACACCCAGACGTCCTGCTGCTACCGAGTCCTAGCAGGAAGAGAGAGAGTTTCCTCTCTGTTAAACCCAGGGTTCCTGTCTTTGTCCCAGGAAGTCCGACCTTCCTATATTCTCTCTGCTACTTGGCCATCAGCAACTTTTATTAACCAATCAGAGTGCCTCAGAAAGGGCAGTAACCAGATCTCTGAACACTGAAATCAGCCTCTGAGAACCAATGTACTAGACCTTCCTCCAACAGGAAGGGCTTTGTGTAAACAAGAATTTTACCAGGTGTGAAGGTTAAAAGAAGGGCTGGAGAGAAGGTTTAAGAGCCCTGGCTGCTCTTCTAAAGGACCTGGGTTCAAATCACAGCACCGTGATGGTACACACCTTTAATACCAGCACTTGGGAGGCACAGGCAGGCGGTTCAAGGTCAGCCTGGTCTACATAATGAGTTCCAGGACAGCCAGGGCCGCACAGAAAAACCTTGTCTAGAGACAGAGAGAGAGATATTAAAAGAAGACATAAAGGATAAGAAAAAAGTTTACAAGGTAAAGGAGATTAATGGAATATTGACCCCTGATGAGCAAGCTAGCTTTGATAGGTAGAGAGGAAATATCATTTCTCCCAAAACCTGAATACTTAGTTGTATGTATTCCTCATTTTGCAGAACTACCAGCATAATGACTTGTGGCGCATTAATGTATCAACCTTGTATTTCACTTTTTCCTTCAAGGCTGAAAATATCTTAGAAGCTTCGGGAATGTTGTAGCCTTTGGTTGGAGGTCTGTCTCCTTTCTTGCTTGCTTTGCTGTCTCTCCAGATGCTCTTCAAAGGCTTTCTAAGCTTTTCCTTCACTTTCTCAACGGTGGTTAGGCACCTCTTCTCCCATTTACCGTAAACTAGAATTGCCTTTTCCTTTCTGTCAGCCCACATACCGTATCTATTGTGCGTGTGCTCCCACACTCCCTCCATTCCACAGGATGTTCTAGGGGTTTATTCCCTATTAGCTTTTGGAAATGACAGATCAAAAAAAGATGGCAAAATGTGAACAAATTTATGAAATTCTAAATTTTCTGATAGGTTATACTGATTTTTTTTTATTCTTAATATTTTTAGAATGTTCTGTTTACTGCTCTAGTTGGCAGCATGAACCTGGGAGAACAGGACCTAAAAATGAGGCCGAGTAAAGTCTCGTGCAATAGCTGGCTTTATTCAGATCATCAGACAGTTTATACCCTGGGGGCTAAGAAAAGACATTGGAATAATGCTCTCATGAGTGCAAGTTGTATATAATCACAAGGAAAAGCTTTCACCTGGCAAAACCATGTTTTTCCATAGAGGCATATGAGTATCAACACCCAAGGTAAACTCACTCCTACCCACCACACCTGGGAGGAGCACAAAAACATTGCAAAAACTATTCTGTGTTCTGGAGAGATTGAGGTCGCACGATTATTGTTTTCTTGGTGTTTTCTCACAAGCACTCAGAGTTCTCCCATGACTCCATTCCTGACTGTTTTCTGACAAGGTTCTGCTTGTAGAACCTTCTCATTACCTTGTTTCACGGCTGTGGAAGTATTCGTATTGTTCTCACCGCTCTTCCTGTCTTAATCAGACCACAGGTTTTTACACAATATCTAACATTACAAAACTCTGCTGCTTATCACTGTCTGTGCCTCATGATTCCTGTTCACCTCCTCAGTTAGTGGTATCACTTCTAAAAAGCTACCAAATGGTTACACTGATTTTTTTGTTTTGTTTTGTTTTTTAATTTTATGTATGAGTTCTCTATCTGCATGTACACCTACAGCCAGAAGAGGGCATCAGATCCTATTAAAGATGGTTGTGAGCCACCATGTGGGTGCTGGGAATTGAACTCAGGACCTCTGGAAGAGCAGTCAGTGCTGTTAACCCCTAAGCCATCTCTCCAGCCCCGGTTATACTGTTTTTGATGTTGTTGGGGTATATATAGTCCTGGCTGGCCGTAGAGATCCTGCCTCTGTCCTTCTAGTCAGGGACTACATGATATTTAGACTGCTTTTAATCTTTTTGTCTCTGAGCATGCAAAGAAGTACTTTACCAGCTAAGACTATCTCTAACCCTGGTCATACTTTTTTGTTTTTAGTGAAGAAAAGTGAATAACTAATTTTCTTTAGGGAAAATGTACTTTTATCTCTACATTTATTATCAGTCCAAGGGGAATAAGAATCTGATTGTTGAATGTGTGATCTCAAAAATACTGTTCTTAAAAAAAAAAAAACTGGGACTGGAGAGATGGCTCAGAGGTTAAGAGCACTGGCTGCACTTCCAGAGGTCCTGAGTTCAATTCCCAGCAACCACATAGTGGCTCATAACCAACTATAATGGGATCTGGTGCCCTCTTCTGGTCTGTAGGCATACCTGCAGACAGAACAATATACAAAATAAACAAATCCTAAAAAAAAAAAATTAAAAAAAAAAAACTGAAGCTGGGCATGATGGTACACACCTTTAACCCTAGCACTTGGGAAGCAGAGGCAAGTTGATCTCTGTTAGTTCGAGGCCAGTCTGGTCTACAAAAGATTGAAATAGGAGCCAGGCACACACCTTTAATCCCCGCATTCCAGTGATAGAGACAGGAAGATCTCTAAGAGTCTGAGGTCATCCTGGCTTGCATCCCGAGCTCTAGGCCACCTGAGTTACATAATGAGATCCTATGTCAAAAAACCAAAACAAAAAACCCAAAATATGTAGCAATTGATCAGATATTTCTCTTGAGTTGAGTTTACTCTTTGTATACTAGACGATATCCATTCTAGAGTCAGGTGGAGTAAAAACAGTATTGACATTAGTTTTTTAAAAAGATTTATTTTATTTTAATTGTGTATGTGAGGGTATATGTGTGTGCACATGACAACAGGAGCTACAGAGACCAGAGATATCAGATCCCTGGTGTTGGAGTTACAGGCAGTTATGAGCCACCCTCCATGGGCTGGAATTGAACCTGGGGACCAAACCTGAGTCCTCTGCAAGAACAGTGTGTTCTCTTAACCGCTGAGCCATCTCTCCAGCCCTGACATATTGCTTTTTATTTGTTCATGAATGGGCAGGCCTAATCCTTTTTGCATTTGATTTTACTTATTTCAGTACCAAGGATTAAACCTAGGGACCACACATGTAGCCAGACCACCCCAGACTGACTTTGAGCTTCTGTAGCAACATCTGCCCTTCAACAGTCAGTCCTCCCACCTTAGCTTACTTAGTCCACCCAAGTAGTTAGAATTATTTTCCCATAACACGATGCCAGACAAGCTTAATCGTTTAATTGCTCAATGACAAGTTTGCCCCCAAATAATGTATTTAAAATAGCTACACGATGGGAATGGCTAGGTGGATGGCTCAGGGGTTAAGAGCACTCACTCCTCTTCCAAAGGACCCGGGTTCAGTTCCCACATAACCACGCACGACTGTCCGTAACTCCAGTTCCACAAGACCCATCATCTTCTAATGATCTATCTCCAAGGGCGCCTACGTGCATGTAGTACACGTGAGCTCACACAAGTGCATGTACACACACACACACATATGTATAATAAAATAAGAGTAGCCACAGGAACCTGGAGATGACTCAGTGGGTAAAAGCAGTAAAAGCATATACCACCATGCCTAATAATTCTCCTTTTCAAAGTAACATCAGGTATAACTTTCAAGTATTACAGATAATAATTCTGTGCGAATATCATTACTAATCAATAATACATTGACTTTGTATCTCAGCAGTTGATATTTTGTTTTTGTGAGGTCAGGTTCCATGTAGCCTAGGCTGGTTTTGAACCTGTGATGCCCCTGCCTCTGCCTTCTTAGTGCTAGAGTTATAGGCATGCACTACTGTGCCTGGCCCACTTTTGTAACACTATGACTCTGAAAATGTTCCTTCAGTTTGTACTTTTCATATCTTTTAGTGTTTAAGATAATTACTTGTATTTTGAATTATTTTTAAAAACATAGTTGGTGTCTTCACTGCTAACTATGAAACTAGCATGGACTGTAGGTAAAGTGTACCCCTCCAACACTACCCCACAAACTGCTCATAGATACACAGATACAACACTGCCTAAGTTGCTGTCTTCATTAACATTAAGGACACTTGACTGTGTTAGAAATGATTTATAAGGAATACTTCATTCAGCACTTGACATACTTCGATATCAATATGAGTCAAGAGCAAATACTTTGGGGTTTTTTTGTTTGTTTTTCTTTTTCGAGACAGGGTCTCTCTGTGTATCCCTGACTGTCCTGGACTCACTTTGTAGACCAGGCTGGCCTTGAACTCACAGAGATCCACCTGCCTCTTCCTCCCGAGTGCTGGGATTAAAGGCGTGCACCACCACGCTCAGCCTACTTTGTTTTTAATATGTACTTTCCTAATTGGTTTTCCTAGTTCTCAAAAAAGTAAATATTACTATATCTTTTTTTATTTTCAGTCATCACCAATCATAGTTTTCAAAATTCCTTTTTCAAAACAGAGTTTCTCTGTGTAGCCCTGGCTGTCCTTGAACTCATTCTGTAGAACAAGCTAGTCTTGAACTCAGAGATCCACCTGCCTTTGCCTCCAGAGTGATTGGATTAAAGCCATATGCCATTACCACCTGCCCAAAATTCAATTTTATTTATTTATTTATTTTTAGTTTTTCAAGACAGGATTTCTCTGTGTAATGGCTCTGGCTGTCCTGGACTCCTCACTTTGTACACCAGGCTGGCCTTGAACTCACAGAGGTCTGCCTGCCTTTGCCTCCCAAATGCTGGAATTAAAGGCAAAACTCAATTTATTTGTTTGTTTGCTTCATTTATTTATTTATTTATTTTGTTTTTTTGAGGCAGGTTTCTCTGTGTATACTCTCTGCCTGCCTCTACCTCCTGAATGTTGGGATTAAAGGCAAGAGCCACCGCACCTGGTTACATTGGTGTTTTGACTGCATGTCTGTCTATGTGAGGATGTTGGATCCTCTGGAACAGGAGTTACAGACAGTTGTGAGCTGCCATGTGGGTTCTGGGAATTGAACCCGAGTTCTCTAGAAGAGCAGCCAATGCTTTTAACCGCTGAGCCATCTCTCCAGGCCAAAATTCAATTTCTTTTTTTTTTTTTCTTTTTTTTTCTTTTTTTGGTTTTTCGAGACAGGGTTTCTCTGTGTAACAGCTCTGGCTGTCCTGGTCTCACTTTTGTAGACCAGGCTGGCCTCGAACTCACAGAGATCCGCCTGCCTCTGCCTCCCAAGTGCTGGAATTAAAGGCGTCGCCACCACCGCCCGGCCAAAATTCAATTTCTTTTTTTTTTTTTTGGTTTTTCGAGACAGGGTTTCTCTGTTTAACAGCTCTGGCTGTCCTGGACTCGCTTTGTAGACCAGGCTGGCCTCGAACTCGCAAAGATCCACCTGCCTCTGCCTCCCAAGTGCTGGGATTAAAGGCGTGCGCCACCACCGCCCGGCTAAAATTCAATTTCTTAAAACACATTTTTTGATCAAAGGTTTATTTGTATGTGGAGGTGATAGGAATTGAACCTGGGTCTTGGAAGAACTGCAAGTGCTCTTGACCACTGAGCATCAGTGCTCTGGGTTGCTAGAATTCTTTAGCTAGCATAAATTAGCTTACAACTCACAGTTCCTAAAAGGAGGAGGAGGAGGAGGAGGAGGAGGAGGAGGAGGAGGAGGAGGAGGAGGAGAAAAAGATAAAAAAGAAACTGGGCGTGATGACACTCGCTTTTTCGCTTTTAATCCCAGCACTAGGAGGAGAGGCAGGTTGATCTCTGTGAGTTCAAGGTCAACCTGGACTACAAAGTGAGTCCAGGACAGCCAAGGCTACACAGAGAAACCCTGTCTCAAAAAACCTTAAAAAAGAAAGCACACAAAACTATTTGAAGACAGAAGATGTTAGTGTTAATATTACTTATAACTGTCTAAAATGGCAATATTTATGTTTTCATACTAATTGTTATTTCTAGTCTTCCCCCAAAACATAAACTTCATGACAGCACACATCATTTCTTTGAGTAAATAAAGTCTTTCTCTTGCATGTAAATATCACAATAGCGAACCTGACTAAATTTACATATATTATACATGTAGTTATTGAAAGAGTGGGGAAAAACCAGTCTTTTATTAATAGATCTGTTTTATTGGCCAGGCTGTGGTGGCACATGCCTTTAATCTCAGCACTCAGGAGACAGAGGCAGGCAGATCTCTGAGTTGAAGGCCAAACCTAGTCTACAGAGTGAGTTCCAGGACAGCCAGGGCTACGCAGAGAAACCCTATCTCAAAAAACCCAATGAATGAATGAATGAATGAATGAATGAATGAATGAATGAATGAATGAATGAATTCATTAATAAAATCCTTTTTTATAATTAAAACAATTTTTAATGCAATTTTTAAAACTTTTTATTTTGTTTTGTCTTTTAGACAGGGTTTCATGTAGCCCTGATCTGATCTTCCTGCCTCTGCTTCCCTAGTGCTTGGATTATAGGTGTCCACCACTATGCCTGATTTTTGCAGTGCTGGAGTCAAACCTAGAATTCATGCCAGGCAAGCCCTCTACCCACCAGGCTATATCCACAGCCCAAGTGGCAGTACTATTCTGTAGTCAGTTTGTAAGGTATATTTTAAAGTTAAGCACCAAAAATAGCATTGTCCTAACTGTACTTCTGTCTTGCCTAGGATGTTATTGCTGGATTCCTGTATACCATTTTAATCTTAGTGATCTTCTACCCATTGGTGGACCTGATTGACAACTTCAACCAAACTCACAAGTACGCCCCGTTCATCATCATCGGGTTTCACTTATTTCTGGGCATCCTTTCTTTCACTCTTGACACCTGGAGCACATCCCGAGGAGACACGGCTGAGATTCTGGGCAGTGGCGCTGGGATTGCATGTGGTTCTCACGCTGCTTATAACCTGGGTCTGCTATTAGACCCTTCTCTACACACATTGCCCTTAGCTGCGCCCCCCTTTACTGTAACTCTGTTTGGAAAAGCCATATTACGGGTCGTCATAGGAATGATAATTGTACTGATAATAAGAGATATCATGAAGAAGCTCACCATTCCTCTAGCCTGTAAACTCTTCAGTATTCCGTGTGATGATATTCGCCAAGCAAGGCAGCATATGGAAGTGGAGCTGCCGTACAGGTATATTACCTATGGGATGGTTGGTTTCTCCATCATGTTTTTGGTTCCCTACATATTTTCCTTTATTGGTATCTCTTGATGGAGAAATATTGTTCGCTATAAGAAAGGAGGCTACCAGTTACTATCTAAAAATATTCTCTTGGGTCAGAGGCTTTTGCAGGAGTTTAACTTAAAGAAGTAAATTCTGCAGTCAGCGCATTTTGTCATCGCATATCCAGATGTTGTGTTAGGTGGGCCGAGCTCTTTCAGTACTGAGAATTAGAATGTTCACAAAATGTCTGGAGAGTTCTGTGCTGTTACAAGTTGTAGCTACATATAATATATATTAAGGTATATACACAGTGCGCAAATGTGTATCTAATATATATTAAATATCCAATTAATTACCTAAGAACAGCAGAGTGTACTGAAAACTCAGTAACGATATGCAGCTGTGCCTGGGTCTTTGGAACTAACACAGGCATGTTGTTATTAACAAATAGGCTGAATGTTTCTTTCCTATGAGAACCATTTTCTAGTTGAATTGGGAATTACCAGACAGTCCATATGCTATCACATACTGACTCACCGCCTCTTACACTGCCACCCCTTCCTTGTTGTACGAGACGTTGAACATGGGAGGCATTTTCAATGGACCAATTTTTGGGGGAAAATTTGTTTTTTGGGTTTCTTTCTTTTTAAAAGTTCTGTTCCCTGTGTTGAATGTACTTTTTTCCCCCCTCAACTGTTTCGGTCATCAGTTTAATAATTCAGGTACTGAATTTTATTGCTTGCTAACTGTGCCTTTCTTTTGCTGAATTAAGAGACACCATGTGTACTGTGATGTAAAAGTGAGACTCTAGGCTACATAATCAGGCAAATTTTTAAATATATATATATATCAAACTAACAGAGTTAGACATAAACGACCCAAAACTCTTTAGTCTTTTTTAAGAAAGACATGTGGAATAGCTAAATTTTCTCACTAACTTATTGGAAAGGTAAATGGATAACTAGTTCCATTTTTATAGGTATTTTTCTGTGTGTTGCAAGTTATAGGAACAATATATATCTTATGTACATTGTCTTGATTGTTTATAGTACAAGTAAATATTTCCAGTGAGTGGAAATGTAACTGAAATTTATAGGTGAGACAATGTACACCCTTTCTATGTAAACAAGTCATTTTTCTAAATTATTTGAAAAGGATTGGATTTCCCACTGATAGCTTTTAATGCCCCACTCTTTAGCAACCTAAAGTAGATTATAAAACCCAAATATGAAGTATCAGTAGCTTAGATTCTATTATTTTCCCAGCTTATTATTTTTACAGTGGAAAATTTGAGTGTAGTATTAAACTATTCTTTTCTGTCTGTGCCTTTATGTTTTGAAGTGTGATTGTAATTAGGTTAACATTACATTTATTTGTAGTGAGCTTTTCATAAAGAAAATTAGCTTTCCTATAAATGAACATCAGGTATGGAGTTAACGACTTGAGGTCAATGTCTCTGGTTATTCAGAAGGAAAATGCCGTTTCTATTTTGAACAACGTAAGTATCTGAGCTCATATTTTTTTATAATTCTGATTGAAAATTTAGGGGCCTGGTAGTTTTTACCCAAATGGAATCTGATCAACCTTAAGCAAGTAAATTTGTGCTCTTTGGCTATGAGGAGAAAGTGTGGTGCTTAGGAAACCGTCGGTACGCTGGATGCTTAGAAGCTGTGAAAAGCACCGCCTTCTCAGATGGTGTTCGGTGAATTGAGTTATAAGGAAGGCCCCGCACTTTGGGTTTGTTATCTTGTTTCTGTGTGTAGCTTAAAAAGAATTTGAAAATATTCTATTTCTTTGGGGTTTTTTATTATTCTTTTATTTGATGACAGTTCTATGCTAAGTGTATTTTAAAATAAAAGCCAAATCTAAGACTGAAAAGGACTTTGTTTGCTTGTTGTGTACATGTCTGGCTTTTTTTGGAGTGGGGGCTGTGTTCGAGACACAGATTTTCTGTGTATCTCTGGCTGTCCTGGAACTCACTTTATAGACTTGGCTGGCCCTGAACTCACAGAGATCAGCCGGCCTCTGCCTCCCATGTGCTGGGATTAAAGGCGTGTGCCACCAGTGCCAGACTACACTGAAGAAATTCTTAAGAGTCAAAATTTCGGCCGGGCAGTGGTGGCGCACGCCTTTAATCCCAGCACTTGGGAGGCAGAGGCAGGCGGATCTTTGTGAGTTCGAGGCCAGCCTGGTCTACAAAGTGAGTCCAGGACAGCCAAGGATACACAGAGAAACCCTGTCTCGAAAAACCAAAAAAAAAAAAAAAAAAAAAGAGTCAAAATTTCCCTTAAATTTATGAGTCATTATGTATTTGAGGTACGGTTTCAGGTATCCCAGGCTGGCCTTGAACTCCTGCTTCTGTTTCTGCTTCCCAAGCACTGGATCCACAGACCGTGCCACCACACCTGACTTTGCTCTGTTATTAAGCTTCCCGGTGTGGAGCCCGACTGACTCCATCTTGAAAAAAAGATTCCATTTTGCATTAGGTTTGACTCCAGAGCTGACCTCCAGTTCCAGGAAAAACAACAAAATGTATCTGGCCTTGAATTCCAGGGATGTTCCCTAGTCATAACGGGACAGCTCACTCTGAGAAAGTACCCAAAAAGTCTAAACAAACTTTGTGCTGATCAAGCTGACCGATAATGGTACAGCAATAACAAAGAGCCAATTAGGGATAGACAGGTTTGTCTTTCCAAATATCATCCAGTCCTATGCTAGAAACCCCTTTCTTTGTTTAAGCCCTTATAAAAAACTCTATATTTTCTTAATTCAGGGCTCCCAAACCACTGCGTAGGTGAACACTGGGAGTCCAAGCTCCAGCTTGGAAAACAACCCTCAAGTTTTACATTGGAGTTGGCTCCTGGATGGTCTTTAGGGTCTCAAGAACCAGGCAGAACACTAGAACTTTTTGTTGTTGTTTTGGTTTTTTGAGACAGGGTTTCTCTGTGTAGCCCTGGCTATCCTGGAACTCACTCTGTAGACCAGACTGGCCTTGAACTCACAGAGATCCACCTGCTTCTGCCTTCTGAGTGCTGGGATTAAAGGAATTTGTCCCCACCATGCCCAGCAGAACTTTGCAAATCTTTTGAGGAAATGTGTCTTACTTGTGAAAATACACAGAGGAAAATTTCAAGGAAAAATAAAGATATTCAACAATGTTTAAGGAAGTAAACATTAATTTCATAGCCTTAAGAAAGATAGTTCATCCTCAGTTGGCCTTCTGCGTCCGAAGGTAGCAAGCTGAGAGTAGCGTCACATGTCCCATGACTGTGAACTCACTGTCTTATGCACAGCTTCATGGTTCTGTGGCTTACAAACTCCCAACAGCCTGAAGGGCCATGGCTGTTTCCCTCACCATTTGCATTTTGGACAGATATATAAAAAGCCCACCCCTGGTTACAGCAAGGGAAAAATATGACGGAGAATCCTTTCATTTCTTAAGGTACCTCTTCAGTTTTCTTTAAGAAAGTGATTTTTGCCTTAACCATTACATTATATTAATCATACTTTTAATCACAGCACTTGGGAGGCAGAGGCATGCAGATCTCTGTGAGTTCAAGGCCAGCCTGGTCTACAAAATGAGTCCAGGACAGCCAGGGCTGTGTTACACAGAGAAGCCCTGTTCAAAAGACCACCCCTCCAAAAAAAAAAAAAAGAGAGAGAGAGAAAAGAAAATGATTTTAAGTCATTTTATAGCTTGTACCTTTTGTCTTATTTTATTTACTTGTTTATTTTGAGGCAGAGTCTCTCAGTCCTGGTTATCTTGTAACTCACTATGTAGACCAGGCTGCCTGAACTCACAGAGATTACTTTGCCTCCTGAGTACCGGGATTAAAGGCGTGCACCACCATGGCCTGCCATTTGTCATGTCATGTCATGTCAAATGTGTGTCAGTGGTTTGTCTGTGCACCTGTGTGTGCTAAGTGCCTATGGGGACCAGAAGAAGGTGTCAGATCCCCTAGTGCAGTTACAGGTTGTTGTAAGATGCTATGGGGATGCTGGGAATTGAACTTGGGACCTCTGCAAAAGCAAGTTCTCTCTTAACTACTGAGTCATCTTTATAGCAAAAATGTGTTGATTACTTTGTAAATTTATTTATTTTTAAAGACTTATTTATTTAATTTGTATGAGTGCTCTATCTGCATGTATGCCTGCAGCCAGAAGAGGGCATCGGATCACACTGGATGGTTGTGAGCCACCCTGTGGTTTCTGGGAATTGAACTCCGGACCTCTGGAAGAGCAGCCAGTGCTCTTAACCACTGAGCCATCTCTCCAGCCCCACTTTGTAAGTTTATAAAAGTATAATCCCTGGATGATTGTGACTGCCACTGTCTATAATCCCATCAGCCAGGAAGTGGAGGCAGGAGAATCAGGAACTTAAGTTCTTATAGGCACATAACATGAGAAGCCAGCCTCAGGCTACATAAAACCCCCTCTTAAAAGACAAAAGATAGCTGGGCGGTGGTGGTGCACGCCTTTAATTTCAGCACTTGGGAGGCAGAGGCAGGCAGATCTCCGTGAGTTCGAGGCCAGCCTGGTCTACAAAAGTGAGACCAGGACAGCCAGAGCTGTTACACAGAGAAACCCTGTCTCGAAAAACCAAAAAAAAAAAAAAAAAAAGACAAAAGATAGGGCTGTGGGAGGCCATTTGCCTAACATGCATGAGGCCCTGGGGTCCAATCTCAGTATTTCAAAAATGAACCAAAAATAAACAATTCATTATCTTTCCTATGACGTCGGCTCCACGGGGAAAGAAAGGTATTTGTTCATCTACTCACATCTGCCGTCTATGGGATACAGCAGACATTCAATGGATATGCTGTGTTCGATGGATTGATTGTGTAGTCCCTAGACAAGCTTCTTTAAGTGCATGTGTATGTTTGGTAGTGGGGGACATTTGTAGCATTCTGTAGATTCTCAAGATTTATTCTTTTGTGGTTTGTTTTGGGTTTTGTTTTGTTTTCTTTTGAGACAGGGTTTCCCTGTATAACAGTCCTGATTGTCCTGGACTCGCTTTGTAGACCAGGCTGGCCTGGAACTCACAGAGATCCTCCTGCCTCTGCCTCCCAAGTGCTGGGATTAAAGACGTGTGCTACCAGGCCTGGCTAAAAATATAGTGTTTACATGTGACACATTCTCCTAAAAATTGCTTTCACTTTCTTGAGGTGCTTTGCAATTATACAGTGATGAAGTATTTAGGGATATTTGGGATTGTAGAGCCACCTATAAAACCTTCAGAGTATTATCAGGTAACCATGTTGGTTTATCCATAGAGACATGATCTCCCTGTAGCCCAAGCTGGCCTGGAACTCACTATTTAGCTCAGGCTGATCTTGAACTCAACTCTGCCTCTGTCTCCAAAGTGCTGGGATTACAGGCAAGGCGTGCACCATGACTTTGGGCCTGGCTTAGAATATTGATTATAAAAAGCAGTGTCAAGCCAGTTTAGCCCTTGTATGAAATTACACTAATATGAAGGCAATGAAAACTTGTTTGATAGACACTTAAATATTTATTTTTCTGGGTTTTTTTTTTAATCTGCAATAAGAGAAAATACACCTTTCAAGTTTCATTTACTAAGGTAATTTTTTATATTAATCTTGGATTTTGGTGACATGGCTGCTGTAACTGCAGTTAGTTAGAAGGGGAGCACCATGGAGTGAGGGGGAGATGTGACTCCTCCAGCTTCCTAGTGCTCCTAGAGGGTTAGATAACAACTCAAAGACACACCCTGAACCTCCCCAGAGAGGCCGGGGAATTGCATTTAAGGGTTAAAGATCTTTGCAGACCAGCTAAGAAGGTCCTTGTACTCTGCAAAGAAGGCCCCCTCTGGGGTTTGCAGGCCCGCCCTGGGAAGGAAGTTAAAGTTTATTTCTTATGCTGCTACACTTAAAAGATCACAGTACTTCCTCCATGCATTGAAATGAAAACCAGCCACACACGTGGCCCATCTGGACTCCTGAGACATGAAGGTTCTGGAGTCTGGTTAGGAAGGGTATTTGCTGACTAAAGCACAGATACCATGAATATTGTTTATGTTTGAAATGATCCACAACACACACACACACACACACACACACACACACACACTAGCTTTTTTTCTCTTTAAAAATTTTTACTTGAACATTTATTTGTTTGTTTGTTTGTTTCTTTATTTGTTGGGGCAGGGAGGTTGGTATGTGGGGGGGTCAAGGGACAATTTGAGGAAACCACCTCTCTTTTCACCATGGGGGGTCGTGGGGATTGTTGAACTATGGCTGTCCTGCCAGTCAGCAAGTATCTTTTTTTTTTGTTTTTTTTTTAAATACTTTATTTTTTTTTCTTCAAGTTACATCTCAGTCACTAACCCCTCCCTATTCCCCCTTCCTATCCTGCCCTTCCACCCTCTTCTCCCCAGAAGTTTCCCCTTTCAGTCCAACAGATGGTTCCTTCTCTTATAACAGTAAGTATTATACAAAACAACAGATATAAGTATGCCACATTTATGAGTTAAATGGCCCAGTATACCTTCCCAATGTCCAGTTTATACATATTTGGCCCCTGACTTTAACATTCTACTATCTAACCATCTCCATGAGTTTAAAGGTCTATATCTGACTCAACATTCATACTAACTTGCAACACACTTTTAAGAGTATCTTCTTAGATCTATAACACCCTCTTGATTCCTAAACAACTCAAAATTTAACTATGAGACTCTAGCTGTCTATTCTTCAACCACCTCAGAGACCTGAGAGGGATAAATATATCTGCTTATATAGGAAGTGCAGGGCCTGCAGCTTCCAAAACTAAGAAAGGACATACCAATGACTGCCTGGACAGTTCCCATTTTCTCTCCATACATTCCTGCATCAGTCTTCAGCCTTTGGGTCCTGTTTCTCTGACAGACATTTGTTGTAGAGCCGGGATTATGAAGGACTTACCTACCCTGTCTTGGGAGAGTTAGGCTGTCGACTTCCCTGCTACCAAGTTTTGTCCTTTTTGGACAGCAGTCTGTCTGCAGTTGGTGCAAGGGGTTTTTTCATGCCAAGAGATAGGCTTGCCACTAATTCAACCATCTTACAGTGGAGGTTCTTCGATGCTTATCTTCTACTTGGAGTAGAATAGGGGGTGCTGTCAGGCGCTGATATGTCTCAATATCAAAAAAAAAGAAAATCTTAATTTAAGATAACATCTTTAAATGCCATATTCTGCAGATCTCTTGGGGTTTTTGAAGATGCCCTATCCATCTCTTGTATTTAGATAAGCAAATGTTGCTTGTCTCTTAGCAACTTGATTACTGGGTAGTTTAGAGAATATCTGTGATAGACTGTCATAGTAGCTAACAAAGTGACATGTTTGCATGACTAGGAGTTTGTTTTACTTAACTATCCTAGACAGTTTTAGATGGTTGGTATCAGGAGGCCAGAGCTTCACATTTTATTTTTAAGTATCTCTAGGTATGATACCATTAGGAAGCGTTACCTTTAATTTTGTATCAATATACAAAGATCTATTCAATTGTGGTTAAATATACTCTTAATTATGTATCAATATACAAAGATCAATGCCTATGTAGCCCAATACAATCTTAATATTACGTCCATATACAAGGGTCAATACCATTGTGGCCAACTATAGTCTTAATTTTGTATCAATATACAAAGATCAATACCGATGTAATCCAATACAATCTTATTTTTGCACAATAAACAATGGTCAATACCACTTTAGCCAAATAAACTACTAATTTTGTATCAATATACAAAGGTATAAGGGCATATTCAATAATCTGCCCCTTCTTCTTGGACCTTCCTGTGCTATGTCTCATTTTTCTCAAGCCTATGCACTCCTACATAGGAGAGGAAGAAGTATACAGAAAAGGAAAAGTAGGAAGTCCCTGGGGCTAACCTCCAAAACCCATTAAATAGGACCATTTATCAGCTTGTAATCTCTTCCCCTAAATATCGGAGTTTTCAGTTATCCTTCAAATAACCAAAAAGAAGGGCGGAGAAACACCTTCTATGGCTGTCCTGCCAGTCAGCAAGTATCTTTACCTACTGCACTGTCTCACTGGTCCTGGTTGTTTTTTTTAAATCTAGAAAAGACATGATGGCCACATTGTCATGCACTGATCTTATAACCAACCCACCAATAGTAACCATTGAAGACCTGCAAATACAGACATTCTACACTGTGACACCCAGGCACCTGGGATTCCGGTTCCGGGGATCTGGAGCCAAATTCACGCCTCTCTAGGGACTTGTGTGGTGCACATGTATGTATATATATGCATGCATCACTTACATGTATAATACAAGAACATAAAGACATTAAAAAGAACTACTGGGCATGGTGGCGCACACCGTTAATCCCAGCACTCGGGAGGCAGAGGCAGGCGGATCTCTGTGAGTTCAAGGCCAGCCTGGTCTACAAAGAGTCCAGGACAGTCAGAGATACAGAGAAACCCTGCCTCAAAAAGAAAGAAAGAAAGAGCATTCAACAATGTAATTAAAATGCATATGGAAATTGACTGGAGCTAGAAAATGTTAGGGGGATTTAATATTCTTCCATAGGACCTGGGTTCAGTTCCCAGCACCCACTTGGTAGTTAACATCCATCCATAACTCCAGTTCCAGGATATTCAGTGCCTTCTGACTACCTCAGGCATTCATGTGGTAAAGATACATATGTGTAGACAAAAACACTCAAAAAAATAAAATCTAAAAAATAAAAAGATCCATGAAAATTGTAATGTAATCTGGATGTTAAGACAGTCCTTAGAAACATTTCCTTTAATATCCAAATATTGTGACTTAATAGCCCTATCCCTTAAAAAAAATACCAAAACCCAACAACAAAAAACAGCCCCCAAATAACATGTCTCAAGTCAGCAAAATCAAAGGGCTTTTGTTTCCTTATCTTTTTATTTAATGCTATTTGGCAAAATGGGGATTTCTTGTCCTATATAAAATTATGTGGGGGATGGAAAGATGGCTCAGAGGTTAAGAGTACTGGCAGTACTTCAAGAAGACCCAGGTTGAGTTCACAGCACCCCCATGGTGGCTAACAACCATCTGTTGCTCCAACTGCAGAGATCTCATGCCTTCTTCTGGCCTCTGTGGGTACTACATGCATGTTGTGTGCAGTCACACCCATACACAAAAACCTAAAAAAAAAAAGTGCATTGTTATTCACATGCATCTCAAAACTATATAAAAGAATAAAATTCGAATGACATTTCCATCTCTCTCTGTAGACCGAACTGGCCTAGAACTCACAGTGATCCACCTGCTTCTGCTTCCTGAGTGCTGGGATTAAAGGTGTGCGCCACCAGGCCCGGCCCTTAGCCGCATTTCTGGAACTCATGGAAAGGTATTGGGCTTGAAATATTTGACTTTAGAAAAGTTTTGAGCCTAAATGTGTGTGTGTGTGTGTGGGGGGGTAACCATTTCTATTGATGAAACATGGTAATTAGTAAACTAACATTACAAAAGTACACCTCTGTTATGCTGTTGAGTTTAAGGCTCCAACAAAATCTTATCTGCTCAAGGACTAAATAAGTCAATAAGAGGAGAATGACTTGTTAATTATTAGCTCCGAGGTCAAATGCTAGCAGCCTCAAGTATTCTTTCCAGCTTGGAAATTAACCTCTGCTGCCAGGCTTCCAGTTCTTCCCATTCAAAGAACATGGGCAGTACCGTGATGCCACCTTCCAGGTATCAGTACTGTCCCGTGTGTGGTTTGGAATATCCATGGGACACTAACCAGCATCTTTTGCCCTTTTCCAAGCTATTATTATTATTTATTATTATTATTGGGTTTTTTGAGACAGGGTTTCTCTCTGTAGCCCTGGAATTTGGTCTGTAGACCAGGCTGGCCTTGAACCCAGAGATCTGCCTGTCTCTGCCTCTTGAGTGCTGGGATTAAAGGTGTGCACCACCACCACCCTGCTCCAAGCTCTCATTAAATAAATATTTCTCCAATGGGTACTCAATAGAAGGTATTTTGATAGATGCTGGCAAGTCTTAAAGAGAGCCCATTCTGTTTGTGTAGATGGTATTTCTATACTAAGAATCTCACTCTTACAAAGTGTGTTCTTGACAGAATAAAAAGTACATTTACGTTTTGAGAAGCGATGATGTGTGCAAGCAGAGAGGAACTGAGTTACTTTTCCCAAAGAGTGAACTTTTGGAAGCCAGGTATCATGGTGTGGTCTTGCAATCCCACCACTTGAGATACTTGAGGTAGGAGGCTTCCCCTAAGTCTGAGGCAATTTGGGCTATATAGCATGAGTTCCAGGTAAAGAGTAAGACTCAGAAAACAACAGTGATGTAAAGAGAAAACCTCTTTTCCTCATTCACCATCAAAACGGGTTGGATAGTATTAAACTTTCCCATTTTTGTTTTCACTTTAAATACAAATGCCTCGGGTTAAAATTATTGCCAATATGTTTATCTTCTCTTTGCTTTATATGTCTATGGTTACACTGATTTTTTTAAATTTACTTCAAAATTTTTGTGTGTATGTGCACCCATAGGTGCACGCGCACTTGTGTGCATGTGGAGAGCGGAGACCAGTGTTAAGTCTTTCTCACCACTTTCTACCTCAGTGTTTTTGAGACAGGGTCTCTCCCTGAACCTGCCACTCACTAATTGGCAAGGCTGGTGGGCTGTTGTTAATCCTTAACCCAGGCACTGAATTGCTGTGGAAATACAGAGCTCATTGTGACTCATGTGTCTGTCTGGCATCAGGAATGTTAGGAAATCTAGAAGATGATATACAGCATAACCACACAAATAGAAAAGTGTGAGGTCTTTAATTTTCAGTGCTAAGAAAGAGAGAGAATTTCATGGTGAGCTTTCGTCACCTTACCTTCTTGGAGAGGTCCAGGCAATGTTCCCTGAGGAAATGGCACCAGGGCAGGCTGCAGCTTCCACCCCCAGTGCTCTCTTGACAAATTTGTGTTCTTCCCATTCTGTTCTCAAGATTGGATTCTTCCACCTACCTGCCAACCTCCTACCACATTGACCTGCACAGGGAAACAGCAATTTCTATCCCCCTCTTGCCTCACTCTCCCAGGATCCTTGCAGTCTTATCGTTCAGGCAAGGAGATGCCTGAGGGACTGTGGCCAGGGCCAGTCCATGGTGTTGCCAAGAGGGTTCTCTGTTCCAGTTCAGGCTGCCTTCTCTAGGAATTTTCTCTTTTCTCCAGGACCCTGGAGGACTGGGTTAAGTCTTTGGGGACTCCATTCCTAACTGGAACAATTCTTCAGTGAAATCCAAAGACTTCCCTTGTTCTCCCAGACAACTCTTTCAGTCCTGAGGGTGAAGGACTCTGCTGCCCCTTTAACAGACATTTCAGTGAAAAGAGCCTTCTCCCTGCACTGGGGGTCTCTGTCCAAGGCACTGCTTTGGTACAACCTGAAGACCTGGGATGTGTGTAAGACTGTCACTCAGCCCGTAAGAGGGAAGACTGTTTTCTTTCTGCCGAGGGCTGTTCCCTTCCCAGCACACAGCAAGCAGCAGCAGCTTCTGGGCACACCTGCCTGTGTTGAGGAAAACGCGTTCTATTTTCTTCCCTTCTTTTCTGGCTGGCTCTCCTGAGACTGACGGCGTTTGTCTTTTTCATCTGAATATCTCCCTGTGGCGTCATCAGACTGCGTCCGACAATTCCATTTCCAGATCATGTGTGACAAGGCTGTTAGTCCCTTCCACCTGAAGCTCCACTTTCCTTAAAATCCCTGCACCAGGCAACATAGATAGACTCGCTACTAAATCCCCTCCTAAGTAAGGCTCTCTTTTCAGGGACCCCACCCCAAGAGCCACTGCCAGGGTAACAGAAGTTGGGTATGGTGAGTGCATACCTACTCCGGCTTGAAGAAGTCACTGAAGAGGCCTGAGGGCAACTTCCCAAGACTGGGCTTGTTGCTCTGTTGGCAGGGAATGTTATAGGTAGGTCATGATAGAGAACAGAAAGAGCAATCAGTTCCAGTGCAAGCATGGGGTTCCATTCAATTCGCCTGGCTAACTGGTTTATGTTTTGATTTATAGGGAAGGTAATGAGTTTTATATATTAAAATTATACGTATAGCTGCCTTTACGATTTTCTTTTTCTGAAGAAATTTTTGTATTTTTCCATTTGCCAATGAGATGGACGTGTCTATCTTGCCTGGCCCAGGGGCACTTGCTTGTAATCTCAGCACTAAAGAGGTGGAAATAGAAAGATTGCAAGTTGGGACCAGCCTGGGCTCCATAGCAGGAGCCTATCTAAAAAACAATGAAATAAAGCAAGTGTGGTCCACACTCAGGAGGCTAATGCAGGAGGTTTGAACCCACAGTGATCACTAGACTATATAACAATGCCTGGTCTCAGAAAACAAAGGCAAACAGGGCCAGATGTGGTGGCACACGCCTTTAATCCCAGCAGTAGGGAGGCAGAGGCAGGTGGATCTCTGTGAGTTCTCGGCTAGCCTGGTCTACACAGTGAAACTCCGTACCAACAGACAAAATCCTCACAACAGATAATCATGCCTATCAAAACGTTCATCTTTCTGGAATTATCTTTTTCTTTTGTACCAGGGCTAGCCTTGATCTGGTCATCTTTCTGCCTCTGCCTTTCAGGCGCTGGGATAAGAGGCACAAGTCACTATGCTTGGCTAGCATCTCTGTTGGGAAGACTTAACCTGGGACCATGGCTATGACTTGTGACAGATTAAGGCCCCTATGTGGCTTATCTCTATACTTAGCAAGGAAGATGAATTCTAATTACTTTATTGGTGATTTGCAAATATTTTGCTCTCACTAAAAATTAGTAAATTTTTTTATTATTATTTAACATCTTGGGTTTGACATATCATACATAGAGCTACTGGAAGGTCTGGGTTTGTTTTAATTAATTTATTCTGTAATTTTATAGGTGTGTGTAGGTCAGAAGACAACTAGCAGGGCTCAGTCCTTTCTTGCTACCTTCTGAGTACCAGGGATGGAACTCAAGTCATCAAGCTTGGCAGCAAACATCTCTACCTGCTGAACCATCTCACTGGCCCTGACATCTGGCTTTATATTCAATTTAATTCTTGACTTCCATGTCTACCTCAAATGAAAAACCTTTCTCAAAAAGGTATAGAAGCTAGGCATGGTGGTATTCCAAAAACTTAGGAGGCAAAGGCAGAAGGGTCACAAATTTGAATCCAGAGTGTGGTATATATATATATATATATTTTTGGTTTTTCGAGACAGGGTTTCTCTGTGTAACAGCTCTGGCTGTCCTGGACTTGCTTTGTAGACCAGGCTGGCCTCGAATTCACAGAGATCCACCTGCCTCTGCCTCCTGAGTGCTGGGGAAAAATTTGTTTTTTTTTTCTTTTTAGCTCAGTAGTCTTATGGGGAAGATATGTAGTCTGGCTTCAACATTCATGTTATAACCTGTCAATAAAGAAAAATCAGTATGAACAAAAACTGTATGTTAAACAAGAATATAGTGACTGGATTTCACATGTGTTAATGACACTGTAACTGCATCCCCAAAATGTACTTATTCTATCTAATGGAGCAAGTCATGCCACAATTATTTCTTCTTCTTTTTTTTTTTTTTTTGAGACAGGGTTTCTCTGTGTAGCCCTGGCTGTTCTGGACTCACTTTGTAGACCAGGCTGGCCTTGAACTCGCAAAGATCCGCCTCCCTCTGCCTCCCACGTGCTGGGATTAAAGGCGTGCGCCACCACGCCCAGTTCTGTGTCCCTTCTTTGCATTGCTTCACCATCACAGTCAAACACATTAAAGCCTTATCATATTTCACCCTCAACCCAATGGAATTATCCACTTGAGGAAAATGCAGACAACTATGCTGATGATGCCAATTAAGAGCATAAGAGCCCCGGGGCTGGGGCTGGAGAGATGGCTCAAAAGTTAAGAGCACTGGTTCCTCTTCCAAAGGAAGAGCTGGGTTCAATTTCCAGCACCCACATGGCAGTTCACAGCCATCTGTAGTCCCAGCTCCTGGGGACCTGACACCCTCACACAGACATATATGCAAGCAAAACACCAGTGCACATAAAATAGGAAGAAATAAATCATTAAAAAATGAGTGGGGAAGGGAGTGTTGGATAGATGGCTCAGTGGTTTAGAGCACTTGTTGCTCTTCTTGAGGACCTAGATTCCGTTCCCAGCACCCATATAGTGGCTCAACCACCTGTAACTCCAGGTCCAGGGGAATCAAATACCCTTTTCTGACCTCTGTGCTCATGAGGCATACACATGGTGCACATATATACACACAGGCAAAACACTAATACACATAAAAGTTATAATAGTCTGTTAATTTTGGCTGACAACCAAGACCAGGCTAGTGCCTCAGAGTCTCAGTGTTGAAGTTCAAGGATACAGTGGTTTTAAAGGCAAAACCCACAAAAAAATCATAATTACATCAGTGTTACTTGAGGGACACAGGAACCTTACATCATTTGTCAGAACACGGTAGTTATTTCAACATGAAGATATATCAACAACATGACAGTTTTCCTTTGTACCCATTTTGGCTCTTTATGCTTAGTTTGTATAAACATTATTTTCAGTTAATACGTCTAGGCCGTGGTCAGGCTCGTGGATATCCCAAATGTGTTGCCAAGGTACATGTGGTCTTGGTGGGATGTGGTGGGTGGTATTACAGGCACAAAATGACACAAAATGGAGTCAGGACAAGATTGCATCACCTTAGCTTCTCCACTAACTCTAACTGCATTCAGTCCACAAGACTGTGTAGAGGAAGAAAAAGCATTGTCGTGTATGTGTGCTTTCTCTGCTGCACTTTCCCTACTGTTCTCCCCAACCCTCCCATCAGTGGGTCACTTGGACTACTAGACTCTGCAGTATTTTTTTGGCCACTTTTGTCTGTATTTTCCCTGGTACCAGCATGTTCTTAACAGTAGCCAATGTTTTACAGAGCCAGGGGGAAAAAATCTGAAAACCCTTAACTCAACTCTCCTCTTTAACCAAACCTTCAGCAAACTTTGGTTATAAAATGAAGAAGAGGCTGTGGCTGTAGCTCAATTGGAAGTCCTGGGTTCAATCCCCAGCACTGCAAAACACTACCTGCAGCTCCAGCATAAGGGGGCCTGAGCCCCCTCCTTGTCCCTTGTGGACATACACAAAACAAAAATGAGAATTTTTTTTAATTTTTAAAAGTTATTTTTCCAGCCAGGCCTGGTGGCACACACCTTTAATCCCAGTACTCGGGAGGCAGAGGCAGACGGATCTCTGAGTTCATTCAAGGCCAGCCTGGTCTACAGATTGAGTCCAGGACAGCCAGGACTATACAGAGAAAAACCCTGTCTTGAAAAACCAAAAAACAAATAGACAAACAGAAAAAAACAAACAAACCCAAATCTCTCTTCTATCCCTCATTGTTAGTAAACCAGATTCCCTTTCAGGAAACAGGTAACCACATTACCAGTATCTTATAATTCCTTCTATTCTATTTATTATAGCAATATTCTAGTTATACTACCTAGCAGGTGGCATATAACACATACTTTACATTGCCTTTTCTTCAATTAACATTGAACATACGTTATAAGCACATATTCCTTATAATGCTACTTGTTGTGGATAAAGCATAATTATTTGATTATTTAATCTTTCATCATAGCAAATAATGCTACATGTTCATTTTGCATAATGTTCATGGTTTTGTAAGCACACAATTATATTGCTTGTAAGTTATTAGAAACGATTATTGTGAGCCGGGCGGTGGTGGCGCACGCCTTTAATCCCAGCACTTGGGAGGCAGAGGCAGGCGGATCTCTGTGAGTTCGAGGCCAGCCTGGTCTACAAAGCGAGTCCAGGACAGCCAGAGCTACACAGAGAAACCCTGTCTCGAAAAAAAACAAACAAAAAAAAAGAAACGATTATTGTGTCAAAAGAATATGCACTTGAGGTTAGAGAAATGCCTCAGCAATAACAAGCATGTACTACTCTTCCAGAGGACCTGAATTTGATCTTCAGCATCACATCAGCTGGCTCAGTGCCCCCTGTAACTCCAGCTCTAAGGGGATCTGACATCATCTTCTGGTCTCTGAGAGCACCTGTCTGCATGTACCCCCCCAAAAAAAATTAACAAAAATTTTTTTAATTTAAAGAAATAAAAAAGATATGTGTTTTGTATTGTGATAGTTACTGCTGAAAGTGACTTCCATAAATTATCACCACAATGTATTATGAAAATACTTTGTCATTTTGAAAACATGGTATTACATCATAGTTTTGTTTTATGTTTTTATTATGAGTATTTTTCTATTTCAATGAACTATTGAACATTTCTTTATTGGGTTTTTTGTTTGTTTAGTTGGTTTTGTTTTTTTGAGACAGGGTTTCCCTGTGCACCAAGCCCTTGCTGTCCTGGACTCACTCTGTAGACCAGGCTAGCCTTGAACTCACAGAGATCCACCTGCCTCTGCCTCCAAAGGTGTGAGCTACCATGCCTGGCTTTTTTCTTTTTTCTTTGTTTTGGTTATTGGGTTGTTTTTGTTTTTAACTGATTTTGGAAAACATTTTTGTTTTGGTTTCTTTTTAAATTATTTTTGTTTATATATTTATTATTTTTGTTTATTTATGGGAGGTGATGGACACATGTCACATGTGGATGTCAGAGAACAACTTTTGTGAGTTAGTTCCTCCTTTCATCATGTGTAACCCGTGGTCAAACTCAGGTTGGCAGGCTTGGTGTCAAGTACCTTCATCCATAGCCATTTCTGTGGCCCTTGTTTGTTTGTTTTTTGGAGACAGGATCTTATGTAGCCCAGACTGGCCTTGAACTTGTTATGTAGTGCAGAATGACCTTTTATTCCTCCTGAACCTCCTGCCTCTACCTCCCTAGTGATGAGATCACAGGCATGGAGCACCACTGACCTGATTGTGGGCAGGCTGTACATAGGAAGACAGTGCTGGGAAGGGACACTATGGGCACGGAGGATTGTGGGTAGGTTGTACAAAGGAAGAGGAAGGGACACTGATGAGCACAGAGGATTGTGGGTAGGTTGTACAAAGGAAGACAGTGCTGGGA
>CAJQZJ010032322.1:10504623-10562313 GCA_907164525.1 Lophiomys imhausi
TCCAGGACAGCCAGAGCTGTTAAAAAGAGAAACCCTGTCTCGAAAAAAAAACAAAAAACAAAAACAAAAAAAAAATGTTTGTTAGCCTTATTTGGTGACACCCACCTTTAATCCTAAACTCGGGAGGCAGAGGCAGGTGGATATCTTTGAGCTCAAGTCCAGCTTTGTCTACATAGCGAGCTCTAGGTTGGTCCGAGCTGTATACTGAGACTCAGTTAGGCAGGTTGAGAGCCACTGATCTAGGTGCTAAATGAAGTTCCTCATGTCCTCTTTTGTGGGTGTTAGGTTGCTGCAGATGAGAGGTGACAGGGAACAAGCCTGGTAATGGAGAGGCAAACACTGAAGGGGACAGGAAGGGCCATTTTCATAGTAGGATTCATTAACTGGTTTACTTTCATCTTTTTCTTTTTTTTTTTTTTTTGGTTTTTTGAGACAGGGTTTCTCTGTGTAACAGCTCTGGCTGTCCTGGTCTCACTTTTGTAGACCAGGCTGGCCTCGAACTCACAGAGATCCGCCTGCCTCTGCCTCCCAAGTGCTGGAATTAAAGGCATGCGCCACCACCGCCCGGCTCATCTTTTTCTTTTTCAAAGGTGATGGATTTTGAGCCTAGATGAGTAAGATTTGAAGTTAATAGAGACAAATCATAGGAAAGCCCTTTTGGTTATATTTGAAATTTTGGCAGCACATACAAGCAGGTGTAGGGATTTAAGCAGACTCTAGTGCAGTGGTCCTCAACCTTCCTAATGCTGTGACCCTTTAATACAGTTCCTCATGTTGTGGTGACTGCCAACCATAAAATTATTTTGTTGCTACTTCATAACTGTAATTTTGCTACTGTTACGAATTGCAATGCAAATAAATACCTGTGTTTTCCGATGGCCTTAGACAACCCTTGTGTCACGAGCACACAGAACTCCCCTATGGTCTCAGGGAGAGAAGGCTAATGGAATCATACGAGAGGCAGAGTTGGTGAGGTTTTAGTATTTACTCCAATTAAGCATAAACTACAATAAATGCAAGTGAACACAGCAGTCCCAGTTCCAGTAAGTCCTAAAGTTAATCCTAGCAAAGCCGCATACTGAACCTGATCCTCAGGCTTAGAGTCCTCAGGTAAAGGCTCGGATGTGGATGCCTTCTTTGTTGTGATAATGAGAGCTTGACCACGAAGCAGGCTGCATTATCTAGGGTCTGGTCTCTCCACTGTCTCTGGTGGCAGTGGTGTGGTCACTGCTGAGGTGTTGAGGGCTTTTCTCTGATGTTCGATAATTGTCTGTCAAAGTGGCAACCAGCGGCAATTTACAATAAACTGTAGGAGCCATGGTGCGTGCCTTCCTGTTTCAAACTACCAATATTTATATGTCTACCACCAGGGTTACACCCTGGTAACCCGACAACCAGGGTTGCCCTGGGTGGTACTGCAGCCTTTGCGCTCCAGCCAGGTTCTGATAAGCAGCTGTCAGCTATGCTAAGTCACCTTCTGCTTATCTTAAACGCATTACATCACTTCAACTCACACTTCAAACAAACTATTAACTTAAACTATTGCTAACTCCTAACAGCCATTTTATTTTAGGTGGCTGTTTTACAGGCTCCTTACACCTCGTGGAAGGATCATTTGACCCCCAAAGGGGTTACAACCCACCCACAGGTTGAGAACCAACTGCTCTAAAGTAATGGAATTGGAGTTTTAAAGAGAGATCAGAGTTGAGGTAAAAGTCTAGATGCTCACATGGAAATCATTTATATTGCCCAGGGAGAGAGAAACTTCTGAGAAAAATTCAGTTCAATTTCAGTTGTCAAAGTGTGTCAGAAACACCTGTTACCGAGACTGCTTGGAGAGTGAGGTTCCTTCCTGAGTCCTGCTTTGTCTTCCTATTGGATCTGCTGCTAGATGGCAGTAGTAACTAGCGACCCGCACAGGGAAGGCACATGTTGAAGCAGTGATAGGCCCACATGGTATTAGTGAAGGAGCAGTCGGCAGGGCAGTGTTTTCTGTCGTTTTTGTCCTTCACATCAGATCTGTAAGGTAAGTAAAGTATTTTTTTCTCTTAATATCGGTCACATATAGGATGGTTCAAGCATTACACTTCTTGTTTTTCTGTTGAGATCTTTATGCCATTTTCAGAAAGGAGGAAATGATTGGAACTTATTAAATTCAGATTTTATGATATAGGACAAATGATAAAATACTTTATTACTTTATTTCACAATATTAGAAAATATTTATTTTTAAAGGCTACTGGATATTTTTGTTTGTTTTTTTTTTTAATTTTTAATTTTTTTTTTTTTTTTTTTTAGGCTTTTCGAGACAGGGTTTCTCTGTGTATCCTTGACTGTCCTGGACTCATTTTGTAGACCAGGCTGACCTTGAACTCACAGAGATCTGTCTGCCTCTGCTTCCCAAGCACTGGGATTAAAGACATGTACCACCATGTCCAGCAATTACAGACAGCTGTGAACTGCCATGTGGGTGCTGGTATTTGAGCCCGGGTCCTTTGGAAGTGCTCTTAACTACTAAGCCATCTCTGCAGGCCCTGTTTGTTTGTTTTTCAAGACAGGGTTTCTCTGTATAGCTCTGGCTGTCCTGGACTTGCTTTGTAGATGAGGCTGGCCTTGAACTCACAGAGATCCTCCTGCCTCTGCCTCCTGAGTGCTGGGATTAAAGACACGCACCCCCATGCCCGACTTGATTACTGTTTTTTTAAATATTTATTTTTATTATTTTTAATTATATATAGCTGTGTGTTCACCAGTGTAGGTGCCCATGGAGGCCAAAGGTATCCAATTCTCTGCAGCTGAAGTTATAGACACTTCTGAGCCCTATGATGTGGGTGCCAGGAGCCAAACACAGGTCCTCTGAAAGAGCAGCAAGTGTTCTTAACCATTGAGCGTCTCTCCAGCTCCGACACTTCCTACCTTGCTTTACATTTCAACATACTCCTTTAGAATAGTCTCCTAGCTTAGTGTTAAATAGTGATCCTACCCAGAAATGCAAAAGAAGGTGTCACTAGCTGTTGGTTTGTAATTGTCTTGAGATGCTGCTCGGTTTGAAAGGATTGTACTTACTGGCAAGTTTGCCCACTTAACACATACAAGTCTTAGATTTGATTGCCCCCTACTACTGTTAACCCTCAAATTACCTATTATATTATGAGAGATGGATTATAAGCTCTTTAGTGTCCAGAAGCCTGGTCTTGGCTTATCCTAGCTACTGATTAACAGTGGACATTAAGCAATCATCAACATAAACACATTGCAGCATCTTTCTACTTGGTTACGTAGGGTAGCATTTTAGAGTAACATTGACACTGAATTCACTGGGAAGTATCTTATAATGTTTACATGTTATGCTGGCTAGTTTTTTTTTTTTAATAATTTATTTTTTATTTCTTCAAGTTACATCTCAATCACAATCCCCTCCCTACTCGCCCCTCCAGTCCCACCCTTCCACCCTTCTCCCCCTCAACCCCCATCCTCTTCTCTTCTTTTTTTTTTTAGATTAAGGTATTTCATTTTCCCCCCAACAGCTCTCCCTTTCAGTCCAAAAAATGGTTCTTTTTCTTTTAACTATAAATACAATACAAAACAACAGAAATAAATAGGCCACAATTATAAGAGTTATATGGCTTAGCATACATTCCCAATGTCCAGTCCATATGTATTTGGCACCTGACTTTAACATTCTACTATCTAACCATCTCCATGAGTTTAAAGTTCTATATCTAACTCAGCTTTCATACTAACTTGCCTCATACTTTTAAAAATATCTTCTTAGATCCAGAATACCCTCTTGATTCCTAAACAACTCAAAATTTAACTATGAGACTCTAGCTATCTATTCTTCAACCACCTCAGAGACCTGAGAGGGATAAATATATCTGATTATATAGGAAGTGCAGGGCCTGCAGCTTCCAAAACTAAAAAATGACATACCAGTGGCTGCCTGGACAGTTCCCATTTTCTCTCCATACATTACAGCATCAATCTTCAGCCATTTGGCCCCATTTCTCTGACAGACATTGGTTGTAGAGCAGGAATTATGAAGGACTTACCTACCCTGTCTTGGCAGAGCTAGGCTGTCGACTTACCTGCTTCCAAGTTTTGTCCTTTTTGGACAGAAGTCTGTCTACAGTTGAAGCAAGTGGTTTTTCTTGCCAAGAGAATGAAAAATTCTTTTTTTTTTTTTTTGGTTTTTCGAGACAGGGTTTCTCTGAATATCTCTGGCTGTCCTGGACTCGCTTTGTAGACCAGGCTGGCCTCGAACTCACAAAGATCCGCCTGCCTCTGCCTCCCAAGTGCTGGGATTAAAGGCGTGCGCCACCACTGCCCAGCTCAAGCCCTCCTCCTTACTGGTCCTTTGCCCTCTGACTTCATACCCCTCCACTCTTTCTCTCGCTCTTTCACTCTCTCTGAATTTCTTTTATTAATTTTAAAGTTAGCATACAAAACAGTGAGTCTCATCATGGCATTTCCACACATCTATGCCATCCTTCTTTTTAAAATACAGATTTCACATATGAGAAAAAATATTCAGGATTTGTGTTTCTGAGAGAACTATCAAATACTTCACAAATTAGTGTTAGCCTCTGTGTTAGTTAGGGTTTCTATTGCTGTGACAGAAATACCATAACCAAAAAGCAAGTTAGGAGGAAAGCTTTTATTTGGCTTACACTTCCACGTTGCTGTTCATTTTTACCGAAGGAGGTCAGAACAGGAACTCAAACACTGCAGGAACCTGGAGGCAGGGGCTGATGCAGAGGCCATGGAGGGGCACTGCTTACCGGTTTGCAGCTCATGACTGCTTTCTTAGAGAACCCAGGACACCAGCCCACAGATGGGATCACCCACAATGGGCTGGACCATCCCCCATTGATCACTAATTGAGAACATGCCTTACAGCTGGGTCTCATGGTGGCATCTCCTCAAGGCTCTTTCCTCACTGATGCCTCTGGCTTGTATCAAGTTGACACACAGAACAGCTGGCACAGCCTCCTCGCTCAGGGCCATGCTGATCTCCTTCAATTTCTGTAGATGTGTGTGCTGCTGAAGGGAGCGTTAAAGGACTCTTTCCCACGTACTAGGAACCATGCAAAGGGTTCACATGGAACATTCATTTCCACTCTACTAAGGGCTCCCAGTATTAAATCCTCCCTGCCACTCTTCTTCCTCTTCGGTGCTGGAAATGAAATCTTATTTCCTCACTTCCCATATTTAGGGATATAGAGCAAGGTGTTTCTCTCCACAGCCAAGACTTCCTTGAGCTGGTGTAAGCAGAAGGGGACAGATTATGAGAATTATGAACATGCAGAGACTGGCAGCAGGTAGTGCAAGCCCTCAGGCCCTTTTCCTCTCTTCCCTTGGTGTGACTGGACTTCAATCTTCTCTGGCAAGACTATGTTACACAACACAGCACGCCAAACTCTAAATTCTACACTGTCTCCAATTAAGAAAGCAGCCAAGACTTCCTCTGAACTCGTCATGTACGCATCCTTGATTCAATCAAATGTGCAAAGGGTATTGGAATTTTACTGTACATATAGGATGTTGGTGAGCTTTCTGGTATTCCCAAGTGTGTTGTGGTGGGGGGAAGAGAAAAACCAGCAGCCCTGAAACATACCCAGTTATTGTCTACAACATCTTTATTTCCTCAAATTAAATTAATAATAGAGTTTATGGCCTAAGGTATGTTTTAAGTTATTGATAAGGTTCTACTACATTACCAGTCTCATAACCCACTTTCTCATGCTGTCTAAACTTATGAACCAAAAATCTGAAACTACTCATAATTTTAATTACACAGGTTAAAAGGTCAAGGTATCTTCCATATATTTATTAGTCTCTTATGTTTATTTTTCTGCAAACTATTGATTCTTTTGCTTATTTTTTTCTGACCAGTTTTAGTGCACTTGTGATTTATGTATGTGAATTTTATATATTAATTTCACATAGAAGAATATATTATATCTCCTTTGGGACTTTTCTCATTTTGAAATATAAATTCTCAGAGAATCTTTCTCTTAAAATTCATCCCCCTGGAAATCTTTCATACGAAAATACTTTTAAGGTTCACCAGGGACACTCATTGTAGAATTTTAATGACAAATAGAAACAATTTAGGTATGTGTTAGTTGAAGGATAGTTAAATTGTAGTTCAGCCATACTGTGGGAGTCAGTGCAGTCATTAAATATAAGGGTACTATCTGCCCTATGGAGACATGTCTATGATATAAAGAGGAAAAAAGGCAACTCAGAACAATGGCTAACGTGGTCTCTTGTTTGTATATGTGTGTGTGGAACAAACAAATAGATGTTTATAGCATAAACCTAGATACTTAGAGGAAGTGCAATCCTTGTAAAAACATAGGAAAAGGCTCTGGCTGAGTGTACATGGAACTGCTACTGGAGAACAGCTTTGGGCATGGGTTGGAAAGGTGTTAGTGGCAAAAATTAGATTATATACATAAATATCACTTAAATTTTTATAAGGATCATTACTTTTTTCACGAAACATCTTAGGCATGCAGAGAGACAAAATAGTAAGAGCCATGTACCCACCACACAGCTCTAGAAATAAAGCAGGACAAACATAGATGAACCATGTCTTCTAACCTTCACTCATGGCCCTTCTTCATCACAGGCACCAAAGCCTGCATCTGGTGCTTTTTATTCCCATAATGTCACTGTTTTACTAAACACACAACATGGAGTTTTTATGTGAACTTCTGAAGTTTCATTTTCAGTTAACACTGCTTGCATGTGTTTGTTCTGTTTTAGGGCATCTGATCTTCTAGGACTTGCATTACAGACCATTGCCAGCTGCCATGTGGGTGCTGGGAGCCGAGAAAGGGTCCTCTATAAGAGCAGCAAGTGCTCTTAACCTCAAACAGTCTCCCAAGTCCCCAACATTGTGTTTTTAATGCAGCCATGCTAACATGAACACCAGATCATACCTGTTGCTGCTACTGAGTATCCAGGTTACAAAGGTTCTGCTATTCGCTGGCCTCTTGTTTCACTGGCTTGGGTACTTCCAGCACACTATCCTTTTGAACAGTAATGCTATCAGCATTCCTGGACTCATCTCTTTCCTCCTGAACCTTCTCTAGAATATGTTTCTAAAAGAAGAAGCAGGCGAGTTGCTTCTTAAATGATCACACCAATTCATAATCCCACCCATGAGATTCTTTTTTTAATGAGTTATTTATTTTTACTTACGTAGCATGTATGTGTTTGCATGGGTTTATGTGTACCACCTGTTTGCAGGTGACCATGGAGGACAGAATAGGATGGTAGGTCCCCTGTAACTGGGGTTGCAGGTCATTGGGAGCCACCTGATGTGGGTGCTCAGGACAGAACTCAGATACTCTGCAAGAGCAGTACTTGTCCTTAACCACAGAGCCTTCTCTCCAGTCCTGATACATGAAATTCTATTACTCTAAAAATTAAAAAGAAATTAAAGTTTGCACACACAGAAAGTAGACATAGAGCTGTATTATTCTCTAATTTTAATTTATTTTTTAAATTCAATTGTAATCTGCATTAAGTTAAATTTGGAACACATTGTGTGCTAAAGAACCTAAAGTGCTATCTTATAAATGATCAGTTGTCACACTGCCTGTCATTCATTGATGAAGTGAGTCCTTCATTCTGCACTTTTCAATCTTCTTATTCTCACTTGATGATTCATCTGAGTTTCAGTATCATTTTATGGACTTCACCTCAATAATCCATTGGGATTTTACCATAATTGACTTAGGCCCACAAATGATTTTGGTTTAAATGTACATCTAACTAATGTACTCATATTCTGAACTCTGTGGTAAGAGTTTTGTTTATTAGGAAAAACAGTTATGAGAATGTTTTTGTTTAATCCCAGGTGTGAAGCTGCTTCGGTTAAGACCTCAGGTGTAAACTATTAACTGTGCCTCGTGAGCTAGCAGGGGCGTGGCTTAGCCAGCTGAGAAAGTTGAACTCTGAGGACTTGAGAGAGGGATTGAAAAAGCCTGAAGAGAAGGGGCACATAACAAAGAAAGAAGGGTGTGCTAAAAAGAAGAGAAGGGGGCACTACAAAAAAGAAAGAGAGCCCCCGCCGCGTGGCGGCCCTTCCCTTCCCGGAGCTGTCGGGGAGCGCCGGGCCGCTGGGCCGCGAACACAGGCCGGATCCTCGGGACCGCGCGCGCACAGGCGGGGGCCCGGCCGCCCCGCGAGGACCCGGGCCCGGAAACGCGCGCTGTCACAAAGGGGGACACGTGGGTGCCGGTCACCCGGCCGCGCTTTCCCGCAGCGGGAGAGCTGTCTCCGCCACCTGCCACCTCCTCCCTGGCCGCCCTGTGGGGCCGCGCGGCCGACTGAGGAGAGCTCCCGGCCCTGTGTGACGGCCACCTTCAGTCACTCCACCGGGTTCGGACCCCGCCATGTCCATCCTCTACGTCTCTCCTCACCCCGACGCCTTCCCCAGCCTCCGAGCCCTCATCGCTGCCCGCTACGGGGAAGCCGGTGATGGCCCCGGGTGGGGTGGCCCCCACCCCCGCATCTGCCTGCAGTCTCCGCCGAGCAGCCGGACTCCTTTTCCCCCGCCACGCCTGCCCGCCCTGGAGCAGGGGCCTGGCGGCTTGTGGGTGTGGGGGGCCCCCGGCTGTAGCCCAGCTGCTGTGGCCAGCAGGCCTGGGGGGACCCGGGGGCAGCAGGGCAGCTGTCCTCGTCCAACAGTGGGTCAGTTATGCCGACACGGAGCTCATACCAGCTGCATGCGGGGCGACACTGCCAGCCCTAGGACTTCGAGGTCCTGGTCAAGATCCCCAGGCTGCCCTTGGGGCCCTGGGCAAGGCATTGAGTCCCTTGGAGGAGTGGCTTCGACTGCACACCTACCTGGCTGGGGATGCTCCTACTCTGGCTAACTTAGCGGCTGTGACAGCCTTACTACTGCCATTCCGATATGTCATGGACCCTTCTGCACGCCGGGTCTGGGGTAATGTGACTCGATGGTTTAACACTTGCGTCCGGCAACCAGAATTCCGTGCTGTGCTGGGAGAAATGGTCCTGTGCTCTGGGGCCAGGTCTGTCACTCAACACCCAGGCCCTGAGGTCATTGCACCCCAAAAGACAGCTGCTCAGCTCAAGAAAGAAGCAAAGAAACGGGAGAAGCTAGAGAAATTCCAGCAGAAGCAGAAGATCCAGCAGCAGAAGCCCCCACCTGGGGAGAAGAAACTAAAACCAGACAAGAAGGAGAAACGAGATCTTGGGGTCATTACCTATGACCTTCCTACCCGACCCGGTGAAAAGAAAGGTACCAAGCTGGGGAAGGGACCTTACCTCTGGCTGCGCTTCCCTGTTCTTCTTTGCCTCTGCCCTCCTTAGTGAGGGTTTGCAGACAGCGGCAGGCCTGTCCTGTGGTGAGAATGGCAGAGGGCCCGTCCTGCCTGACTTGAGCCTCTCCGGCCTCACTGAGCACTCTTCTCCTTCCTCCCAGATGTCAGTGTCTCCATGCCCGACTCCTACAGCCCTCAGTATGTGGAGGCTGCCTGGTACCCTTGGTGGGAGCGGCAGGGCTTCTTCAAGCCAGAGTATGGGGTGCGTGATTACTGCTGCCCAGGCCCAGAGGGGGCTGGAGGTGGAGAAGGCCAGGACTTCAGGACGCATTGCCTGGGAAGGGGCCACGAGAGGAGGCCATGACACTTTAGCATATGCTCCTCCTTCTCCGCCACCAGCGTTCTAGTGCGTCAGCACCAAATCCCCGAGGTGTCTTCATGATGTGCATCCCACCCCGCAACGTGACAGGCTCCCTGCACCTGGGCCACGCGCTCACCAACGCTATCCAGGATTCCCTGACTCGATGGTGAGCTCCTGTCAGCATCTCCGACCGGTGCCCTCTGCCCTGCTTGGCTTCCTTCCCTCCACTGACTGGGCTCGCTCTCTGCCATGTCAGCTTGTTTGGCCAACAAATGGGTCTTTGCATCTTTTCTGCTTGTTCCCCTCTGAGTGTTCAGCAGTCTTTCCTGGTCAGTCACCTGACTCCACAGGTTCCTTGTCTCCCTCCTGTCTCCTGAGAAGTGCGTTGTTATTGCCTCGTCGTTGTGGTGCTGGGCACTGGGCTGTGGCCTGTAGATGCTAAGCATGTACTCTACTGCGGAGCTGTACGATGGGTCTGCAGCAACATTCCTTTGGATTTTAAAAGAGCATGAGCGTACTCTTGTTGAAACATACATCTATCTCCTTGATCTTTCTACCGGACCTCCTCCCTCCTAGAATGCAGGCCTTGCTATTATCAGTCAGAGTGTATCTTTCCAGGTGTCCCTCCCTGTCTACTTGTTATCCCCATAGCTGTAGAGATTTAGAGTTCTTTCCGGGACACATTAGGTGCTCAGATGCTGAGGGCAAAATAGTTTTTGTTGTTGTTTTTACTGTTTTCAAGATAAATTTATCTTACTGTGGGTCCGTGCACATGAGTGCAGGTGCTGACAGAAGCCGAGGGTGTTGGACCCTCCTGGAGCTGGAGTTATGGGTGGGTGTGAGCCACTTCATGTGCTTGGTGATGGGACTTGAAGTCTGATCCTGTGGAAGAGCTGCACACGCTCTTAGCAACCCCTGAGCCATCTCCCCAACTCTTTGTTTTCTTTTTCTTTTTTTTTTTTAATAGAAAAGAGTTTAAAATCTAACCAGCAAAAGTTTCTACTCAGAGTTGGAGATTGCTCATCAGTTACGAGCACTGGCTGCTCTTGTAGAGTTCCTGAGATTGATTCGTAGAACCCATATCATGCCTCATTAACCTTCATTAACCCCGTTTCCAAATCTGATCCCTGTGTAGGCATGCACATGGTGCAGATTCATCTTGGCAAAACGTTCATATGCATAAAGTAAAAACTGCTAATAAAAGACAAAATTAAACAGTTGTTATACAGCCAGGTGTGATAGCAAGACTGCCAGGATCATGACCAGTTCAGGGACAGCCTGGACTACTGGGGAGACCATATCTCAGAGCCAAGCACACACAGGTGTTCCTCAGCATCTCTCTCATTCAACAGCTTTCCTTGGAGGTGAGCACTCATCCTTGTATGCAAACTGTCTTCATGTTAATTTCAATTTGTATTAAGTGTGTGATGAGTACATGTTTTACATATGTCTGTGCACCACATGTGTGCTTAGTGCCTGCAGAGACCAGAAGAGGGTGTCGGATGCCCTCGACCTGGAGTTACAGACATTTGTGAGCCCCCGTGTGGGCGCCAGGCTTTGGACCTGGTTGCAGACATTTGTGAGCCCTCGTGTGGGCGCCAGGCTTTGGACCTGGCTCCTCTGGACAAGCAGCCAGTGTTCTTACCTGTGGAGCATCTCTCCAGCCTGTTTTTCATTTCTTGAGTTAGGTTTTATTCCTGGGTTGGCTAGGCTAGCCTGCAGCTCCTAGCCTAGTGACCCATCCTTTTGTCCTGAGGATCTGGAGCTGCAGGTGCATGCCTTCGGATGCGGCTCTTGATTTGCTTTTTGTTCTCTATTTTATATGTACTAGTATTTTGGCTACATGTATGTTTGTGCACCACTTGTGTGCAGTGCCCAGCGAGGCCAGAGAAGGGCATTGGATCCACTGGGACTGGAGTTACAGACAGCTGTGAGCTGCCATGTGGAGCTGGGAATAGAACCTGAATCCTCTGGATCAGCAGCCAGAGTGCTCTTAACTACCGAACCATCTCTCCAGCCCTTTTTTTTGGCCTTTTGACTTTATGCTCTAGGGTTTTATGTAGCCCAGGATGGCATTGGACTCAGTGGGTTAGGTAACCAAGGCTGGCCTTGAACGCCTGACCCTCCTGCCTCCCTGTTACAAGTATAAGGATTGCATACATGAGCCATTATACCCACATCAATTTTTAATGTAATGATACTGAAAGGCGCTCTTTTTTTTTTCCTCTGGGTTAGGTGTCTGTCCTAGAACTTGCTCTATACACCAGGCTGACCTTGAACCCACAGAGATCCGCCTGCCTCTGCCTCCCCAGTGCTGGGGATTAAAGGTATGCATTACCATGCCCGGCAATTACAGACAGCTTTGAACTGCCATGTGGATGCTGGGATTTGAACCCAGGTCCTTTGAAAGAACTGTCAGTGCTCTTAACCACTGAGCCATCTCTCCAGCCCCTAATATTCATTTTACTGTATATTATTGATCATGGTCTGTGATCCCGGGGGAAGCTGTGGAGATGACTGAGTGGATAAAACACTTGCTGCCAAAATATGAGAACCCCCCTTGCTTCAACTGTAGACAGACTTCTGTCCAAAAAGGACAAAACTTGGAAGCAGATAAGTCGACAGCCTAGCTCTGCCAAGACAGGGTAGCTAAGTCCTTCATAATTCCTGCTCTACAATCAATATCTGTCAGAGAAATGGGGCCAAATGGCTGAAGATTGATGCTGTAATGTATGGAGAGAAAATGGGAACTGTCCAGGCAGCCACTGGTATGTCATTTCTTAGTTTTGGAAGATGCAGGCCCTGCACTTCCTATATAATCAGATATATTTATCCCTCTCAGATCTCTGAGGTGGTTGAAGAATAGATAGCTAGAGTCTCATAGTTAAATTTTGAGTTGTTTAGGAATCAAGAGGGTGTTCTGGATCTATTTTTAAAATTGTGAGGCAAGTTAGTATGAAAGCTGAGTTAGATATAGAACTTTAAACTCATGGAGATGGTTAGATAGTAGAATGTTCAAGTCAGGTGCCAAATACATAATGGACTGGACATTGGAAATGTATGCCAAGCCATATAACTCTTATAATTGTGGCCTATTTATTTCTGTTGTTTTGTATTTATAGTTATAAGAAAAAGAACCATTTTTTGGACTGAAAGGGAGAGCTGTTGGGGGGGAAAAGAAATACTTTAAACAAAAAAAAAGAAGAGAAGAGGATGGGGGTTGAGGGGGAGGAGGGTGGAAGGGTGGGACTGAAGGGGGGAGTAGGGAGGGGATTGTGATTGAGATGTAACTTGAAGAAATAAAAAGTAAATTATTAAAAAAAAAAAGAAAGAGAGCCCCAAGGAGAGAAAGAGGGTGCTACAAGAAAGAAAGAGGTTGCTGCTCTCCCCAATGCTGGTTCTTCCTGCTGCTGGTTCCTAGTTTGCTGGACTTCTGGACTAAGATTGGTATTGCCCCAAAAGAACCCTATGACCTTAATCAGCAGGAGGTAGCTCAAAGAGACCTACGATCTTTTTCCCTTTAACCTTCCTGTTTCTCACTTAGAATTTAGGGGTTGAAAGGAACACAGGCTGGAAGGAAGGTACAGGAATTAAGTACAGTAAAAACAATTAGAGTGTACAATATAATAAGAATAATAAAAGTCTTTTAAATAAGTGGCACCCAGATATAAGGCAAGGAATAATGGTGAAATTTCATATCTAAAGCTGTGGAGGAGACCAGAGGATTTGAAGGACTGAACAATGTATTTCAGGGTGTCAGGAAAAGGCTTATGACGGCTGCTGCCACTGGGTTCTCTCCAGCTTTGTGCCCATACGGGATGTTTTATATGTTGTTGTTTTTCCTCCTGTATGATATTTCAAAAAAGATGAGGAGAATGCTTGAGCAATTTGAAAAGTTGCAAGTGGATATGGAGGGGTATGATAGAAAGAATTCAGAATTCAGCTGGGCAGTGGTGGCGCACACCTTTAATCCTAGCACTTGGAAGGTAGAGGCAGGTGGATCTCTGTGAGTTCGAGGTCAGCTTGTTCTACAAAGTGAGTCCAGGACAGCCAGGGCTACACAGAGAAACCTTGTCTCGAAAAACCAAAAGAAAAAAAAAAGAATTCAGAAATGGCTATATAACTAGAAAGTTTTGAATAGATGTTGAAGCACTTAAGAAACAAAAAGAGCTGGAGAGAGGAGAACAAATGGGCTTAGATCTGGTGACTGGGAGCAGGAGCTTCTCGCAGGATGAAAGAAGGAAGCAGACAGGACTGAAAGGCTGGACTGATTGGTATTGCCCCAAAAGAACCCAATGACCCTAATCAGCAGGAAGGAAAAATAGATTAGAGTGTATAGTAAAACAAAAATACTAAACGCCACTGTGCTACATCACTCCTTTACTGTATGAAGTTCCATAGCCTCGGCCTGCTCCTGACATCAGGATCACCATACAAAACAGGCCAGTATCCTCCTCCATGTACCCTAAGCCTTCTTTATTGATTTTTTTTTTCCTAGAAACTTTTGTTCACGTGTGACATTCGCTCCTGCAAGTCTCTGAACCCTTCCTCCCTACCACTCCTTCACTATTCTCATTATTATTCAAAACAGCGTCTTCTTCCAGAGGCTGTCTAGGGTCACAACTACTCCAAGGCCCTAATCAGGAGTTCTGTCACTGTCCTACTTAGGGTTTCTATTGCTGTGATAAAACACCATAACCAAAAGCAACTTGGGGATGAAAGGGGTTGTTTCATCTTACAGCCTGTGGTCCATTTTGAAAGGAAGTCAGGGCAGGAACAAAACAGGAACCTGGAGGCAGGAACTAAAGTAGAGGCCATGGAGAAGTGATGCTGATTGACTTGCTCCCCATGGCTTGCTCAGTCTGCTTTCTTGTACACCTCCAGGACCCCTCGGCTAGAGCTGGCTCCACCCACAATGGTGGTTCTAGGCTCCCACACATCAGCCAAAATCCAGAAAATACCTCACAGACATGCAGGCCAATCTGATGGAGGCTTCTTAATTGAGGTTCCCCCTCCCTCAAGGTTTGTATCAATGGAAAAAACCCACCAGCACACTGTCTTTCACTGCTGTTCACTTTTCTCACATGGTTGTCTTCCACCTTGCCGATTCTCTGCTTTAGTTTAAACAAGGAAAGAGGGATGGGTAGTGTTGATGTAGAGAGAGTCCATACAATAGGAACTAGAAAGAAGAGCAGCAGCCCCAGCAGGCACACCACTCTCAAAGCTCTGTAACCCTAAATGGAGAAAGTAGGGAGACTAGAGAAGGAATCCTGGTATCGAAACAGCTTATGAGCCCAGTGCAGTCAGATGCCCAGAAACAAAGGCTGGTAACCATCCTCACCAGCAAGGTACCCATCATGGGAACTTCTCTATTGCCTCCAGACTTACACACATCACTTCATGTAACCTTTGGACAACTCTACAACAGATGGAATGATCTCTGTGTTGCCAGTCAGGATAGAGGCTTAGAGGTTACACACAGACCACACAGCTGGAAATTGTCAGATTGGCCGCTTGACCTCCTAGTTGACCCGGAATACTACCCTTTCTAGAGTAAGCATATCTGTTTCCATATTTGTTTGCTTGCTTGCTTGCTTGTTTTGGAGACAGATCTAATGTACCCGAGGCTGATGTTATAATGTGTAGCCAAAGACGACCTTGAACTTCTGATCTTCCTATGTCCCCCCCTTTTTGAGTGCTGCCATTGCACATGTGTGTAGGGAGTTAGATAAATTAAATTAGATTTAGAAAATATATAGGGGTTTCTGATACAGTCTCTCAGTTCGGGGCATGAAGATCAACTTGGCTGTGAGCGATTAGTTTATCAGCTGTGGAAAAACAAGGTTCAAGTCAGGAAAAACAGGAAAGACTTAATGGACTGAAAAACAAGGTTGAAGTCAGGGAAAACGGGAAAGATTTAATAGACTTAAGAAACAAAGTATCTGGCCTGGCATTGTTTTCAGCTGCTAAGTGGGCGGAGCCAAAATTAAGCTGAAACAGAGTTCCTCCTATTTAAGGACAGTGCATGGAGCTGCATAGAAGAGAGGCCCCCGATGGTAGAGATCTCCGAGTCCTGCTGAAAAAAGTGCTGGCCATCAGTTGATGGCCAGATCTCCCTGAGGCAGAAAGAAGCTGGTGAGCAAAGAAAGCCTGAGCAAGACACCAAAAGGCCAAGGACTAAACCCTGTGGCTCAACTTTTGCCTAGAGGAGTTTGATCTGTCCAAACTGTGGCTGGCTTTAAGGACTCTAAGGCAGAGCAACAGAGTTGCTGATACAAAAGAAAAGTTGGTCTACAGACAGCTGGGTCTCCCAGAGAGAAGAAAACCTTAAGCCTTATTTAAGATAAGACTGTGATAGCCAACTTACCCTGACGAATCTACATCTGAGATCCAGAAAAAGGACTGCTATGTGCATTAAAGAATCTACAACAAAGACTGCTCCTGACGACTGAGGACCTGCCCCAGAGACTGTATCCTTCCAAAAGGTTAGGAAAATAATTACCAATAGGTTAGTGGTTAGGTTAAAGGGGTTGTAGGAATTTGTAGGGTTAATAGTTAAGAAATTGTTGGTATTTGTTATAAGTGAATATTGTTAGTAAATAAATAATAATATTTAAAAAGTTCAGTTACACATGTGTACCACAGGACCAGTTTATCCACGAGGGGGTCAAACCCAGAGTCTTGTGCATGCTAGGCAAGCACTCTAGCAACTGAGCTACGTCCTCAACATTGTAGCATAATCTCACAGTTTTTATTTTTAGTCACAGTGGGAAAAATATGCATGGAGCTATGAATATAACTGGGTGATAGAGGATTTACCTAGTGTGGACAGAGCCTGGGTTCAGTCTCCAGAACTGAAAATAAATAAAGATTTAAAAATGCATATAAAAATTGAACCCCTTACCCTTTTTCTTCTAAACAGCTGGCATATCCCAGGCCGGCCTCCGACTTACTATAGACCTGCAGTAGGTCTTGAGCTTCTAATCTTCCCACTCCCTTGCACTCTTTTCCATTTTTAAGTTAGTAGTGATTAACACGTGAAACATTGTGAAGTAGACCATCTTCATCTCACAAATCTGAGACTCCAATGGGGTTTGATATGTGGTGGCTCCCCTCATCAGAGGAGAAGGAGAGGACGCAATGAGGAAGAGGGAGGGAGGGGATTTTGATCGAGATGTAACTTGAAAAAATAAATTTATGTAAAAGAAGAATCACACAGAAATCTGAAACTCCAGCCCCATTAAATGTAACTCCTTGTACTTGCCCCAGCCCCACCCTGCAAACCAGCATTCTACTATTTCCATGATATTGACAAGTCGTGGAACCATGCAGTATTGTCTTTCTGCAAGAAGCCATTTTTATTCTGCATGTCTCAAATTTTGTCTGACTTCCTCTTCCTATGTGTTTATCTTGGATACACAATCTCACTGCGTAGCTGAGACTGGTCTCAACTCAGGGTCCACACAATTCTCCTTTAGCCTCTCAAGTAGCTGGATTACCTGTATGCTTCAATTTTCTTTCTTTTTTGAGGCAGAATAATATTCGTTTGTGTTCATATATCCCGTTTGGTTTCTTCGTTCACCTTTCCTTGGACAATTGGGTCATGCCCATTTCTTAGCAGCTACAAATAATGCTACCGTAAACATGAGTGTGTACGTATCTCCTCAAGATCTTGCTTTCAGTTCTTTTGGATAAATGCTCAGAAATGGGATTGTTAAATCATATGGTGATTCTATTTTTAGCTTTTTTGAGAAATTATGTTCACTTTAAAACAAATAGCCCTATCCCCATGGACTCTCCTGCAATATGTTAACAGGCTGCATATTGCCTTCCTTCTAATTAAATTGAAAATAGCAGTCATGCTCATATATAACCATTAAAATATGTTTAAACTTCTTACTTAAGATGCATCAATTACACTGTTGGCAGCTGCAGACGCTTCCATTTCCTCCCAGTCTCAGTTAACAAGCTGTTTTTCACATTTAACAACCCCTTCTCCTAATATCAGGGTCAGGGGAACAGAAGCTACCGGATAGAAGGACCCTTGCTCCAGTGAACGAGATGGTGGGCAGCATATAATAGGCACTCAATAAATGGCTGAGTGCATGAATACAAGACCATGCTGCCAAGTGTAGTTTAGATGGCTGTAATTCTCCTTGTTCCAGCAAGCAGGAAGTAGCCCAGATGGCAAAGAGACGTTCCATAGCATGAATGTGGCTGAAATGATGACACCATGCCCAAGACACACTCAAACTAATGCTCTGGTGCTGTGACGTCATCATACAAACTAGGAGGAGCACTAAAGCTTGAGAACAGACAGATGGAATTGGAACGATAAAGCCAAGAGAGTCCACCAAAGGGGCTGGACAGCATCTCTCTTCTCTCCAGCTCTAGCAAGAGATAGCGCGGATCCCAGGGGAGGTTGCTGGAAGCAGAGCCACCATCACCCCAAGTGGAAGAGCCCTTGCTGACCAGGCTGCTGCACACAGGCTGACTGAAGCTCTTTGGAGGGAGACAGGATTCTGCACACTCAGAGTGGTTACGGTCTCTAAGGGAGAGCAAGCTCTCCTATTGTCCCTACAGCTTTGGACTTGATGAACAATCTTAAGACATAAAGTGGGGGGAATGGGATTAAATTGTATCAATAAAAATTAAATTTAGGGGCTGGAAATATGGCTAAGGAGTTAAAAGCACCAGCTGCTCTTGCAAAAGACCCAGGTTCAATTCCCAGCACCCATAAGGCGGGTCACAACCATCTATAACTCCAATTCCAGGGGATCCAATACGTTCTTGTTGGCCTCTTCAGGTACCATGGACACGGTGTACAGATAGACATGCAGAAAAAACATCCAAACATATAAAATAAGATAAATTTTTAAAAATTAAATTTAGACTGAATTTTAAAATCTCATGGATTTACAAAGGATGTAGACTGTGGAACAGTTTATTTGGTGGAAAGTATTCTGTAATATATGTGTTATGTCTACATTATCCACGAATGTGTGTGCATGTGCAGAGGCCAGAAGTTGATGTTGGATGTCTTTCTCAGTCTGCACTCCAGTGTTTGAGGCGGGGTCTCTCACTAAAGCGGAAGCTCACAGTTTAGCTAGGCTAGCTGGTCACGTGCGCTCCAGGGATCTGCCTATCTTTCCCAGCCCCCAGAGCATGGATCACAGACACATGCCATAACTGGCTTTATATAGAGAGACTAGGAATTCAAACGCAGGACTTCATGCTTGTGTGCCAAACACTTTACTGACTGAGCCGTTTCCACAGCCCAAACTCTCAACTATCTTAAGAATTAAATTGTACTCTGCCAGCTGAGCCCCAAACTCAAGCCTTTCATTGTAACTTCTGTGGAGTTTTATATATGAAAGGCTTCCCTGTTTGTTGTCCTGATTTCACAGTGTAAATACTTGTTTGTTTGCTTTAGAGATTCTGACTATGTAGCTCAGGGTGGCCCACAAACTCACAACGCCCAGAATTGTAAGTATGCTTCTATTCTAATAGAGAAAGTAAATCAAAGAGGATCATATGGCTGCAGAGATGCCTCAACAGTTAAGAGTACTTGATGCTCTCCTAGAAGACCCCAGTTTATTCCCAGAACTCATAATGGTCAGCTCACAGCTATCTGTAACCCCGGCTCTGGAGCTCCCCGTGTCCTGTCTGACTTCCTCAGGTACCCCCACACTCATGCCTCACACACAGAGAGATACATACTCTTACAAGTAAGGAAAAATAAATCTTTTTTTAAAAAGGAAAATGATTTTAATAGGCTTGCACCCTCCGAGAAAGAATAAAAGACAAAGTTAGTTTGCTCAGTAATTTATGTGAAATATTTTCTCATTCCAATTCCCAGCAACCACATGGTAGCTCGCAACCACCTGTAACTTTAGTTCCACAAGATCCGATGCCCTCTTCTGGACTCCTTGGGCACCAAGGCATGCATGCGGTACATAGACAAAACACCTATACACAGAAATTTTAATTAAGTATAAATAAATAGAGTGCAAGATTATTGAATCTCTAAGACAAAGGTGGTACAAGAGACTTGAGGGTTGTAGAGTTGGAATCATACAAGATAATGATCAAGAATGTTCCCTGGCACTAAAAAACGTCTGAGACATGCAGCGGTGTGGCTTTGTCCAACAGCCCCGTGTGTGGTTTTATCTGGCAGAGGTTGATTTGGATGTGTTTCTCAGTCGCTCTACACTCCAGTTTTGGATCCTGTCAAGTTGGATCTCAGTAACGACTAGGGTGGTGACAGCAGATGACACTCACTGCTCGGACCACGTGGCAAGTGCTTTGCCCATGTTGATCCCTTTAATCCTTTTTGAAACTTACATGACTGTGGAATATCCATTTTTCCCTAGTTTTTTTTTTTTTTCAGGTGAAGCTGAAGGCCAGAGAGGTGATCCACTTTGCACTTCCAAATCGCAGGGATAATAGGCAAGATAGCTCAGCAAGTAAAAGTTCATGGAGCACATGCCTGACAACCTGAGTTTGACAACCCCCAGACACACACACACATACACTCACACACATACACACAGAAACACAGACACACACACACACACACACACAAACCCATGACAGAAGGAGAACACTGAATTCCAAATGTCCTCTGGCCTTCATGCACAAGCACACATCATGGTACACTTGTAGTTGCACTGTATGTATGTATGGTTTTTTTTTTTCAAGACAGGGTCTCACTAGGTAGCTCTGGCTGTCTTGGAACTCACTCCATAGACTAGGTTGGGCCTTCAATTCACAGAGATCCACCTGCCTCTGGCTCCCAGCTGCTAGGATTAAAGGTGTGTGCCCCACCCAGCTGTATTTGTACCTGCATTTGCATCACACACACACACACACACACACACACACACTAATAATAATAAATAATAATAATAATAATTCAGAAAGTGAAAAAAGAAAAAAATCCCAAGCTCAAATCACACCATTCTTTCTTCCTTTTTTTCATTCATTTTTCTGATTTTCCTGTCTTTCTCACTTTTTCATTCTCTTTCTTTCTGCCCTGTTTAGTTTTCTTGCCAACTTGACACAAGCTGGATCATTTGGGAAGAGGGAACTTCAACTGGGAAAATCCCTCCATTAGAATGGCCTTTAATGTCTGATGAGAGGGGGCCCAGCTCACTGTGGGCAGAGCCACCCTGGCTAGGCAGTCCTGGACTATTCAAGAAATCAAGCTGAGGAAGTTGTGGAAAGCAAACCGTAAGCAGCATTCCTCCATGACCCTCTGCTTCAGTTTCTGCCTCTAGGTTCCTGACTCAAGTTCCTGACTCGGCTTCCCACAATGGACTATGATTCAAGATATGTAAGACCTTTCCTCCCCAAGTTGCCTTTTGTTGTTGTTTTTTGTTTTATTTTCTGAGTCAGGGTCTCTCTGTGTAGTCCTGGATGTCCTGGAGCTCTTTCCATGTAGACCAGGTTAGCCTTGAACTCACAGAAATCCTCCTGCCTCTGCCTCCTGAGGGCTGGAATTATAGCTACCATGAACCACCATGCCCAGCCCCAGGTTGCTTTTGGGTCACAATTTTTGATCACAGCAACAGAAACCTAACTAAAGATTCTTGCACATTCTTTCATCATGGTCTCAGGGGTCAAACCTAGGGCCTTGAACATGGGAGGGAAGTCATTTGTCACATAACTGCGTCTTCAGTTCCCAAGTCCATACTCTTAAACACTTCATATAGAGTTGGGAATTTAGCTCAGTGAAGGAAATCTTCTACAGCATGTTCAAGGCCCTGGCTTTGATCCCTGGGACCTCAACCAAAACAGAACACCACTTCAAACTACTGCCTCCTACACCTGAGCCTGAGAAGAGTGCTGGTCACAACAGGAGCCATCTGCTTCCCATCCCTAGGTTGCTTCTTCTTCTAGGTTCCCCGTTTCCATATGTGGAAAGCTGACTATTAATGGTCTGTTTCACAACGTTTGCAAGGATTAACCCTGACACTGCTTTGGGTCACAATGACAGCAAGGGGATCAATCCTAGAACTCAGAATCAGTGTTGGTGGCTCTGTAACACATGTAGCAGGAGAGGAAACTTAAAGGGGCATGGTGCTCCAGAAGGCAGCCCATCCTGACAGGAGGATGTAATTCCAGCAGACTGTACTGGCACAGCTAGATTGACGGTGTGTCTCAGTGTATCAATCATGGTCAAAAAACAAAATGCCATGGGCCAGGCATGGTGGCGCATGCATCTGATCCCATCAATTGGGAGGCAGAGGCATGCAGATCTCCATGAGTTCGAGGCAAGCCAGGGCTACACAGAGAAAACATGTCTGGGGAAAAAAAACAACAAAAACCTGTCACAAAGAAAACAAGCACTCAAAAGATGAGCCACACCCTTCATTTTTTCAGTTTGGCTAACGCTGGTCTTCATCGTGGCTGATGGCTACATAGAGCAGATGGGAAAATCAGATGGAAATAAGAATGAATAGCATGTCACATTCATCACAGAAGAGGTGTGACTGAAGACCAATAAAAACAGAGAAAAAATCAGCACTAGCCGAGTCCTTACAGATGGCACCTGTGTGAAACAGCCTTTAAGGCTTATTAAAAATGTAATAACAACTTAGTGCATCTTTAAAAAGAGTTCCTGGGCAGGGGAGATGACTCAGTCAGTGAAGAGCTTGCCGAGCAAGCATGGGGATTGGTCTTCAGATCCTCAGCACCCACATAAAAAGGCAGGCGTGATGATGAATGCCGTAAACCAGCACTGGGAAGGTAGAGACAGGGGAAGCCCTGGAGTCTAGCCAGCTAGTCTAGTAGAATCCATGAGGTCATGTGAGTCTTGTCCCAAAGAATAAAAGTGGAGCCGGGCGGTTGTGGCGCACGCCTTTAATCCCAGCACTTGGGAGGCAGAGGCAGGCGGATCTTTGTGAGTTCGAGGCCAGCCTGGTCTACAAAGTGAGTCCAGGACAGCCAGAGATATTCAGAGAAACCCTGTCTCAAAAAACCAAAAAAAAAAAAAGAATAAAAGTGGAAGAATGATTGAGGAAAAAGCCCAACCTCTACTTCTGGCATCCACATACACCCACACACATGTACACATGTGTATACACACTGGCACTAACAGGTACACACAGACACACACACACACACACACACACACACACACACACCACAAAAAACCTAAAGAGTTACCAGGCAGCGAGGCAGAACTGCAGGTAGCCAGCCGGGTGACAGTACTCAGGGCAGCCTCAGAGCTCTGGAGTCAGACCTGCTTGAGGGAACTATTGTGTTAACCCTCCCATTACAGCTCCTGGGGGCTTTTGTTGTGCTTGGCTTTCAAGTGAACTTGCCCAAATCAGAGTCACGTGAGTAGGATCCTCACCTGAAGACCTGTCCTGACTGCTTTGATTGGGGTGGGAACCCCTGCTCATATAAATAGGGTGTGGCTAAGGGTCTAACATCCCCCCCTTTTGCTGGGGTGATCTCTGCTGAGATGATTTACCCTGGCACTGCCACAGCCACCACCCACCGCTGCTGCTGCCCCATACCTTTGCTGCTACCAGAGCCAGCTTTTCCATGAACTAGGGACCAATGGTTCAGCCGCTGCCACCACCCCCCTATCCTGGCAGAGAGAGAGAACTGTTGTGGGACTACTGCTGAGGCACTCACCCCAAGGACCAAGTAGCTCTGGCTCTCAGCTCTCAGGTATGATTCTGCTGTCATTTCTCTTTTGAAACTGACTTAAGAAATTCCTTAATACACCGGGCATGGTGGCCCACGCCTTTAATCCTAGCACTCGGGAGGCAGAGGCAGGCGGATCTCTGAGTTCGAGGCCAGCTTGGTCTACAGAGTTAGTTCTACGATAGTCAAGGCTACATGAGAAACACTGTCTCCAAAAAAAAATTCCTTAATACATATTCCACTAGTTCCTCCAAAGAGCCCTAACACAGGTCTCAGAGTCTTAGGTTAAGCCTATAAGGATTTCATTTGGCTCCTGGACCAAGCTACCTTCTTTGAAAGCTTTGTCTTCTAGAGAAATGTAGGCACAGAATACAGCTTAGTACTTACAGTCTAATTCAATCAACCAGAAAACAGGCTCAGGCTGCATTCATGCAGCATTGGTCCTCGGCTAAGAACAGTCACAGGTGCAGAACGCGTCACCAGGGACCGGGAACAGGCACCAAAGAGCGCTGTGGAAGGAAGGAAGGAGGCAGCAAAATGGCTGTCATCAGGCCCGAGGACCTGGGTGTGGTTCCCTAGGACCTAAGTGGTAGAAAGGGAGAACCCACTCCCACAAGTTATCCTCTGACCTCCGCATGTGCACTGTGGCACATGTTCACCCATGAATGTATACACATAAATACATAAATGTCACTCTATTTTTTTTTTGGTTTTTCGAGACAGGGTTTCTCTGTTTAACAGCTCTGGTTGTCCTGGACTCGCTTTGTAGACCAGGCTGGCCTCGAACTCGCAAAGATCCGCCTGCCTCTGCCTCCCAAGTGCTGGGATTAAAGGCATGCGCCACCACCGCCCGGCTATCACTCTAAAAAAGAGCAATTTCTCAGGAGTAATAATCATATAAGCCATTTCAGCGATCACCCAACAGGATGGAATTGAGGAAACAGGATAGTGAGGCACTGTCCTCAAAATTCAAACTGTTGAACACATAAGGGACGAGCTGAGCCATCTGCAGAGGTAAGTCACATCATAAAGATGTGCTTTATGAATGTGTTTGCAGAGAAACTTGGGAAGACCTGAGTCCAAGGGTCAGGACTAAAAATGACCACATACATTACGCCTGTGTGCTTCACGTGTTGTCCCTTCTGCCTGTTTTATTTTCTGTTACGCTTTTCTTCCCTTTCTGTTGAGTAAGCTAGTTTTCCTTTTAAAATGCAGTCCAAATGTCATATTCTCATAATCCGTGATGAAAAAGAATGAAGCATTTCCTTATCCCTTCTACTTCCGCACTCTGTGCTTTTCACTTTTACCTGGTGTCATCTAGCACATTGGAGGCTTTAAGGGCTAACACCAAACCTTCCCCTGACACCACCTACCAGTGCCTACCCAATAGGTATTTACATTAGTTCATTTCCTGATGCTGTAACAAAATGACCAAATGAGGTTGGGTACATTATAGTTCAGTTAAGGAGACTGAAAGACCAACATTGGGGTAGGACCTTCAGTGTGGCCTCTGTTTGGATCCTATAGGGATCACAGTGGCAGAAGCAGGAGACAAAGAGATCTCATGGAGGGACAGGAAGCCACAGAGAATGGGGGGGCTAACTCCTGCTCTGTCTTGTTTGTTTGTTTGTCTATTTATTGTGCATTGGTGTTTTGCCGGCATGTATGCCTGTGTAAGGATGTTGGATACCCTGGAACTGGAGTCACAGACAGTTGTGAGCTGCCATGTGAGTGCTGGGACTTGAACCTGTGGACCCAGGTCCTCTGGAAGAGTGGCCAATGCTCTTAACCTCTGAGCACTTTCTCCAGCTCTCAGGCTCATGTTTTGTATACCAACCAACTCTCAAGGACACTCAGTAAGATCTGAAGGGAATGCATTAACCCCCTTGAAGAACCACCCCATTATTACCTTCTACCAAGCTCCATTCCTGTTTTCTTTGCTTTTGAGGCAAGCTCTTACCCTGTAGCCCAGCTATCTTGGAATTCACTATATAGCCCAGGCTGGCCTTGAACTTGCAACCCCTTGATTCACCCTCCCAAGTGCTAAGACTGTGCTCAACTATGGTCTACTTCTTAAAGTTTCCACCACAATGTTAGCTTTCTGTGATTGTAACAAATGTCCAAAACAACCCATTCACAAAGAGAAAATGGTTATTTTGTCTCACAATGTTAGAGGTTTCAGTCCTTGGTCAAGGTGGCCCTGCTGTTTGGGGAATGTGTGGTGGTAGAACAAGCCATTCACTTCATCGTAATTGAGAAGAAAAAGAGTTAAAAGCACACTTGGGAGGCAGAGGCAGGTGGATCTCTGTGAGTTCGAGGCCAACCTGGTCTACAGAGCAAGTTCCAGGACAACCAAGGCTACACAGAGAAACTCTGCCTCAAAAAACCAAAGAGAGAAAGAGAGAGAAACTAGCCTCCCACAGTCCCTTTCAAGCACTGCCCCAATGCCTTAAAAACACCCACAAGGCCTCACTTTCTAAAGTCTACCACCTTCCCCTAGCATCCAGCCGAGAGCCAAGCCTTTAAGTGCATAGGCCTCTAGGAGAACATTCCTGTCCAAACTAGAATAGCCGCTTCTCTGAGGAGCAAGCTTCCACACTTCCACATATGAACCTCTGGGGGACACACAGACCTCAGCAAAAATTTGTCTCAACTGATCATTGAGCAGACTGGGAGAGTGGAGCCAAAATAAATCTAGCTTAAGGTGTGCCAGAATCCTCATGTAAGACGAGGTGCACCGAACAGTTTGCATCGTTGCCATATGGAACACTGTGATAGCTGTGACATCACGATCAGGATCTAAAAGCCACAGTGTTTCTAGGGTCACTGAAAAAGAACTTCAGGTTGTTGGTTGGGTTGAGGAAGAGTTGGATTTTGTTAGTTTGTGACAAGGCCTCACCATGTAGCCCAGGCTGATCTGGAACTCAGACTCACAAGGTTCCTGTCACAGCCCCCCTCCCACTTGTGACGTCACCCTGTGCTTTGTTGTAATTGCTGTTGTTAAGTATAAGAGAGTGATTTGGGAGTGAGGCAACGGCACAAACAGGAATGTGTGATTTGTAATAAAAGCATGTATAAGATTTAAAACCAACCAGGATAAAATAAGAAAGGAATTAGGTTCCTAGGAGAGCTTCAGAAACCCTTTCACAGAGGAGGAAGCAATCAGTCGGCGTCCTGAAGCCTAAAGAGTTTGTCAAATGTGCTGGTTCCTTAGGTGTCTGTTTGACAGGATTAAGGATTATACAGACACCTACTAAAAGAGTATTTCTGGATATGTTTGCAAGAGTATTTCCAGCAGAGATTGACAGTTGAACCAGCAGAACAGGTACAGAAAATCTGCCCTTATCCAAAATGAGCAGACACCATCCCATTCGCTGAGGGTGTGGACAGAACAAAATGGCAGAGAATGGACAGAATATTTTCTCTCTGTCTGCCTGTCTGTCTCTCCTCTTCCCTTACTCTCTCCCTTCCTCCCTCTCCCTCTCCTCCATGTAAGAACGGGGATACCATTTTTCCTGTTATTTGGCGCCAGAACTTCAGGGCCTCTCACTGAATCTTGAACTCATAGATTTGACATGGTTGGTCAGCCAGCCCCAAGAATTCTCTTGTCTCTGCCTCCCCAGTGATGGGTTAATGGGTGCATCCTGCCATACCAGCCTTTGAATACATGCTGTGGACCTAAACTCAGGTCCTCATTTTCCCACAGCAACCATTTTGCCCATTAAACCATTTCCTAGTCTCTCTAACTTATTTATTTATTTTTGTGTGCATGTGTGTGGGCAGACACCTGTAGAGGTCAGAGGACAGCTTGGGGGAGTTAGTTCTACTTCTATTATCAGTGGATTCCAAGAACCAAACTCAGGTCACCATGGTGGATGACAAGTATTTTTTTTTTTATCTACTGAGCCATCTTTCTAACCCCCTGTTTTAGGAAATATTAATATTTATAATTGATTAATAAGATTATTAGGGTGGTGCAGTTTTTCCTTAGCCCACTTATGAATAATCACACAGACGTCTGATGGATTTTAACAAGCCTTAGCCTGGATTGTGCAATCTTAGCCCATCTAAGCTAGCTTATAATTCTATTCCCTAAATAAAACCCAAATATATACATATGTCTCCTTGGGCTGTTGTTCTCCACGCTATGCTGATGTTCCAGGCCACATGGAATGATGTTCTTCCATCTAACCCATAGTGCGTCTTCTCCTTTTCTCTCCCCGACTTCTTCCCATGATCAGTTTTACTCCAAAAGCCTGAGAACCTTCTCCCCGCCTACCTCTCTTCTATCTAATCCAGGATGCAGGCAGTTTATTCAACCAATCAACTTTAAATTAGGTAGAGCAGGCTTATACAACAAAGACAGGTACATAGGACAATATACTCATTGGGGTGGCAACCAGATCTTGGGGGCCAGTAAATAGCAGTAGAATATAAGTAGCTTTCAGACCACCATAACAGCCCCCTCTCTAACTTTTTAAAATGGCATGTAATTATACATAAGTATGTCGGACAGTTTGATATTTCCATATGGGTATATATTCTTTAGTGATCAAATCGGAGTAATTAGCATATTCATCACCTCAAACATTTATCATTCTTTGTGGTGAGAACATTCAAAATCTCTTCTAGCTATGTAATTCATTCTTATAGTGAGCTGTGGTTAGCTGACAAGTGATTGGACAGATGGCAATAAGATATTACAGGTTTTGAGACAGCACATTTATTTTAAGAAACTAGTTGTAAAAAGTATTTATTCTTGGTGATCCTACATAAGTGGTTTGGGAATATAGAAGATGACAGCCATTTTACAACAGATCACAGTGCTATCAACAGAAGATCTTCATCAAAATATCCACAATTTTATATAAAAAAGCATTAAGAAAAAAGAAAGCCAGAGAGGTAGCTCAGAAGTAGAATTTCCACAGCCTGTGTAAGGCAAACTGGGTAAGTTGGACTTCATCAAGAGGAGTAAAGAGCTGAGTGGAGCACACATTTCCACCCCAGCACGAGAGAGGAAAACACACGTGCATCTTTGGGGCTTGCTGGCCAGGCATTCTAGCTGAATTGGTAAGGTGGGTTCAGAGAGAGACCCTGTCGCATGACACCCAATATGTGGCTTAAGCGCCTACAAATACATACAAGCATATACATACATACACACACACACATACACACACACATACACACACATACATACACATACATACACACATACACACACATGCACACACACATACACACATACACACACACATACACACATACACACACACATACACACACACATACACACATACACACACATACACATATACACACATACACACACATATACACATACACACATACACACATACACACACACATACACACACACATACACACACACATTCACACACACATACACACACATATAAACACATACACACACATACACACATACACACACATACACATACACACATATACACACACATACACACACACACATAATACCTTTTTGGGCTCCGGCTGTAGCTTAGCTAACTCAGTGTTTACTTAGCAAGACTGAAGCCCTGGGTTCAATCTCCAGCAAATTTCTCAAAATTGAGCATGGTGGTAAATGCCTGGGATCCCAACACTGGAAGTGGAAGCAGGAGGATCAAGACTTCAAAGTCTTCCTTTGCTAAAATATTGAGCTCTGGCCCACAGGAGACCCTGTCACCTAAAATAAGTGTCAATTTCACCTTCCCAGTTTCTGGTTTTCTCACTTGCAAATAACATGACGCTTGCTTCCTGGGATTATCTGAAAACTCTGGGAAAGCCTAGTAGGACTGAAGGGTAGATGCTTAGAACCCTGCAAAGTAAGGGCTTAATTTCTGAAGTGTAAGTTTTAGTTCAGACAAATAGAAAATATAAAGTGCAGTTCCTGGAAAAGCTGGCAGAAGGGGTTGGAGAAAGGACTCAGCAGTTAAGAGCATTGATTGTTCTTCCTGAGGACCCAGGTTCAATTCCCAGCCCTGACATGAAGGCTAACAACCATCTGCGACTCCATCTCCAGGGGAATCTGACTCCCTCTTCTGGTCCTCTCAGGTACTAGGTGGGCACACGGTACACAGGCATATGTGCAGGCAAAATACCCACACACAAAAAACAATAAAAATATTTTTGAAAAAAGAAACAGAATCTGAGATTTTTTGGTGTCTGTTTGGCAAATCCTCCACACAACCCATCACTGTCGTCATCCACGGTGGGTCCCATCTTCTTATTATTCAATTATTAGTTCACTGACAGGCCACTTCCCACATCCTCAGATCCACATCAGTTTACAGATTCAGTAAACTCAGCACCTCCAAACAAGGTAAAAGAAAATAAAAAAGGGATAAACGTGGTGTGGTTACACACACCTGTGCTCACTATAATCAGGAGGCAGAGACAAGTTTGAGGTAGCCTCATTTACACTCAGGTGCAAGCTCCAAGCCTGCCATGGCTACATACTGAGACCCTGCTTGGAGAAAAGGGAGGGAGGGAGTAGGTCCAGCAAGATTGCTCAGTGGGTAAAGAGAACTGTCACCAAATTTGACGGCCAGAATTCAATCCCTGGGGCCCACACGGTGGAGAGAGAAAACTGACTCTCACTGGCTATCCTCAGACCTACACACACTCACACACACGCATACACACAGAGATACATAAATAGACAAATAAGTGAAATATAAGATTGTAAAAAAAATATATGGCTAATTAAACTATTTAACCAGTATTTATATTATTGTTAATTGGTTCGGCAGTTGTTAATCTTTAAGCAGCCATTACAAAAGAGTACACAGAGACCACATGGATTTCTAACAAGCCTTGGCCTGAGTTGTGCATTCCTGGCCCATCTAAGCTAGCTCGTAATTCTATTACCCAAATATGACCCCATATATACATAAGTCCCCTTGGACTGCCATTCTCCACGATATGCCGATGTTCCAGGCCACGTGGAACGAGGTTCCTTTTTCTAACCCATGGTGTGTGCCTCCTTCCTGCTGCTCCTGGCTGGAATCAATTAATCCTCTGTCTAAAGTGCAGGCTTCCTCCTCTAATCCCAGGAAGTCCCACCTTTCTCTGTTTTTGCCCAGTCTCAGACCTTGGCATTTTATTTAACCAATCAGATTCAATATAAGTAACAGACAGCAAGCAGGACCAATTAATTAACATTTAGAATGCTTAACACTACCCCAACATAAAATATAATAATAAAAGCAGAAAAGTAAAAACAGAAAGGGCCATTGGGTATCTCACCAGGCAGTGCAGCTGTGAGGTCACAGACACATCTTTGCTCTCTGGAAGAGCCAGATCAGTCACACTGCCACCAGCAGTCTATGACAGCTCCCACACACCTCCAACAATTGATAGCAGCTTTCCAATTTCTCTAATTCCAAGTGGTATAAATTAAGCCACGAGTGGTGGCACACTCCCAGCACTCAGGAGGTAGAGGCAGGCCCATCTCTGTGAGTTCAAGGCCAGCCTGGTCTACATTATGAGTTCCATGACAGCCAGAGCTACATAGTGAGACCCTGTCTCAAACAACAACAAACAAAAAAGTGGTAGAAATTATTTCACGTTCTCACATTTTAAAATCCTTAGTTTTATGTATGTGTCTGGAGTATATGCCACATGTACATGAGTATCCCCAGAGACCAGAAGAAGGCAGCAGATCCCTTGGAGCTGGAGTTACAGGGGGTTGCACGCCACCTGACGTGGGTGCTGAGAACTGAGCTCAGGTGCTCTGCCATAGCACCAAGTGTTTCTCATCACTGAGTCATATCTCCTGCCCTTGGGTGAGTGTGTTTGTTTATTTGTTCTTTTGGGAAAGGATCTCACTATGAATCCACCAGTGGCCTGGTTTCACAGAGACCTGCCCACTTCTGCCTCCCAATTGCTGGGATTAAAGGTGTGCACCACCATGCCCAGCATTTTTATTTAGTCACCTGGATGTTTTACTATCTTCTTGAAGTCTTCTGGAATTTGCCCTCTTGTATTCTTTGCTTATTTATCTATTTGCATTACTTTTTCAAATTAATTTTAAAACTATTTCATAAAAACATAAAAAATATGCAAATTAACAGGACACTGATATTTTGATATATGTATATATTTCACAATGTTTAAATGAAGATAAACAAGGGATACACAGAGAAACTCTGTCTCAAAAAAACAAAAAAAAATGAGGATAAATGTATCTTGTTCAATGTTTAAATATTTCATTTTTTGTATGTTTATTTGTTTTTTGAGATAGGATCTTTTTATGTAGCCCTGGCTGTCCTGGAACTCACTCTGTTGTAGTGAGATTTTTTTTTTAAACATAGGAATGTGGGGCTGGAGAGATGGCTCAGCAGTTAAGAGCATTGGCTGCTCTTCCAGAGGACAGGGGTTCAAATCCCAGCACCCACATGGCAGTTCACAGCTGTCTGTAATTGCCTAGCATGGTGGCACACTTTAATCCCAGAACCCAGGAGGCAGAGGCAGGCAGATCTCTTTGAGTTCAAGGCTAGCTTGGTCTGCAAAGTGAGTCCAGGACAGCCAAGGATACCCTGTCTCAAAAAACAAACAAACAAAAACAACAACAACAAAAATCCCCAGAGGCTGGAGACATTGCTCAGCAATTAAGAGCACTGACTGCTCTTCCAGAGGACCTGAGTTCAATTTCCACCAACCACATGGTGGCTCACAACTATCTATAATGTGATCGGATGCCCGAGTCTGGAATGCAGGTGTACATGCAGACAGAACACCCATATACACTAAAATAAATAAATCTTTTTAAAAAGCCCATAGGAATGTTATATGAATATGTTTTTGCTTTAATCCTAGGTATGGGATATGGGGCTGCTTCAGATTGTCCATAACAGCTGACTATGATTTGCCTCCTGCTCTAGCAGGGGCGTGATTTTTCCAGTTAAGGACAGTTTATGTTTGAAATTCAAGGGACTCTTCAGAGTGTATAAATGCTAGAGTGAGCCCTGAGAGGGGCTAGAGTGAGGTGGCAGCAGCTGCTCCGGCGGCCACTGCTAGTTCCTGCTTGTTGCTGTTTATTGCTACTTGCTGGATTGTTGGTTGGAGAAATCCTGATGAAGATAAAATTTGCCCCAAGGAACTCAAGACCCCTAATCAATAGGAAGTAATCTAACGACATCAATGCCCCCTTTCCCCTCTAACCTTCCTTCTCTCCTGTCTAAGGTTGGGGGTTGGAAGGGATTGGGGTGGTGTAGAGAGATAAGAAACAGAAACAAAGAAAGAGCTAAAAGTCTGGCTACACTGTGTAAATCAGGCTGCCCTTAAACTCAGACATCTGTCTGCCTCTGCCAAGTTCTGGAAAGATGTGTGCCACCACCACCTGGCAAAATATTTATTTTATTTTATTTCAGTTTTCATGACAGGGTTTCCCTGTGTAGTCTTGGCTGTCCTGAACTAGTTCTTTTTTTTAATATAATTTATTTTTTATTTCTTCAAGTTACATCTCAATCATAATCCCCTCCCTACTCCCCCCTCCGGTCCCAGCCTCCCACCCTCTTCCCCCTCAACCCCCCATCCTCTTCCCTTTTTTTTTTTTAAGTTTAAGGTATATCTTTTTCCCAACAGCTCCCCCTTTCAGTCCAATAGATGGTTCTTCCTCTTATAAAAATAAATACAATACAAAACAACAGAAATAAATATGCCACAATTATGAGAGAGTTATATGGCTTAGCATACATTCCCAATGTCCAGTCCATATGTATTTGGCACCTGACTTTAACATTCTACTATCTAACCATCTCCATGAGTTTAAAGTTCTATATCTAACTCAGCTTTCATACTAACTTGCATCACAATTTTAAAAACATCTTCTTAGATCCAGAACACCCTCTTGATTCCTAAACAACTCAAAATTTAACAATGACTCTAGCTATCTATTCTTCAACCACCTCAAAGACCTGAGAGGGATAAACATATCTGATTATACAGGAAGTACAGGTCCCACAGCTTCCAAAACTAAGAAATGACATATCGGTGGCTCCCTGGACAGTTCCCATTTTCTCTCCATACATTACAGCATCAATCTTCAGCCATTTGGCCCCCGTTTCTCTGACAGACATTGATGGTAGAGCAGAAATTATGAAGGACTTGCCTACCCTGTCTTGGCAGAGCTAGGCTGTCGACTTACCTGCTTCCAAGTTTGGTCCTTTTTGGACAGCATTCTGTCTATAGTTGGAGCAAGGAGTTTTTCTTGCCAAGAGATAGGCTTGCCACTAATTCAACCATCTCCCACTGGAGATTCTTTGATGCTCATCTTCTACTTGGAGTAGAATAAGGGGGTGCTGTCAGGAGCTGACATGTCTTGATATCAAAAAATCTTAAGAAAACATCTTTGAATGCCATATTCTGCAGATCTCTTGAGCTTTTGAAGATGCCCTATCTATCTCTTATATTTAGATAAGCAAATGTTGCTTGTCTCTTAGCAACTTGATTTCTGATTAGTTTAGAAAATAACTGTGATAGACTGTCATAGTACCTAACAAAATGACAAGCTTGCATGACTATTAGTTTGCATTTCTTAATTATCCTAAACAGTTTATGACAGTTGGTAGCAAAAGGCCAAAACTTCACATTTCATTTTTAAGCATTGCTAGGTACAATACATTTAAAAAGCATTACACTTAATTTTGTATCAATATACAAAGATCAATACCAATGTGGCCAGATACAATCTTAATTTTTTATCAATATACAAAGATCAATACCTATGTAGCCCAATACAATCTTAATTTTGCATCAATATACAAGGGTCAATACCATGTTGGCCAAATATAATCTTAATTTTGTATCAATATACAAAGATCAATACCAATGTAGCCCAATACACTCTTAATTTTTCATTAACATACAAAGCTCAATACCAATTTAGCCAAATATAATATTAATTTTGAACCAATATACAAAGGTATAAGGGCATATTCAATAATCTGTCCTTTTTTCTTGATCTTTCCTATACTATGTCTATGTCCCATTTTTTCTCAAGTCTGTTCACTCCTACATAGGAGAGAAAGAAGGATACAGAAAAGAAAAAGAGAGAAGTCCCTGGGTCTAACCTCCAAAACCCATTTAACAAAACCATTTTACAGCTTGCAATCTCTTCCCCTAAATAACAAGATTTTCTATTATCCATCAAATGACCAAGGGGGGGGAACACCCTCCCCACCTTCTAGGGATGGGATGCTGCTCTCTTAAAATGACTTCCTGCTGATTTGGGACTAAGTAAACCTGTTTGGGGCCCATATAAGAATGGAAAAATGGTTTAAAATGTTAATAGAATCATTTGATGTTCAGTCCTTTTGTGCTCAGCTATTTAAATGTCCTAAGACATTTGTAGACAGAAGCTGAAATTCAGGGCTTTACTGATGTTCTGGCTGGAGCAGTCTGTGGAGCTGAACAATCTTAGCGACTTTGAGTTGTTCTAGTTGTAGACTTTTGAGGAAACAGCTATTGAGGAAGTCTGCAAGGCTGGATCGTCTGGGCTACTTGTCTTCGTTGGTGTCTGATCTGTTTTCTTCTGAGGTTTCCATTGTCCAGTTGTCCCTGGATTCCTTGGATGGATGCTTTAAATCTCCTGGAAAGATAAGAACAGAGCCCTGCCCTAATCCTAACTCTGGGACACTACCTTTTTTTTGGGGGGGGGAGTTCAGGTAATATTTTTCCTGGAGCAAATTTGGTTTTTTGACAATATATAAAGTATTATCTTTCAATCTGGATTAAAGAAGAAATTATTTTGATATTTTGGAGCTAAGCAAACCTTTAATGTATATATTTTGAGATCTCAAAGGACAATTTGTTTTAATTTCAGCATGCCTTTTGTAAGTAGCTTTTAAACTTAAATCCTTCCAAATCCTATGTGCCTGTTTCTGCATTATAAGTATTGGAATCAAAGACATGTGGTTCCCAACTGATGGGATTAAAGATGTGCTCCACCACCCCTGGATCAAAGTTTTTCTCTGTTTAGAGTTTGTTTTGTGTCAGTCTGACCTTGGCTCTGAGATCTGCCTGTTTCTGTCTCTAGTGTGTTGGGATTAAGGGTGTATTCTTCTCAAATGATGGGATTAAGGGTGTGCACCATCACCACCCTGTTCCTTGTAACTCTAGAATTTATAAGACAACTAACTCTATAGTGATCCTCCTGTCTCTGCTGGAGTTAAAGGCATGGGCTAACACCACACATTTCATGTATTTTACCTGAGCTCCAAGTTTTTTCAATTCTTGGAGGTTTAGAAAACCAGGTTGAACACCAGTAACCTTTAATTTATTTACAGTATTTTAAACCTGTTACCTGCTTTTTAATGCCAAACATGAAAATATCCTATCCATCTACAAAAAAAAAAAAAAACTTTTAAGCTGCTATCAAGTTTGTGTAATCTATGTGGCTACCTGCAGTCTAACATTTTAATCTGAAATTAAGGCCAATTTCCTTTCATGCCAGTAAGGCAAGTATACCTTTGGTAAATTATAGTTTTAAATTTTTATATTGTATTTTTATTATATTTTTAAGCTTATTAACTCTTTTCTTAAAAAAGTATTATTTACTTCTAGAACATAGTTTCCTCCCTTCTCCCTCCCTCCCTCCCTCCTTTCCTTTCTCCCTCCCTCACTCCCTCCCTCCCTCCCTCCTTGTTCCTCTACTTGGTACTCTACTTCTCCTCAGATGAGGTGGGCCCTCACATATCATACTCCCTCAGATCTTGTGTCATGTGAGGCCCAAGAGCTTCCACTTGTACTGGGGCTTGATAAGGCACACCATCTAGAGTATGGTGTTCCACTAACCTGCAGCAAATTCCATGACTCACTGGTGGGTAAAATTTTTCCTAGGATAGATATTCTAGGTTCCTATATTTGGGTGTGTGGGTTGTAGGATAGTTATCCTATAATGTATGGTTAATATCCATTTATAAGGGAATACATACCATGTTTATCTTTCTGGGACTGTGTCAGCTCACTTAGGATGAACTTTTCTAGCTCCATCCATTTGGCTTCGAATTGCATGGTTTCCTCACTTCTGATAGTTGTGTAGTATTCCATTGTGTAAATGTACCACAGTTTTTTTATCTATTCTTCAGTTGAAGGACATCTGGGTTGTTTCCAGTTTCTGGCTATTACAAATAAAGCTGCTATGAATATTGTTGAGGCAATGTCCTTGTGGTTTCGTTTTGAATCTTTTGGATATATGCCCAAGAGGGGTATGGCTGGGTCTTGAGATAGAATTATTCCAAATTTTCTAAGATATCTCCTGTTTGATTTCCAAAGTGGTTGCACAAGTTTGCACTCCCACCAGCAATGGGGAGTGTTCCTCTTTCTCCAAATCCTCACATGTGCTATCATTTGAGTTTTTGATCTTAGCCATTATGACAGGTGTAAGATGGAATCTCAGAGTTGTTTTAAGTTGCATTTCCCTGATGACCAAAGATGTTGAACATTTCCTCAAATGCCTCTTGGCCTTTAGAGATTCCTCTTCTGTGAATTCTCGGTTTAGCTCTGTACCCCATTTATTGATGGAGTTATTTGATTTTTTTTGTGTTTAATTTCTTCAGTTCTTTATATATTTTGGATATTAGCCCTCTGTCAGATGTTGGGTTGGTGAAGATCCTTTCCCAGTCTGTAGGCTGCCGTTTTGTTCTAAGGACAGTGTCCTTTGCCTTACAGAAGCGTTTCAATTTTATAAGGTCCCATTTATTGTTTTAGTGTCTGAGCTATTGGTGTTCTATTCAGGAAGTTGCTACCAGTGCCAATGAGTTCAAGGCTTTTCCCCACTTTCTCTTCTATAAATGTTAGTGTGTCTGGATTTATGTTGAGGTCCTTGATCCACTTAGACTTAAGTTTTGTACAGGGTGATAAGTATGGATCTATTTGCATTCTTCTACATGTTGACATCCAGTTAGACCAGCACCATTTATTGAAGATGCTTTCCTTTTTCCATTCTATGTTTTTGACTTCTTTGTCAAAAATTAAGTGACCGTAGGTGTGTGGGTTTATTTCTGGGTCTTCGATTCGATTCCATTGGTCAGCTGGTCTGTTTCTATAACAGTACCATGCTGTTTTTATATCTATTGCCCTGTAGTACAGCTTGAAATCCGGGATGGTGATACCTCCAGATGTTCTGTTATTGTACATGATTGATTTAGCTATTCTGGGTCTTTTGTTAATCCATATGAAGTTGAGAATTGTTTTTTCCAGATCTGTAAAAAATTGAGTTGGTACTTGGATAGGAATCCCATTGAATCTGTATATTACTTTTGGTACGATGGCCGTTTTTATTATGTTGATCCTACCTATCCATGAGCAATGGAGATCGTTCCATCTTCTGATATTGAAGGGGGTTAGATAAATTAGATTTAGAAAATATATAGGGGTTTCTGATACAGTCTCTCATTTCGGGGCATGAAGAGCATTATCAGCATGAAGTCAGGAAAAACAGGAAAGACTTAATAGACTGAAAAACAAGGTTGAAGTCAGGAAAAACAGGAAAGACTCAATAGACTTGAAGAAACAAAGTATCTGGCCTGACATTGTAATCAGCTGCTAAGTGGGCGGAGCCCAAATTAAGCTGAAACAGAGTTCCTCCTATTTAAGGACAGTGCATGAAGCCCAGAAAGAGAAGAGGCCCCTGATGCTAGAGAGCTCCAAGAGTCCTGCTGAAAAAAGTGCTGGCCATCATTTGATGGCCAGATTTCCCTGAAGCAGAAAGAAGCTGGTGAGTAAAGAAAGCCTGAGCAAGACACCAAAAGGCCAAGGACTAAACCCTGTGGCTCAGCTTTTGCCTAGAGGGGTTTGATCTGTCCGAACAGTGGCCTAAAAGAAACGGTGCCTGGCTTTAAGGACTGAGGCAGAGCAGCTGAGTTCCTGATTCAAAAGAAGTAAGTTGGCCTGCAGACGGCTGGGGTCTCCCACAGAGAAGAAAGCATGAAGCCTTATTTAAGGTGAGACTGCAATAACCACCTTACCCTGACGAACCTGTATCTGAGAGATCCAGAAAAAGGACTGCTAAGTGCGCTAAAGAATCTACAACAAAGACTGTGTTCCTGATGACTGAGGACCTGCCCCAGAGACTGTATCATTCTAAAAGGTTATGAAAGTAGTTGTTATAATTATCAATAGGTTTAGTGGCTAGGTTAAAGGGGCTGTAGGAATTTATAGGATTAATAGTTAAGAAATTGTTGGTGTTTGTTATAAGTGAATTTAGTAATAAATAAATAAGTGTCAAATAATAATTTAAAAGTTCGGTTAGAGGTGGTGCTCAACGTGGTAAGGCATTATGGGTAATTTTATTTTCAAAACTATAGAGAAAACTGCAGATTTTGAAACTATGATGCCAGTTGTTGACAATATGGCAATGTTTACTGCTGACCTCTACACTGTTTTTCAATCAGACCGAATGTTTTATGCTGTTTACTTTTTTTTATTTTATTGGTTTGTCATAAGGAAGACGTCTGTTACACAATTAAAAATGATGGAAATGCAGATTGAGGAGCTTAAGAAAATTCTGGCAGGGCAGGTGACTGGAACTGAGAAAATGGCAAGTTCTTTTCTAGCTAGGTCTCCACAGTCGCTGCATGTACCAGTAGGAAACCAGGTAGGTAATGGTGCTAATGTGGAACCAAGTGTGCCCCCAGAGGATCTGCATGGTACTGCACAATCACCATCAGCTTTTCCAGTTATGTTTCAAATTAGGCCTGATAATAACAGTCAACTCAATCAGGAATTAACATGGCGTCCAATAGACATTTTAGATTTAAAAAGATTTAAGGAGTCTATTATCTCTTATGGAATGCACTCATCATTCATTAAACAGATGCTAAGTAATTGGGCTATACAAAATAGAATCATTCCCCAAGATTGGAAGGGACTGATATCAGCTGTGCTAGAAGGTAGCCAGCAATTACAATGGTTGTCATGGTGGAGACATGAAGCCACAAAATTAGAGCAGCAAAATATGGCAAGGGGAATAAATGTCACAACCCACCAAATGCTTGGTGAGGGACCTTATGCTGACATACGGTTACAGACTCAATTTGAAGATGTTGTCATCGAACAATGTCGTGTTGCAGCTCTGAGGGCCTGGGATATAGTGGCTGAGGCTGGGAAAAGGTTTACTTCATTTACCAAGATAATACAAGGTCCTCAGGAAACCTTCTCAGACTTTTTAGGGAGATTGACTTCAGCTGTGGAGAGAGATGTAGATAACCCTGATGCCAGACAGGACTTGATAAATGCCTTGGCATATGAAAATGCAAATGCTGAATGTCAAAGGGCAATTAGGCCATTGAAAGCTCGAGGAGCCCCAGTAGATGAATGGATAAGAGAAACAGCTGATATTGGTTTTCAAGAGCATCAGACTAATGTCATAGCACAAGCAGTTGCTAGGGGTCTTAATGAGTGCTTTAAAATGGTGAACTTGGTCATTTCCAAAGATATCGTAAGGCTGAATTCTCCAGAACTCGAAATGATAGGTGTCTGGACTCTGCAGAACATGGTCATAGAAGGGAACGAATGGCTTTTAATGGCAAACATGGTCGTAGAAGGGAACGAACGTCTTCTAATGGCAATAGAAGGTTAAGGTCTCCAGGATTTTGTACTCGTTGTGGAAAAGGTAAACACTGGTCCCAGGATTGTAGAGCTGAAACGGATGTCAGAGGTAACCCCTTGCCGGGAAACGAGGGGAGGGGCCTACCGGCTCAGGCCCCCCAAAACAATGTGAACCATCATCCATCATCCAACCAGAGGGAAACAGACAGGCAGGAAGAACCGTGCGCCACCACCGCCCGGCTAGAACAAAATTAACTATTGCTGATCTTTTACAGGCTACTGAAGGTACTACAGTTTTAGATTTGACCACAGATCAATCTAAAACATTATCCAAAACAGATGAATGTTATATGTTAACCACTGGTATCTATGGTCCTTTACCATCAGGAGCAATAGGATTAATATTTGAAAAAAATGGATTAACTTGTCAAGGATTCTTTATTCATCCAGGTATTATAGATGGAGACTTCAAGGAAGAAATTAAAATTATGACATCCATATGGAAAGAGATGACAATTAATTCAGGGGACAAAATTTCCCAACTGCTGCTGTTTCCTTACACCAAGGGCAAGGTTGTTCTAATAGACAGAACAGGAGCAGTCGAAAATAGTGGAAAACGTGTGTATTGGCAAACAATGGTGAGTGATACGAGACCAAAATTAAAAATATAAGTGAATGGTATTGAAATAGAAGGATTGCTTGACACAGGAGCGGATGTCACTGTCCTTTCACATGAGTCTTGGAATCCAAACTGGCCACTTCAAAGGGTTCCTACACATTTTATAGGAATTGGTAAATTATCACATGTAAAACAAAGTGTACGATGGCTTAACTGTGTGGGACCAGAAGGGCAAACAGGGAAGTTGAGACCTTATGTGGCTGATGTACCCATAAATTTATGGGGAAGGGATCTCTTACAACAATGGGGTACTCAAATTAATATTCCTACAATGCCAGAAATAACAAATGATGAAATGATGGATGCTTTTGAGGAAGGTATTGATATGCATACTCAACAACAGTAATTGCAAGCAATGTCTAGTGTCCAAACACAGGACACCCCAGACAATGAGATTATAGATACTTTTGAGGAAGGTATTGATGTGAGTACTCAACAACTGCAAGCTATATCTAGTGTCCAAACACAGGACACCCCAGGTATCAAGTTTCCAAATTTATACTAGGGGCCACTGCTGAAATTCCAACAGCCCTACCCTTGAAATGGCTATCAAATAAACCAGTGTGGCAAGAGCAGTGGCCCATAACAAAGGAGAAATTGGAGGCTCTTGAGCAATTGGTAAAAGAACAGCTGGAGGCTCGTCATAAAGAAGAGTCTACCAGCCCATGGAATTCTCCTGTGTTTGTGGTAAAAAAGAAATCGGGTAAATGGAGAATGGTAACAGATTTAAGAGCTGTGAATAGAGTAATTCAACCTATGGGTCCTTTGCAGCCTGGTATGCCTTTACCTTCTCTGTTACCAAAGTCATGGCCTTTAATAGTAATTGATTTAAAAGACTGTTTTTTCTCAATTCCATTGCATAAGAATGATAGGGAAAGGTTTGCCTTCTCTGTACCTACTCTTAATAACAGTAGGCCAATCAAGAGGTATTGTTGGAATGTACTTCCACAGGGAATGTTGAATAGTCTAACTCTGTGTCAATATTTTCTACAAAAACCATTAGAAATAATGCGTAAGCAGTTTCCTCGATCTATTATCTATCATTATATGGATGATATTTTGTTGGCTGATTCTGATGTATTGTTTTAGAGAACTTATTTAAGGAAATGCAAAGAATTCTACCACTATGGGGGTTAAAAATTGCTCCTGAAAAAATACAGAGGAGATTCAATCAACTATTTGGGTTATAAAATAAGTCAACAGAGAATAAGATCGCAAAAGGTACAAATCCGTAGAGACCAATTGAAAACTCTTAATGATTTTCAAAAATTAATGGGAGATATAAATTGGCTAAGGTCCACCCTTGGTTTAAGTACTCATGAGTTAAGTAATTTGTTTCAAACATTATAAGGGGATTCACATATAAACAGTCCAAGATGTTTAACTGCTAAGGCAGAAAAGGAATTAATGTTGGTAGAACAAAGATTGCAAGATGCATACATAGATCGAATTGATCCCCAACTTGATTGTATTTTGGTCATTTTACCATCAACTCATTCTCCTACAGGGCTTATTATGCAACGGGAAGATAGTATTATGGAATGGATTTTCTTACCACATAAACAAAGTAAAAAATTAAAGACATACATAGAAAAGATATCTGAATTAATTGTAAAAGGTAGAATAAGACTACGTCAATTATCAGGAATGGACCCGGCTGAAATAGTAGTGCCTCTTACTAATGCTGAGATTATGTCATTGTGGGTAATCAATGAAGATTGGCAAAGAGCTTGCAGTAATTATTTGGGAGAAATTAATAACAAATTTCCAAAAACCAAAAGTATACAGTTTATAAAAAGAACTAATTGGATTCTTCCTCGTATTGTAAAGGGAACACCAATTCCTGATTCACCAACCTTCTATACTGATGCTAACAAGATGGGAATGGCAGGTTATAAGACAGACAAAATCAGCAAGGTAATCAAAAGTCCATATACCTCAGTTCAAAAAGCAGAATTGTATGCAATCCTTATGGTGTTATTAGATTTTCCAGAGTCTCTTAACATAATTACAGATTCTCTATATGCAGAAAGAGTTGTGTTGCACATAGAAACTGCTGAATTTATTCCCGATAACACAGAATTAACTTCTTTATTTATACAATTGCAACAGGTCATCAGAGGTAGAAATAATCCATTATATATAACCCATATTCGATCCCATACAGGTTTTGCCAGGTCCACTGGCACAAGGAAATGAGGAAATTGAACAGTCACTCATAGGAAATGTGTTGGAAGCCTCAAAATTTCATCAGAAACATCATGTTAACAGTTCAGGTTTAAAGAAAAAATTCTCTATTACCTGGCAACAAGCCAGGGAAATAATTTAAAAATGTCCTACATGTTCTCTGTATAACCAAATTCCATTACCTGCTGGTAGCAACCCTAGAGGTACTAAAAAGTATGAAATTTGGCAAATGGATGTTTTTCACTTTGCAGATTTTGGAAAACAAAGGTACGTACATCATACTATTGATACATACTCAGGGTTTCAATGGGCAACTGCTTTAAGTTCTGAAAAAGCTGATTGTGTTATTGCACATTTGTTAGAAATAATGGCATTTATGGGTGTACCTGCACAAATTAAGACTGATAATGCTCCTGCATATGTATCTAATAAGATGAAGCAATTCTTTGCATATTATAATGTAAAACATGTTACTGGTATACCACACAATCCTACAGGACAAGCAATTGTAGAAAGAGCTAATCGTACCTTAAAAGAGATGCTTTTTAAACAAAAGGGGGAATTAAAGAATCCCAGGGATAGATTACACAATGCATTGCTAACTTTGAATTTCCTAAATGTTGGTGAAAAGGGTACCACTGCAGCTGAGAGACATTGGGTTATACAAAAAACTGAGGAATTAAATCAACCAATATATTATAAGGATATGTTAACTTTAGAGTGGAAACCTGCAATGGTTTTAAGATGGGGACGTGGTTATGCCTATGTGTCTACAGGGAATGAAAAAATGTGGTTACCAACAAAACTTATAAAGATTAGATCTGACCAGGGAGAACCTCCTATTAGCTGAAATATGAATGTCTTCGCATGGTAAGAATATTTTATTAACTTTATGGTGTTCATGATATTCCAATCTTTTATCCAGGATGGACAGAGTTTATGCCTTAAAATGGACTTACAAAGTTGTTCAATGCCTTCCATTTGCTCAAATTTAGAGCAAAAATTTATTTTCAGGGCCAAGGACTGAATGACAATAACAACAAGACAAATGGGCCAGAAGATTCAACCTAACATACTGCTTCAATCACTGTTTTCTTAAAAACTTTGCATGCAAATCATTTTTAAAAGCGCTAGTCCAAAAAATGATCGATCTTACAGAAACTGGACAATAAAAGCTATAGGTAATTTTCCCGAGAATTGGCCAATATCTCAATTTTTGAAGGGTACCCGAAAATATTTACACTCCATTCCCAAAAGATGGGTTGGAAGTTTTTTGTGTGTATTATGTTATGTGTTGTGATTGTTTGTTGTCATCTGGGATGAATGGATATATGTTATGTGTTGTGAATTGGATTTGAGGATTTTCTTTTTTCCCTCATTTTATTTTTTTGTCTCTTATTATTAAAAGCTTAAGATTATTTTGTTATATTGGTAGAAATTTAAGATTCTGTTTATTAATGCAAATTTAAAAATGTTTTGTATGTAATAGAAAGTAAGTTTATTGATAAGAATTTAAAATGTTTTGTTTGCTTTAATGTCTTTTGTCAAAAGAAGTAAATACAACTATGTATTGTGAGAAGTTTAAGGTTATTTTAACTTGCTTTAATGTATATTGTTAAAAATTTAAAGTTAGTTTGTGTATTGTACATAGACAATTTATTTACATTGTATATGTAGATATTATGTAGATTATTTTTTATTTTACTAGAAGGGGGATATGTAGGGGTTAGATAAATTAGATTTAGAAAATATATAGGAGTTAATGATACTGTCTCTTAATTCGGGGCCTGAAGAGCATTATCAGCATGAAGTCAGCAAAAACAGGAAAGACTTAATAGACTGAAAAACAAGTATGAAGTCAGGAAAACAGGAAAGACTCAATAGACTTGAAGAAACAAAGTATCTGGCCCGACATTGTTTTCAGCTGCTAAGTGGGCGGAGGCCAAATTAAGCTGAAACAGAGTTCCTCCTATTTAAGGACAGTGCATGGAGCCCAGAAAAAGAAGAGGCCCCTGATGCTAGAGAGCTCCAAGAGTCCTGCTGAAAAAAGTGCTGGCCATCATTTGATGGCCAGATTTCCCTGAAGCAGAAAGAAGCTGGTGAGCAAAGAAAGCCTGAGCAAGACACCAAAAGGCCAAGGACTAAACCCTGTGGCTCAGCTTTTGCCTAGAGGGGTTTGATCTGTCCGAACAGTGGCCTAAAAGAAACGGTGCCTGGCTTTAAGGACTGAGGCAGAGCAGCTGAGTTCCTGATTCAAAAGAAGTAAGTTGGCCTGCAGATGGCTGGGGTCTCCCACAGAGAAGAAAGCATGAAGCCTTATTTAAGGTGAGACTGCAATAACCAACGACCCTGACGAACCTGCATCTGAGAGATCCAGAAAAAGGACTGCTAATTGCGTTAAAGAATCTACAACAAAGACTGTGTTCCTGACGACTGAGGACCTGCCCCAGAGACTGTATCATTCTAAAAGGTTATGAAAGTAGTTGTTATAATTATCAATAGGTTTAGTGGCTAGGTTAAAGGGGTTGTAGGAATTTATAGGATTAATAGTTAAGAAATTGTTGGTGTTTGTTATAAGTGAATTTAGTAATAAATAAATAAGTGTTAAATAATAATTTAAAAGTTCGGTTACATGATATCTTCTTCAATTTCTTTTTTCAGGGAGTTGAAGTTCTTATCATACGGGTCTTTCACTTGCTTGGTTAGAGTAACCCCCCCAGGCATTTTATATTATTTGTGGCTATTGTGAAGGGTGTTGATTCCCTTATTTCTTTCTCAGCCCATTTATCTTTTGTGTAAAAAGGGCTACTGATTTTTTTTTTGAATTGATTTTGTATCCAGCCACCTTGCTGAAGGAGTTTATCAGGTGTAGGAGTTTTCTGGTGGAATTTTTGGGGTCACTTATATGTACTATCATATCATCTGCAAATAGGGATACTTTGACTTCTTCCTTTCCAATTTGTATCCCCTTGATCTCCTTTAGTTGTCTTATTGCTCTAGCTAACACTTCAAGTACTATGTTGAAGACATATGGAGAGAGTGGGCAGCCTTGCCTTGTCCCTGAATTTAGAGGAAATGCTTTTAACTTTCTCTCCATTTAGTTTGATGTTGGCTATTGGCTTGTTGTAAATTGCCTTTATTATGTTTAAACATGGTCCTTGTATGCCTGATCTAAGACTTTTAACATGAAGGGGTGCTGTAATTTGTCAAAAGCTTTTTCAGCGTCCAATGAGATGATCATGTGATTCTTTTCTTTCAGCTTGTTTATGTGGTGGATTACATTGATGGATTTTCTAATGTTGAACCACCCCTGCATCCCTGGGATGAAGCCTACTTGATCATAGTGTATGATACTTTTGATGTGATCTTGGATCCGGTTTGCAAGTATTTTATTAAGTATCTTTGCATCCATGCTGAACTAGTTCTTTAGAGCAGGTTAGCTTGGAGATCCACCTACCTCTGCCTCTGCCTTCAGAGTGCTGGGACTCAAGGTGAGCGCCACCATGCCCACCTCATGTTTAGTATTTCTTTATGGTGAAAACATTAAAGATCCTTTCTTCTAATTTTAAAAAAGTGTGTTTGTGCACATGCACGCGTGTGCAAACACGTGCACACTAAGATGCCTGAGTGGAGGTCATAGGACAATTTATGGAAGTTGGTTTTCATTGTAGGTCCTAGGACTAGAACTCAGGTTGTCAGGCTTGGTGGCAAATCTCTTTACCTACTGAGTCATTGTGCCAACACTTCTATAGCTTCTTTAAAAAATATTTATTTTATGTGTTATGGTATTCTGTCTGCTTGTATGTTTGTGAACCACATGCTTGCCTGGTGCTGATGGGGACCATAAGATGGCATCTGATGTTCTGGAATTGGAGTTACAGACACTTGTGAGCTGGCATGTGGGTACAGGCAATTGAATCCAAGTCCTCTGGAAGAGCAGCCAATGTTCTTCAGCTCCAACTCATTTCTCCAGGCCTTCTTCAACCTTTGGAATCACTCTCTCATGCAACAGCACACTAGAACTTCTTGCTCCTGATGGTAACTTCGTACCCAACTGTACAACTCCGCAGCCCCTGGAAACCGTCATTCCCACCCGTTTCAGAGTTGGATGTTTTTCGAGTCCACATGAGCCAGTACTGTGCATTTCTGAAGCTTATTTCACTCAGCATGCTGCCCTTCAGTTCCGTCCATGCTGTTGCAAGACTGGACTTCTGTTTTAACCAGCATTCTGTCTGGTTTCATGAAACATTCTTTAACCAGTCAGTATCCTATTTCTTGTATGATGTTTACATAAAAAAAAAAAAGTGTGAAACTGAAAAACATGCTAAGAGGCATTTAGGTTTCTCTGTGTTAAGAGCATTTTGATTTTTATGTCCATTAATGCCATTGGTTTTCTAATGTTGTTATCCTGGCATTGAGAAAAATGTACTGGGTCATGTTTTTAATATAAAATATTCATTGGGTTGGGTTACCTAGTATTTTCATTGTAGACATCACACATGAACAAGATCCCTTTCTGATGTTTACCTACTTTTGAAATCAGTACAGCCTTATATCCCATCTGACTAGGTGCCAGGATTTACACCTTAATTCTATCTTCTCTGGTATTGTGGTTTGAATGAGAATGGCCCCTAGAGGCTCATATGGTTGAATACTTGGTATGTAGTTGGTAAAAGTGCTTTGGATAGGATTAGAAGGTGTAGCATTGTTAGAGGAGGTGTGTCACCAGGGGTGGGCTTTGAGGTTTTAAAAGTCCATGCCAGGCCCAGTATCGGCTAAATGATTGAAAATATACAGTTTGCCTGTACTTCCTACTCACTCAGATAACTTTAAATAAATAAATATAGGATATAAAAGTCTTCAGGGGCTGGTGAGATGGCTCGGCGGTTAAGAGCACCTCTTCCAAATCTCAGCACCTACATGGCAGTTCGAAACTGTCTGTAATGGCTATGTATCTTCAATCCCAGCACTTGAGAGGCACACAGGCAGGTGGATCTCTGTGAGTTCAAGGTCAACCTGGTCTACAGAGTGAGTTCCAGGACAGCCAGGGCTATACAAAGAAACCCTGTTTCAAAAAAAAAAAAAATTTTTTTTAAAAAGTCTTCAGAGGCACTTAGTAAACCTGGACTGGGGAATTTTGTTTTTCTTTGTTTAAATTGTCATTGTTTTTGCTGGAAAAGTAGGTTAACTTGAAAAAAATCTAAATAGCTGATTTCATTAAGTCTTGTATATTGATACAAAGTTAGGGGTAAGCCATTGTATCTATATAATTCTTAAGAATACAATATAAAGTTCTAGTCCTTTTTGAAAACTACTATCACAGCTCTTTAGGATAATTAAGGTATGCAAGTTATGAAGGAAAGCTTCTAAGAAAGTGTCTAGAGGTATGAGAAGATGTTAAGGTTTGGGAAACAAGTTACTAAGGTTGAAGATTACAAGAAAATGGTTGAAGATACATTGTAAATGCAAGTTACTAAGGTAACTCTGGTTGAGCATTCCACTATACGATCCATTATTGTAGTCACAGGTTCAGAACTTTACATTTCCTTTAGTCTTTTAAATATAGACTTCAAAATGTTTCTCATTGTGCTAAATTTTTATACATCCAGCATTCTGTATATAGGAAAGAGCCCCTCTTTTCATGATGTGTAGTCATACTGAAAATCAGGATTTAATGAGCTTTTTGCCCCTTCTGCTCCATGAAAGGTCCCTGCCTTCTCTGAGCTCATCTTAAAAGACTGCTCATGCTAGTAACCCAAGGCTGTTTCCCAAGCCTCTGTCATGTAATTTATCCTTCTGAGGTCTAGTCATAGAACTTGGATTCACCTGCCACAGATCAAACAGGATTCCAGGTAAGTACAATTGCTATTCTTGAAAATGGGATTTTTCCCTTTATCTTGGGATCCCTTACCTTCCCCAATTGGTAGACAATTTTAACTTCTGTCCCTAGTCTATGTTTGTCTTAGCAGACTCTCACCTGGCTGATAGACTCTATCCAGGGATCACCTGTGGATTGCAACCTGCTGAGCTCTGGACTTCCAGGTTGATGTAAACCAGTCCAGGCCCTGTGTTTGTGCCCTGTCTTTCAGCTGGATTGACTAATCAGATGCTTCTGATAAATGTCCCATTGCCCAGCTTTTGACTAGCATTTTGGCCTTCCTGGGCTCTGATGACAAGGTCCTAATTGTTGGGTGTGGCACTAGAGAGACATGGCCTGGAAACAGGGAGATTGAGTAGACCCTGGGATGTCTCAGGGTTTCAGCCCCTTTGAGCTCAGTGGGAATGAAGTCTAGCTCTCTGTTCCCACCCATCTTTTTGGAGCATGAGAACACACCCCAAAGGCCTGTCTTCACTGTCGCACATAGAAGTGTGGGCTTAAGGCACGTAACCATGTCTGGGAACTCTTTCCTATGTAGGATTGCCAGCATCTGGAGCCCAAAGGTCCACCCACAATTCCCACGAATCAAAGATAGGGCAAGGGCTGATTTGAACAGGGAACGACCATGACCCATCTCAGTGTGTGCAGATAGATTTTAGGAAACCATGGGGGGGGGGGGAGATAATAGCTTCGTAAAATAAGTTGTTTTTAGGGTTTGGTTTTTTTTTTTTTTTGGTTTCTAGGCAGAGTTTCTGTGAGTATCCCTGGCTGTCCTGGACTCATTCTGTAGACCAGACTGGCCTTAAACTCACAGAGATCCACCTGCCTCTGCCCCCCCAAGTGCTGGGACTAAAGGTGTGTGCCACCATGCTCAGCTTGTAAAATAAGTTTTAATAAAGATTCGCCAAATAGTGGTCTCAAAGTCATGATTTCACCTTAAGAAGTTTTTGCCACTGGGGACGTCATTTTCTGACTGCACCGGCATTTGCCCTGGAGCTTGGGCCTTTGACCCAGGTGGACACAGCCAAAGGTGGAGGGAGACGTAGCCTGATCTCACCTCCCTGGGCAGACATCCTCATCACCACTGACCCACCAGGGCACTCACCCGCCCTCCACCAGACAACACAACTGCCTGGCTCCAGCCCGCCCTGGGGAAGGTAGCAAGCAGGCAAACTTGCCCACACCTCTCGCCTGCCAACACCACCTCTGCCGCCGGAGGTTTTTTTACACTACACCTAACGTCAGCTGGAAGTAGTTAAAAAAGAGAATACAATGTCCATTGTCCCACCTGAGCAGGCTGAAATGCTTCCTCAAAAGAACTCCCTAGCATAGGCTACAAATAGGCACCTATAATGCCAACTGATATACCATTCTCATCACCAGCCTAATTGGTGCCTTGTTTTTGTTTCTCCTGGTTATGCTTTATCCCCCTTATATGATCAATGTTCATGGTCCTTTGAACCAAATACACCCCCATGGCTTTAGAGAGGGCCTACACAAGTGAAAACTAGAACAGGAACAATCACAAAACTGGTATAAGTCAATGTTTAATTGGTCTCCGTGGTTGAGCACCCTGCTCTCAGTTATAACTGGACCCCTGACTCTTTTGCTGATTGTCCTCAAGTTTGGTCCCTGCGTGGTCAATAGGCTGGTTCAATTTGTAAAATAGAGGGCACCTACTGTTCAACTGATGGTCCTTCCACAACAGTATCAGCCTATAAATACATCTCCAGGATTTGAGATGGACCATTTCTCAAGGGGAATGAAGGGCCCTGGAGGGACCCCTAATTGAGACCCCACAGGACCCTGAAGGCCCCAAAGAGGCTTAACCTATGGGCCAGGCTGACTCTATGACAGGCTTCAATTTCTTGTTAGCTTAGAACAGGCCTAAGATTCCCATTTCTCAGAAACGGGCTTAGCAGTTGCTGGAAAAACAGCAGAAAATGGGCAGCCAACCAGAGAGGGCTTAGACATCTGGCTTGAGAAAGATAAGATTGCTAAGGTTGCTTAAGTGCTGAAAAACCCTCCATGTTTTATGATTAACTCATGATTGTTGAGTAACTAGGACAAAGGCACTCAGGCTTTTTCCAAAGGCCTAGGTTTTTGCCCTGGTTTTTTAGTTTGAATGTTCCAATCATGTTGAAGATTACCTAACCCACCCTGGAATTCCCTTGAAAGCCTGTAAAAGGAGCTGCCAGCTCGTCTGGGGTGAGGGGTTGACAATTTGCCTAATTGGTGATCCCTGCATGCTGAATATCTGCAAAAATAAATGCTCTTTGCAGATTGCATACTATTTGAGTCGTGGGTGTTTTCTTCAGCGCGTTCCAGACTCTAACACTTCTTTCCCTCATGGCTCTGCCTCTGTTCCCTATCCTTCTCCCTCCCTTACCCTAATAAACTTTATACCAGACCTGTTGCGTGGCATGGTGTGATTTCCTTGGGGAATATACCCCGGCCTGTCATGATGTACCACCCCACCATACTGCACCCTGTTGCATTATCATAACACACACACTCTAAAAAATAATAAAATAAACCTTTAAAAGAGAACTATTAAAGGTTCTAAAAAAAACTTTTTCATGACCATATTTCTAGTATCTATAAAGATATTCCTACCTTTATGCATGAGACAAGACATCCAAATTTTAGAAGTATTAACTTCTTTTATTAAGGCACTTGACAAGAATATTTAGGAGAAAGAATGTCAAAATTAGCAGTTAAAGGTACCCCACTCCAAGGTGGCTCGGTAGGTAAAGTCCTGTTGTGGAGCCGAGGACTGAGAGTAATGACTGGGACCCCATATCATAAGAGAAAACTGACTCTTCAGTTGTCCTCTGATCTACACACAGGCAGTAAACAAAGCTTCAAGTTTAAAATGATGGGTGAAATATGGAAGCAAATTTAATCATATATCATTGAAAATATATTTTGAAACAAAACAGCCTTGTTGTTGTATTTTCATTTCTCTATCTTACTTTAAGTCTCAAAAACAAACCCAGTAAGATTTGATTTTCATCAGCAAAGTGCCTAGTACCGGCTAACCAGGTGTAAATACAGTGTATTAAAGTACAGATACACAAATTTACTGAATATATTTTTCTCATTTTAAGAAAATACTATACTTCATTTCTAAAAAAAAAAAAAACTCTGCTCAGACTCACTAGAATACTTAGGTTTCAATGGTCCAAGGTGACGTAATAAGGTAGTGAGGAAGCAAAATTGAAATTACTAAAATGGTCTGATGTATAAACAACTAAGTAGTTTCAAATGTAAGAAGCTGAATTAAAATCCATAGCCAAAACCACCCGTTTCATTGTCTCCCAGCTATCTAGTGAAGAGTCCTTTTCAGAGCTACTTCTTCAAACCTAACATTTACTAACTCAACAGATGGGCTTCAAAATGCGGCTTGTAATTTCCCTGTCAAGACACTGACTTTTATATTCAACTGGAGCCTTTAAAAATATTATAGAATATGTCTAGACCCAAATTAAACCATTCTCAATATTTGTCTGGGGCTGTTTGCTAACTGCCTGTTCTTACAGATTAGCCTTAAAAAATCATTTGCTATACGTAGCAAAAATGATTTGAAGCTGGAAGAGCTCTCATGACATCACTGCTGTTTCCTTCTCTTGAAGGAATGGATGTTGTGGACTCGAACTCGCTGCTGCACCGAGGATGCAATTTTCAAGCTGTCTTTCTTTGTAAAGGTCTTCTCAATAGCTCCAGGTTTCCAAAGCAACAGCTTTGCATCTTCTCCCCCAGTCAGCAAAGAGTCCTCGGACACATTCCAACAGAAAGAACGGACGGTGGCTGCGTGCCCGCCCTGAAGGCTGGTCACATGGGTCAGCCCTGCTGCAGTGCAGCTCATTAAGTGAATCCTTCCTGTGTTGGTTCCACCAATAACAAACAACCTGTCCATCTTTTCGTGATACAGGCCACCAATCAGATAGTCCAAATGACCTTCCTTCACATCAGTTATTTCTCTCACATCCTGGATGTTCAAACATGTAATTGGTTCATCAGTATCCAGATGTTTAAGATCCCACCAACAAAATCCTTCATCATGTGTCATGCAGTAAATCTGTTTATAATCTCTTCCACACCAACCAATACAGCTCACTGATGAACCGGAGTTACAGGTTGCAACCAAGGCATCCTCTTCATTATCAACACTGATATCAAACACATTTACCAGGCCATCAGTTGAACCCGAGACAACCATGTTGGGCTTGCTGGGATGGAAACGTACTTGAGTGATATCATCACTGTGTGTCTCTGAATAGACACCAAGTGGGTTTCTAGTAGACAAATCCTGAGATGTGATCCTTGCATCCCAAAATACCAACAATGCATCATCATCAACTTTTTCTGTACCAGCACAAATGACATGATCTTTGCAGTTGACATCAAAACTGATGAAAATATTGGAAGGGTAACCCTTGAACAACTGCACAGGCTTTTCGCTAGCTAACCGAGCATCCCAACATTTTACAGTGCCATCTGTACTTGCAGAATAGACATTGTCACAGTAATTTGCAAATCTGACTCCACTAAGTAGTCCAGGAGCACCACTAAATTCTCGTAGCACAGTTAATGTCTCTTTATCATATATTCTTATCAATCCATTTGAACACAGAACAGCAACCAAGCTTCCTTTTTCTACTTGTACAGTCTTTGATGTGTCTATGCCAAGCAGGTAAGTGGGCTCTTTTGGTTCCAAGGAACGTCGAACAATATGTAGATTATCAAACTGTTCCTCAATCTTCTCCATGTCAGTAGAATGATCCACAGGCATAAAAGTCTGTAATAAAGATATGAAAATTAAAATTAAACTCAAAGTTTCTCTGAAAGTGCACCTGAGTCAAAAGCCTTTGGGGTAGATGCTGCTGAGCTTCCATTATATAGTACCTAGGGCCCACAGAGTTACTCAGAAAAACACATCTTGCCTGCCATGGTGGCGCACACCTTTAATCTCAGCACTTGGGAGGCAGAGGCAGGCAAAGCTCTGTGAGTTCAAGGCCAGCCTGGTCTACATAGTGAGTCCAGGACCTCGAAACGCTGTCTCAAAAAACCAAAACCAAACCCTGATTGGGTGATGTTAAAGCCTGCTTGCTGTACATAAAGTAATGCTGTTACCTTGCTTGTCTCTGATTGGTTAAATAAATGCTGAGGCCTGAAATTGGGCAAAGAGAAAGGTAGGTGGGACTAAAGTTCTTCTGAAGCACAGAGGTTGATGAGTAGAAGAAGCACCCAAGAAAAGAAGCAAAGAGCAGGAAGGAGGACACAGGCCATGGGTTGGAAAAAAGAACCTCATTCCATGTGGCCAGGAATATCAGCAGAGCATGGAGAAAAGGGGACGTATGTGTATATGGGTCATATTTGGGTAATAGAATTAAGAGCTAGCTTAGATGGGCTAAGATTGCACAATCAAGGCCAAGGCTTGTTAAAATCCATCAGATCTCTGTGTGCTCATTTATAAGGGCAGGTTAAAGATTAACACTGCCGACCCATTAAATATAAGTACAGGTTAAAAATTTAATTAGCCATTATCTACAAATGGTGCCCAATATAATTTAATTAGATATTTCTACAAAACCCAAAACAGAAAAGCACATCTCCATTTGCCTGTATCTTTTTTCTTTCAGATGCTGGGTAATGTATGGGCACGCTTCCTTGGGCTTTTCCAGTCTTTCCTATTGCTCCTAACACTACACTCACTTCTGCTATGCCAGATGTCTCCCAAGCTCAACTGCAAAGCCATGGCTTGCGTGCTCTTTGCTCTTTCTCTGCCTCATCTCCTTCTCCTAGGAAGCTGCTGCAGATCTGTCAGTTTGCCTGCCCTACTGTTTTCTCTGAAACACTAACAAAATTGTCCTGTAGCATTCTGGAATGAAACAACTCAAATAATTCTTCTCTAATATCAGTTCTAGGTCTGGAGAGATGGCTCAGTCATTAAAGGCTAGGCTCCCAGCCAAAAACATAAAACAGTTCCCTTCCGGATGTAAATAAAACTCAGTTGCCGTTCATCAAATCACTTTTTGTTTGTTTGTTTTTTTGAGTCAAGGTTTCACTATGTAGCTCTGGCTGTACTAGAATTTATTCTGTAGACCAGGTTTGCCTTGAACTCAGAGATTCTCCTGCCTCTGTCTCCCAAGTGCTGAGATTAAATGCATGCGCTGCCACCACGCCTGGCTTCAAATCACTCTTAATACAGAATTTACCATGACATTTTATGCTAATGAGACTTAGGAAGCATAGGCTCATATCATTTAGTAGTTCCTTTGAGTTCAAACCCAGTTACAGATTCCACTCACATGGGCCAGGATTTGGAATCATCCTCCCCTGTCCCCAGCTGCTTCATGCAACTTTAAATTTAAATAGAGATGTCTAGGCCAAAAACAATTCCCCTAAAATATTCATGACTTAACCTGGGTCCTGAGACTAGGTTAGGTTACATGACAAAGGGGACCTGAGGTTGTAGATGGAATGAAGGCTGTTAATCAACCTAATTTGAAACTGACCTTAAAATAGGAAGATTATCCTAGATTATCTGAGTAAACCCACCATAATCACAAGTGTCTTTAAAAGTAGAAGTGGGAGGAGGGGATGCACTTGGGAATTGGGGAGTATAATATTGCTGGCTTTTAAAGAAAGGGACACATTGGGACTGGAGAGATGGCAGGTCAGTTAGCAGTTGCTGCTTGTCTAGACTAGTTTGATATCAATTTGTCACAAATTAGTTATCTAGGAACAAGAATTTTAATTGATAAGCTGTCTCCATCTGACTGGCCTATAGGCAAGTCTGCAGAGCATTTTCCTTACCAATGATTGATATGGAAAGCTCCTACACCCCCTCTGTGGTGCCCTCCTGGGCAGACGGTCCTTGGTTGCTAAGAGAATGAGTAAGCCAGGTGTGGTTGTGCACACCTTTGATCCCAGCACTCAGGAGGCAGGGGCAGGAGGATCTCTGTGAGTTCGAGGCCAGCCTGGTCTACAGAGCAAATTCCAGGACAGCTAAGGTTACCTACAGAAACCCTGTCTTAAAAAACAAAACAAAAAACAAAACAAAAAAAAAAAGAATGAGTAAGCCATGAGAAGCAAGCCAGTAAACAGCACTCCTCCATGGCCTCTGCATCAACTCCTCCAGGTTCTGGCTCTGACTTCTCTGATCAGTGGATTACAAGCTGTAAAATGTTGGTTTGGTCTTGGTGTTTTACTACAGCAATAGAAACCCTAACTAACATAGTGTTAGGGTCACCAGTACCCACTCAGTGCTTGTTCTGTTGTGAGAAATTAATAAAACATGTTCGTAGTGGAGAGTCCTGGAGAAGCACCTTCAGACAGTAGCAGCTCCTAAATGTTAGAACTGGGATTCTAACCTAGACGATCTGGCTTCAAAAAACGTGTTCTTAACCATCACACTGGATTGTCTTTCTACAGTAGGTTGCATGCAGAACAAGTTCAAGGCCAGAAAATGTGCATATTTTTTGCTTTCATTTTCTTTTCTATTTATTCAAGACAGGGTTCTCATTCAGCCCAGGATGATTTCAAACTCACGATGTAGTGGAGGCTGGCCTCGAACTTTTGCTCTTCTAAGGCCTCTGCCTTCCAAGTATCATAGGCATCTGGCTCTATCTGAATTTTTTCCATGGTACTTTTCACCAATGAATATTGTAGCCTGTCTTACAAACTGACATTTTCCTTTTCACTTTGAAGACAGGGTCTTATTAGGGAGGGCTAGTTGGCCTGAAACTTTTGGGGATCCTCCTGCCTCTGAGTACCAAGTGCTAGAATTACAGGTGTGTATCACTACAGCCAGCCCTCACATTTTCTTAATTAAGATGAATTTTTTTTCTGTTGCTTTAGTGAATGTCACACTTGTCCCTGCCTCAGAACCTTCTTGGCCTTGACTATTTTCCCACATCTTCTGCATGAGTGGCTCCTTCCTATTCAGGTCATAGTGTGTGTAAGTCATCCCCACACTGATCCTTCCCATCACTCACCTTAAAGAAGCCCCTCTGGTCCCTAACACATTGCCCATACTATTCAATTTTGCTTTCTACTTATTTTTCTTGAGATAGTCTTTTTTTTTAATTAGAAAAAATTTACTTTATACTAATTATGTATAGACTTTATCATTATTGCTAAGACAATTTAACAATGATTTATATAACATATCCATCCAAAAAGAAAGAAACAAAAGCACCCTCCAGGTATTGGTATTTGTAGGGAATCCTTGATTGAGTTGCCTTTACTACTGAGAGACAACCATATTCACTGTATTCTCAATAGTTTATAAAATTGATTTAAGTGATAATGTTATAATTTATCAATGACACAATCTAATTTATTTATCTATCTATCTATCCATCTATCTATTTAATTAATTAATTAATTTATTTATTTTTGAGGCAGAGTTTCTCTGTGTACCTAGTCTTGGCTGTCTTGGATTCATTTTGTAGACCAGGCTGGCCTTGAACTCACAGAGATCCACCTACCTCTGCCTCCCGAGTGCTGGGGTTAAAGGAGTGCACCACCACACCTGGTGACACAATCTAGTTTTAGATGGAATAGGGGAAACGGTAGACAAATGCTTCTGGGCTTGACTGATATTCATTAGGATAACATGGACATTTCTGGTCATTGTTAGCTTCATGATAAAATCAAATGATTACAGTTGCAAATCACTGATTTTTAGCTTCTGTAACATTGAGCTTATCAATCGTTTAAACACTACTCTAATTTTATTTTGTGTTCATTATTACCAAATTCTTTTTTTCCTTTTATCAAAAACAGACTCTTTTCTCATACAATATATCCTGATTGCAGTTTCCCCTTCCTCTACTCCTCCCAGTTCCTCCCCACCGCCTCTCCCATTCAGATCTACTCCCTTTCTGTCCCTCATTAGAGGGACAGAAGATAACAAGATAATCTCTTCTTATCTAAGAGATAACAAAGCATAACAAAATATTATAGGATAAAACAAAAACCATCACACTGAAGTTGGAAAAGGCAAGCCAATAGAAGGAAAACAGCTACAAGGAAA
>CAJQZJ010032322.1:10562323-10580337 GCA_907164525.1 Lophiomys imhausi
GAAGTTGGAAAAGGCAAGCCAATAGAAGGAAAACAGCTACAAGGAAAGTCACAAGAATCAAAGACTCACTTGTACACACACTCTGAGTTCCATAAAAATACAAAACTGAGAGCTATAATATATACACAAGAGGACCTGGTACAGACCCGTCCATGTAGGCCCTGTGCTTGCTGCTTTGGTGTCTGTGAGTTCATATGAGCTTTGCTAAGCTGATTTAGAGGGACTTGGTCTCTCTAATGAAGAACCTCTTGGTCTCCTGGTGTCCGCTATCCCCCTGGCTCCTACACTCCTTCCACCTCCTCTTCCTGTGGGTTCCAGTGACAGAGTCTATATTCTATGTAGCCCTGGAACTCTATATGTAGACAAGGCTGGTCTTAAACTCACAGAGATCTGCCCACCTCTGCCTCCTGTGTGCATCACCACACCCGGTACCTATATTACTCAATTTTTAAATGTTTAGTTATGAAATACTTTTTTTTTTTTTTGGTTTTTCGAGACAAGGTTTCTCTGTGTAGCCCTGGCTGTCCTGGACTCACTTTGTAGACCAGGCTGGCCTCGAACTCACAAAGATTCACCTGCCTCTGCCTCCCAAGGGCTGGGATTAAAGGCGTACGCCACCACCGCCTGGCTATGAAATACTTTAAATGTGTAAAGAGTTAGAGAATAGAACACCCAAAAATGTAATACCTGGATTTAATAGATGCTAACATCTTCCATATTTGCTCCTGATATCTTAATTACACTTATTTATTTCCTTGTGTGGGAGTGGTAAAGCATGTACATTTCATAGCTCATGTGTGGAAGTCACAGGTCAACTTGTGGGAGTTTTTCTCTCCTTTCATCATGCACATTCTGGGAACTGAATTTAGACTGTCAGGCCTGGTGGCAAGCCACTTTTCCAGCTGAGACATCTGGCCACCCCTAAGATTCTTTTAAAAAATAAATTAAAAATCACAACTAAAGCTGGGCATGGTGGCATACACCTTTAATCCCAGGACTCAGGAGGCAGAGACAGGTGGATCTCTGAGAATTCAAGGCCAGCCTGGTCCATAGAGTGAGTTCCAGAACAGCCAAGGCTAAACAGAGAAACCCTATCTCAGATGGCGGCGACCTACACTGACGCATTTTGAATGCAGGGGAAAAAAGAGCCATAAAAAACACAGTTATTGGGCACTTTGCAAAAACCGGAGGGGCTAGAACACCCCTACCCCCCTCCCCCCCGAACACTCACAGCTCCCAAGGGACTGTTAAAAGTCCCAGGGCAAGGCTCTCCCCATCTCTCACAGACATGGAAGCCACTAAACCCGGGATTTGGGAACTCCCATTTGGAGAGGCGCCTGGTAAGATCGATCCCAACTTACAGCAGGCAGAATCAGGGTCTACTTGGCCATAGATCGCTGGCCTATTGGGCTCCCCACACATCAGGTTGAACTTATACCCACTTAAAAAACTTTGCGAGATAGTGGAAGGCTTAGCAAGGAACAAACAGGGGGCTCAGCGGGTGGTCCGCAGCCGCTCGTGAAGTGGAAGGCAGGAGGTTCCGAGAGAGCGCGGGAAGCTGGGAACACAAAGGGGGGGGGGGCAGAATCCCGCACACTCACGAGAGCGCAGCTGGGGAGGGAGCACTGCTGGCAGGGCCAAATCCCCGCGAACCCACGGCAGGTCATATGGGGAGAGAGACAGGCGTGGGCGGGGCCAGGGATCCGTGCACCCACGGCTGAGCTGCTGGGACGAGAGGTCCACTCAGGCAGCCGGAGGATCCGGGGCTTGGGGTACCCACGGGACCCGTGGCGGCGCAGACAGGAAAGGAATCAGGCACAGAGTCCAGCCCTGTGGCGAGAAGCCTAGAGAGAAACCAGAAATCGGGACCATAGCTGTATCCTGGAAAATCCAGACATATTAGGTGTGGAGCCAGACCCTGTCAGCCTCCGTGACGACAAACAAAGCCCACAGAATCTGTGCCTGGGCAAACAGGCCCATACTATCAGAACCATTACAGGCTGATAACTCAGAGTGCAACATAGGGAAGTCTGAATTGGGAGCAGTGAAACAATCCTGGTCCATTACTCACAACCTGGGAATAGGCTGCACCAGCTCACAGTGCCTCAGGCGATTAAAACCACAGTGACATTGAAATCCCCCTGTAAGCAATGACAGATAGCCAAGTAACTCGTCCCCTGCACCAAATCATCCACTGTGGTTCCAAGCACAGAAAACAGATAGCTAAATGCATCCAATGGCGAAAGGTCAAAAAAAAAATAGAAATCAAGGAATTATGACTCCAACAAAGCAGAATCATCCTAGCTCATCCAATTCGGACGACCACACACCAACAGAAATATATGAAAACATTGACAATTCTGCATTATGGAAAGTGATAGAGTCCCTGCAAGAAGAACTTAAATCTATGAAGGAATTCAAAGAAGCCACAATTCTACAAATCAAAACAAGGAACAACACCATTAAAGAGCTCCAAGCCAAGGTGACAGAGCTTGAACAGGAAAAGGAAAAAGCCATGAAAGATTTTCATACAAAAACAAGCAAGCTGGAGAAGGAAATGTACAAAACGAACAAAACCATACAAGACATGAAAATAGAAATAGAAACAATAAAGAAAACACAGTCAGAGTTAAAAGAGGAAGTGGAGAACCAAGGGAAGAGAACAGGAACTACGGATGTGAGTATCAACAATAGGATGCAAGAGATGGAAGACAGGATCTCAGGCTTGGAAGATTCAGTGGAAGAAATCAGTACAACATCCAAAGAAAATGAGAAGGCTAAAAAATCTCTCACCCACAACATCCAAGAAATCAAGGACTCAATGAAAAGACGGAACCTAAGAATTATAGGTATAGAGGAAAGAGAGGACTCCCGACTCCAAGGTCCAGGAAATATCTTCAGCAAAATCATAGAGGAAAACTTCCCAAACCTGAAAAAAAGAGATGCCAATAAAAATCCAAGAGGCTTACAGAACACCAAACAGATTAGACCAGAAAAGAAACTCCTCTCGCCACATAATAATTGAAACTCCAAATGTACAGAACAAAGAAAGAATATTAAAAGCTGTAAGAGAAAAAGGTCAAGTCACATACAATGGCAGACCCATCAGAATTACACCTGACTTCTCCCCAGAAACATTAAAAGCTAGAAGGGCCTGGTCAGATATACTACAAGTCCTGAGAGATCATAGGTGCCCAGCCAGACTACTTTACCCAGCAAAACTCTCTATCAACATAGATGGAGAAAACAAGATATTCCATGACAAAATCAAATTTAAACAATATCTACCCACAAACCCAGCCCTACAGAAAATCCTAGAAGGAAAATCCCAACCCAGAGAAGAAAACTCCACCCAAGAAAACAAAGGGAATAGAATACCCCTCAGCAACTAAACCAAAAGAGGCACAGGACCACCACCTATACCAAACTAATGGGAAATAACAACCCCAGGTCACTAATATCCATCAACATCAATGGACTCAACTCCCCAATAAAAAGACATAGGTTTACAGAGTGGATCCGCAAGCAAGACCCTTCCTTATGCTGTATACAAGAGACTTATCTAACTACGAAAGATAGACACTGCATCAGAGTAAAGGGCTGGGAAAAGGTTTTACAAGCAAATGGACCCAGGAAGCAAGCTGGAGTACCCATCCTAATATCAAACAAAACAGACTTCCAACTGAAGTTAATGAAGAAAGACATTTCTGCCTGTAACTCCAGGGAACAGATGCCTCTGGCATCCATGAGCATTAGTATTCACACACACACCTCTCTCACACATTTAAAAAACAGAAATAAAACATTAAAATACTTTTTTTAAGAAAGAAAAAAATGCTCAAGATACTGGTTTCAGCAGCATATGGCATCCCATACATTAAATACAGTATAGGAAAAACACATTTTTGGGCAGTGGAGGGAGCTGTTTATGTAGCCATGGTTGTCCTGGAACTCTATGTAGACCAATTTGGTCGCAAACTCAGAAATCAACCTGTCTCTGCCTTCCCTGTGCTGGGATTAAACATATATGTCACTATACCCTTAAAAAAGCACAGTTTTTAAGGTGCAAGAATTTTTTTCCATCCGAAGAAAGGAGAAGGTGCTGAAAGAATGACACTTTCTCATATAATGCAAGATTATCTTTTGGGTTACAGATGCAACATTCAAACCATTTTTAAAAGAAACAAACACGGGACTGGAGAGATGGCTCAGAGGTTAAGAGCACTGGCTGCTCTTCCAAAGGTCCTGAGTTAAATTCCCAGCAACCATATGATGGCTCATAACCATCTGGCATGCAGGCATACATGCAGACAGAACAGGCATACATAAGAAATAAATAAATCTTAAAAACAAACAAACAAACAAACTCAAGCAGGCATGGTGGTGCCCACCTTTAATCCCAGCACTCAGAAGGCAGAGACAGGCAGATTACTGAGCTCGAGGCCAGCATGATCTACAGAATGAGCTCTAGGATAGCCAGGGCTACCCAGAGAAACCCTGTCTCAAAGGACCAAAAAGAAAGATTGACTGATTGATTGATTTGGGTAGAAGAGATGGCTCAAGGGCTAAGACCAACTGCTGTCCTTGCAGAGGACCTGAGTTTGATTCATCCATAACTCTAGTTTTAGGGGATCCAATGCTTTCTTGCCTCTCCAAACTTGAGATATTCACATGGTACACATAATTGCAAGCAGGCAAAACACTCATATACTTAAAGTAAAATAAACCTAATTTTTAAAAATTTCCCAATAACATCCCAAGGTGTCCGGATTCTCAAGTAATTTTTCCATGCAAAAGCCACCCTTTACAGTAAGTCTACAAATGCCCAGCTTCCTTCAGTGAATATGATTAACGACTTTCCCTTTCCAGAGCAACCAGCTGGTTAACCAAATAAAGAGAAACCAAGCTACCCCATCACCAGCTGTCTTAATTTGGAACAGTTAGAAGTACTACATGCTTACTATTTCTTCTAATTCTGAAAAGATGCTTTTAAAAATTAAGCAAATGAGCCGGGCGGTGGTGGCGCACGCCTTTAATCCCAGCACTTGGGAGGCAGAGGCAGGCGGATCTTTGCGAGTTCGAGGCCAGCCTGGTCTACAAAGCGAGTCCAGGACAGCCAGAGCTGTTAAACAGAGAAACCCTGTCTCGAAAAACCAAAAAAAAAAAAAAAATTAAGCAAATGCCATCTTTAATAACAGCAAAGGGCTGGAGGGCAGAAACAAGAGAAAAAGAAAGGAAAACTAAGAACTGTTCCTATCAGAGAGGCGTGAACATGTTAATGTTATTTTAAAAGCCAGCTACATAATACATATAACAAATAATACATGCTTTAGTTAGAAATTGATAAGCTCTAACAACATTGTATCTACTCAACTCCTAATGATTTACTCAAGAATTCAGAAACAAGCTGGGTGGTGGCCCAATGGGAAGTAGAAGCAGGTGGGGAGGTAGAAGCAGGTGGATCTCTGAGTTTGAGGCCAGCCTGGTATACAAAGCAAGTCCTGGACAGCCAGTACTGTTACACAGAGAAACTTTGTCTCAAAATACCTATAAGAAAAAAAAAAAAAGAACTCAGAAACAGGGGCTGGAGAGATGGCTCAGTGGTTAAGAGCACTGGCTGTTCTTACAAAGGACCCGAGTTCAAATCCTAGCACCCACATGGCAGTTCAAAACTGTCTAATGGTTGGGTGTGGTGGCACACATCTTTAATCAAAGGACTCTGGAGGCAGAGGCAGATAAATATCTGGGAGTTCAAGGCCAGCCTGTTCTACAGAGTGAGTTCCAGGATAGCCAGGGCTACCTAGTGCGGGGGGGGGGGGGGGCGACTCAGAAACAAAGGTGGTGGCATACACCTACAGTTCTAGCTACTCAGGAGGCTGAGGCAACAAAGTCCCTTAAGTAGGTGTTCAGGGCCAGCCTAGGCAACAGAGGAAAAGTGAAAGCATGTTGGAAAAGAACACACACAGACCCCTTGCCTTCTTGTGAACAGTAAACTAATCCATAGAAACATGGACAACTCGTTTTAATAGAAAAAATTGTCAGTGTTACCGTTTTACGGTCATCAATGGAATGGCAGCTGCCAAAATCAAATGCAATCCCTTTGTGACTTCTGACTACAGAACTATAAATATCATTGCAATGTGTCTCTCACATTCAGAGGGAGATCATGTTTTCCTCTTTCCACAGAGTTGAGACAGAAATATAATGTTCAGTCCACACCCAGTTTTCATTAAAGACTGTTTAAGTGAGGAGGGGCTGGAGAGATAGCACAGAGGTTAAGAACTCTGGATAGCCGGGCGGTGGTGGCGCACGCCTTTAATCCCAGCACTCGGGAGGCAGAGGCAGGCGGATCTCTGTGAGTTCGAGGCCAACCTGGTCTACAAAGCGAGTCCAGGACAGCCAGAGCTACACAGAGAAACCCTGTCTCGAAAAAACAAAAAAAAAAAAAAAGAACTCTGGTTGTTCTTCCAGAGGTCCTGAGTTCAATTCCCAGCAACCACATGGTGGCTCACAACCATCTGTGTTAAGATCTTGTTCCCTCTTCTGGCCTGTAGGTATGCAGGCAGAACACTGTATACATAATAAAGACTGTTTAAGTGGAAAAAAAAAAACCCAAGAACAAGAACAACAAAAAAATCTTCAGTGCTGAGTATTATTTAAAAAAAAAAAAGTAATTAGAATAAGGAAGAAAGAGAGGTAGGAAATCTTCTAGATCAAATCTTTAGTTGAATAGCTTCCCTATGAGGTGACATTTGATAGCAAAATGAAAGGAAGGAAGAGGTGCTGTACCATATGCAGAAGTGTCTTCTGGGCAAGCTGGGTCTGGTGACATAGGCCTGGCATTGCAGACTTAGACACCTGGAGGCTGAGGCAAGAGAATCTCAAGTTCAAGACTTGCCTGGGCTACAGAGTGTGTTCAAGGCCATCTTGGACACCTTATACCCTGTTTCCAAAAAAAAAAAAAAAACAGACTAGGGATAGAGCTCAGTGGTAAGACATTTTCTGGACTCTAGACTCAATCACCAGTAAGGAGAAATGAGGGTAGGGGACTGAGTCTTAGGCAGAGAGAGAGAGAGAGAGCATGAGAATGAGAAAATGAGAGAGAGAGAGAGAAAGAGAGAGAGAGAAAACCTGTACAGCTGAAGCTGGGTGTGGTGCTACATATTGCAGTCCAGTACTTGGGGAATACAGTGCTGGAGCACCTCAAGCTGGAGACCAGGCTAGCTTGATACACAGCAAATTTATAGCCAGTCTCAGCTGTATGTATAATAAGATCTAGTCTTTTGGGTTTTTTTTTGGTCTTTCAAGACTCTGCCTCCGGAGTGCTAGGATTAAAGGGGTATGCCACCAAGCCCAGATTTTTTTTTTTTTTTTTTTGGTTTTTCGAGACAGGGTTTCTCTGTGTAACAGCCATGGCTGTCCTGGAATTCACTCTGTAGACCAGGCTGGCCTCAAACTCAGAGATCCATCTGCCACTGCCTGGTGGGCAAAGGTGTGCACCACAGCTAGGACTGATACACAGGGCTTGGTGGCATACCCCTTTAATCCCAGCACTCCGGAGGCAGAGGCAGGCAGATCTCTGTGAGTTCAAGGCCAGCCTGGTCTACAAAGTGAGTTCCAGGAACCCCAGGGCCCTGTTACATAAAGAAACCCTGTCTCAAAAAAAAGAAAAATATAAATAAAAACACAGTGTAAGGAGAAGTTAAAGAGGTAAACTGACCCAGGTAAGAGCTTTGTAGAACAGAGCCACACAAGGGATAAGCTTTTTAAACCAAAATTTCAGAAAGTTGAAGACAGAGGTTCTAGGCATCCAATCAGAGGCTCATGGTGCATCAGGTTTCTCTACAGCAACCCTAGCAATCAAACAATGCATTCAATATTCTGGAGTAAAGTGATTTCTAAGTTAGACATTTTTTAAAAGGTTAAAAAAATCAAGCTGGGTGTGGTGGCACATGCTTTTAATCCCAGCACTCGGTAGGCAGAGGCAGGCAGATCTCTGTGAGTTCGAGGCCAACCTGGTCTACAAAGTGAGTCCAGGACAGCCAGGACAGTTACACAGAAAAACCCTGTCTTGAAAAACAAAAAAAAAATCAAAGATTTAAAAATTGTTTTATGTGTAAGATGGGTGTAATGGGAGTTAGATAAATGTAAATTAGATTTAGTTAATATCTAGGGGGATCTGATAGTCTCTTCAAAGGGGGCATGAAGATCAGTCTGGCACCTGTGGGCACCTGGCATGATAGCATATGGACAAAAAAAAAAGGTTTATGGCTTGGTATTGTTTTCAGCTGCTAATAGTGGACAAAATGGGCAGAGCCCAGATTAGACTCTGGCCAGGTGAAAGCAGGAGAGACCCTATTTAAGGACGAAGTGGGCGGAGCCCGAGAGTTACCATGATAGAGACGATGCCAATCAGCTTGTATCATCTAGTGGAGCCAATGCCAGCAGACTGAAAATTGGATCTCAAATGGAACTGAAAAAACAGATCAGCTCTGAACTTCTAGAGAACAGCTTTAACTGTGGAGCAGAATGAAGCTGGTAAGCAGAGAAGGCCTCAGCAAGGCAGCAAAAGTCAAGGACTAAACCCCGTGGCACAGTATTTGCCCTGAGGAGTTTAACCAGTTCAAATGATGACCTGAATAGAACTGTGGCCAGCCCCAAAGACTGAGGCAGTACGGCTAAGTGGCTGATACAAACTGACCAAGTTGGCCTATGGACAGCTGAGACTTCCAGAGAGAAGAAAGCCCCAGCCTTCTTTAAAGTGAAGCCTGCCATAGCAACTTGCCAAGGCTATTGACAATTTACCTAAAAGGACCTATGTCTGAAGTGTTCCTGAGGAAAGACTGTTGACCAAGTGCCCTAAAGGATCTACTCCTGAGGTGTTCCTGAAGACTGAGGACCTGCCCCAGAGACTGTGTCCTTCTAAATGGTTAGGGTTAGATGTTAGATAATAGGCGTTTATAGTTATTAATAGGGTTAGTTGTTAGGTAATAGGGGTTTATAGTTAATTTTAGGGCTAGTTGTTAGATAATAAGTGTTCTATTTGTTATATGGTGCCTATAGTTATTAATAAATACATTTGCTATTAAAAGTTTCGACTTCAGCCAGGTATGATGGCACATGCCTTTAATCCCAGCTCTCGGGAGGCAGAGACAGGCAGATCTTTGTTGAGTTCGAGGCCAGCCTGGTCTACAAATTGAGTCCAGGACAGCCAAGGATATACAGAGATCCTGTTTCGAAAAAACAAAACAAAACAAAAAAAGCTTCAACTTCAGATGGGTATAGCAGCACCTTTAATCCCAGCACTGGAGGAAAAAGCAGGAAGAGCTCTGTGAGTTCAAGGCCAGCCTGGTCTACATAGAGTACCAGGGCAGCCAGAGCTATATAGTGAGACCCTATCTCAAAAAAAAAAAAAAAAAAAAAAAGGCCAGGCATGGTGATCCACACCTTTAATCCCAGCACTCAGGAGGCAGAGGAAGGTGAATCTCCCTGAGTTCAAAGCTAGCCTGATCTACAAAGTGAGTCCAAGACAGTCAGGGATACACAGAGAAATCCTGTCTTGAAAAACCAAAAACCAAAAAAAAGATATTTTATATAAAAAAGTCATTAACTCCACCCCCCCCAAAAGAAATTATGGAGAATGAATTCCCTGATCCAAGAGTAAAGAGCAAGGCTACATCACAGGAGGAAGAGCTCATAGAGAAACCTAGTTGGCTAAGGCAGCCAAGGCCTGTTGGAACTCAGAATAGGGCATGGCCAATGAAGAAAACTCTCCAACATCTCAGCCTGACATTATGTACAAGATGAAAATAGCCCACAGCAGAACCTAGTGGAATACTCTGCTTTCCTCCCTCCTGTGAATCCCTTTAGCACCACCTCCCCTAGCCCATCCATATTCCTAAGTGTAATGTAAACTCCCAACACCTAATGTCTTAGTTAGGATTTTATTGCTGGGAACAGATACCATGACCACAGCATCTTATAAAGGAAAACATTTAACTGGGGCTGGTTTACAAGTTCAGCGGTTTAGTCCACTCGTTTCATGGTGGGAAGCATGGCAGTATGCACAGATACAATGCTGAAGAAATAGCTGAGAGTTCCTCATCTAGATCAGTAGGCAGCAAAAATAGAGAGTGACACTGGACCTGGCTTAAGCTTCTGAAACCTCAAAGCCCAGCCCCTGTGACATACTTCCTCCAACACCTCTAATAATGCAACTCTCTATGAGTCTATGGGAACCATTTTAACTCAAACTACCACACCAAGAAACACTATTACCTGGAACCTCCAGTGGCCACACATAGGATCCCAGAAGAATTTTCTCCCAGGCAACACATAGCCACCACACTCTCCTAAGAGCCAGAGAAGGCAACAGAAACCAAGGAACAAAACACCCCCCTAACAAAGACAAGACCAGATATCAGGACCTAGAATTACAATCTTCCCAAATCCAGATGCCTTGATGCCAGTATAAAAACACAGTAACAGACAGAACAGAGTGTCTCCACTAGAGCCCAGTAATCCTACAACAAGCCCTGATCATTGTAACATAGCTGAAGCAGCAGAAGACCTACCCTTTATAAATGTGATATATGAATATGAATAAAGAAATCTATGAAAACACAAACAGTGGAAGGAAATGAACAAAACAGTTCAAGACCTCAAAGAGGAAGTAGAATCAATACAGAAAACCCAAACTGAGGGATATCTGGAAATAAAAAATTTAGGAACTCAAACAGGAACCAGAAGTAAACCTTACTGAAAGCATGTAAGAGGTGGAAGAGAGAATCTCCAGCATTGAAGACAGGATAGAAGAAATTAATATCTCAGTCAAAAAAAAATGTTAAATCTAAAAACTCCTGGTATAAAACATGCAGGATATCTGGGATACTATGAAAAGACTAAATCTAAGAACAACAGGCATAGAGGAAGAAAAGAAATGCAGGTCAAAGGCACAGAAAATATTTTTAACAAAAATAATATAAGAAAATTTCCCTAACCTAACAAAGGAGATGCCTATCAAGTTACAAGAAGCATATAGAACATCAAATAGAGTGGATCAAAAAAGAAAGTCTCCTCAACATATAATAATCAGGGCTGGAGAGGTGGCTCAGAGGTTAAGAGCACTGACTGTTCTTCCCAAGGTCCTGAGTTCAATTCCCAGCAACCACATGGTGGCTCACGGCCATCTCCATTGAGATCTGCCCGGGGAAATATATGTAGAGCAAATACTGTATACATAATAAATAAATAAATAAATAATGTTTAAAAAAAAACATATAATAATCAAAGCACTAAATGTACACAACAACAACAGAAAAGAATATTAAGAATATTAAAAGCTGTAAGGAAAAAAGATCAAGTATCATATAAAGAAAGGCAGACCTATTAGAACAATATCTGATTTTTTTATGTTTATTTTTTCAAGACAGGGTTTCTCTGTATAGCCCTAGCTATCCTGGAACTTGGTCTGTACACCAGGCTGGTCTTGAACTCACAGAGATCTGATTGCCTCTGCCTCCCTGAGTGTTGGGATTAAAGGCCTGCAGCACCACACCTGTCCATCTGACTTTTCAATAAAGACTTTCAGAGAGCCAGAAGGGCCTGGAAAGATGATCTACAAACTCTAAGAGATGCCAGCCCAGACTACTATACTCAACAAAACCCTCAATCACAAATTGATGGAGAAATAAAACATTCCATAATAAAACCAAATTTAAGCAATACTTATCTACAAATGGAGCCTATAGAAGGTGCTAGAAGGGAAACTCCAACCTAAAGAGGTTAACCATGCCCAAGAAAACAAAAGGAATAAATAATCCCGGATCGGCAAATCAAAAGAGGAGAAACACACACCCCCCACAACAAAGTTAACAGGAATCACTGTTATCTCTCAATTGATATCTGTCAACATTAATGGTCTCAATTCCCCAATAAAAAAGACACAGACTAGCAGAATGAATGGGAAAACAGGATCCATCCTGCTGCATCCAAGAAACACACTTTAATATCAAAGATAGACATCATCTCAGGGTAAAAAGGATAGCAAAAGATATTCAAGCAAATGGGCCTAAGAAATAAGCTGATATAGACATTTTAATATCTGACAAAATAAACTAATTAGAATAGAGAAGGACATCATATATTCAAAGGAAAAATCCACTAAGAGGACACTCCAATTCTCTGTTTTTGGCTTTTTTGTTTTCTTTTGTCTGAGACAGGGTTTCTTTGTATAACAGCCCTGGCTGTCCTGGACTCGCTTTGTAGACCAGGTTGGCCTTGAACTCACAGAGATCCCACTGCCTCTGCCTCCCGAGTGCTGGGATTAAAGGCATGAGTGATCACGTCCAGCCAACATTGCAATTCTTAACATCCTGATATCAAACATAAGGCCTCCCACGTTCATAAAAAGAAACACTATTACAGCTTAAATGACATATTAATCCTCATACACCGATAGTGGGAGACTTCAATATTCTACTCTCACCAATTAACAAATAAATCATCCAGACAAAAGTTAAACAGAGAAATGCTGGAGCTAACTGACCTCATAAACCAAATTAACCTAACAGATATTTATAGAACATTTCACCCAAACATAAAAAAATATATCTTCTTCTCAGAACTTCATGGAACTTTCTCCAAAATTGACCACATATTTGGACACAAAGCAAGCCTCAAAAGATATAATAAAATTGAAATAACACCCTGCATCCTATCTGACCATCATAGATTAAAGCTGGATCAACAACAGAAAGTTTGTAAACTTATGGAAACTTAACAAATCTCTACTGAATGAAAAATGGATCAAGACAGAAAAAAGAAAAAAATTAAGGACTTCCTAGAATTGAATGAAAATGAATACACCACTTACCCAAAATTATGGGACACAATGAAGGTGGCTCTAAGAGATAAGTTCATGGCACTAAGTGCCAAAAATTAGAGAGTTCTCATACTAGTTAACAGCACACTTGAAAGCTTTAGAACAAAAAGAAGAAATCACATCCAAAAGGAGTAATAGTCAAGCTCTGGCTGACATCAATAAATTAGGAACAAACAAATATACAAAGAATCAATGAAACAAAGAGTTAGTTCTTTGGGAAAATCAGTAAGATTGACAAGCCCTTATCCAAGTTAACTAAAGGCAGAGAAAGAATACCCAAATTAACAAACTTAGAAATGAGACGGGGTGCATAACAAGAAACTGAGGATTAATAGAATCAAATTGAAGACCCAGACATAAATCCACACACATAGAAAAAAGACAGCATCTTCAACAAATGGTGCAGGTCAAACTGGATGGCTGCATATAGAAGAATCCAAATAAATCCATACTTACCATTTTGCACAAACTCAACTCCAAATGCATCAAAGACCTCAACATAAAACTAGATACACTGAACCTGAAAGAAGAGAAAGTGGGGCATAGTCTTGAACTCACTGGCATAGGAAAAGACTTTCTGAACAGAAAACTATCAGCACAGGCACTAAAAACAACAATTAATATATAGGACCTCATGAATCTGAGAAGCTTCTGCACAGCAAAGGACCCCTTTATTCAGACAAAGTGGCAGCTACAAGATGGGAAAAGATTTTTACCAACTACACATCTAGTAAGGGCTAATATCTAAAACATATAAAGAACTTAAAAAACTAGGTAACAAGGGAACAAATAACTCAATTTAAAAGTGGGTATATATCTAAACAGACAATCCTCAAAAGAGAAGAAATGGCTGAGAAACAGTTCAACATCCTTAGCCATTAGGAAATGCAAATCAAAAGCACTCTTAGATTTCATCTTACACCCATCAGATCGGCTAATATCAATAACACAAGTGACAGCTCATGCTGGAGAGGATGTGGAGTAAGGGGACACTCATCCATTGCTGGGAGTGCAATGGATATACATCCACTATCGAAATCATGTGGCAGTTCCTCAGAAGATGGAAAATGACCTACTTCATATATCCAAAGGAAGCTACATCCTAGCAGAGGTACTTGCTCAACCATGTTCATTGCTGCTCTATACATAACAGCCAGAAACTGGTACCTAAATGTTCCTCGACAGAAGAATTCGTAAAGAAAAGGTGGTACATTTACACAACACAGTACTTAAGTCTTTAAAAAGAATGAAAGCATGAATTCACAGGTAAATGGATGGAAGAAAAAAAATTATCCTGAGTGAGGTATTCCAGATCCAGAGAGACAAATATAGTATGTATTTGCTTATATGTGGCTATAAGCTGTTTAATCAATGATAACTAAGCTAAAATCCATAGAACCAGAAATTAGATATTTCTTCCTACCTCAAGATCATGATCAAAGGTGTGAATTTTCCTACCTGAAATGTCTGAACTAGAAGTGAATTCACCCATTTCAAACCAAGCATAAAATCTCTCACAGGTGGCATGGTGGCGCATGCCTTTAATCCCAGCACTTGGGAGGCAGAGGCAGGCGGATCTCTGTGAGTTCGAGGCCAGCCTGGTCTACAAAGCAAGTCCAGGACAGCCAGGGCTGTTACACAGAGAAACCCTGACTCGAAAAACCAAAAAAAAAAAAAAAAAAAATCTCTCACAGGTGTGTCCTTCATTTCTGGATTGTATTTCATTCCAGATGTAGTCAAGTTGACAATCAAGAGTAGCCATCCCTGGGCGTGGTGGTGCAGGCCTTTAATCATAGCACTTGGGAGGCAGAGGCAAGTGGATCTCTGTGAGTTCAAGGCCAGTCTGGTCTATACAGTGAGTTCCAGGACAGCCAGGGCTGTTATACAGAGAAACTCTGTCTCAAAAAAATCTAAAAAAAAAGAGTAGCCATCATGGCTGGCAGGTGGTGGTACATGCCTAATACTAGTACTCCAGAGGTAGTGGTAGGCAGATCTCTGTGAGTTCAAGGCCAGCCTGATCTACAGAGTGGGTTCCAGGACAGCCAAGGCTACAAAGGGGGGGGGGAGTAGCCCTTACATTTGATTTGACTTAAGACCCATGAGATGGAACCCATACCTAACACTGCTTGGATGACTAAAAACCTGAGACTAAATAGTCTAGGGACCTAGGGTAAAGCCAAATACTACTTGTCTAAAAGTAGGATGGAGAGGTGGAGTAGCAATAAAGACTCCTAATGACATTCTGCTATACTCAGATCCATGCCTTGCTCAGCCATCATCAGAGAAGCTTCCTCCTGCAGTAGATGGGAATAAAAAACAGAGACCCAGGGCCAGACATTATGCAGAGAATGAGACCTTGGAACACTCAGCCCTAAAAAAGGTATCTCCATCAAATCCCTCCTCCCATGGCTCAGTGAGCCTCGTAGAAGAGTGTAAGAGCCAGAGGGGACAGATGACACCAAGAAAGCAAGGCCTTCTGAATTGACATAAGTGAAGCTCATATGATCTCACAAAGACTGAGGCAGCATGCATGGAGCCTCTACCAGTCCATATCAGGACCTCTGCATATACAGTATGGTACCAGATTAGTGTTTTTATGGAATCCCCAGGTGTATGAATGAGTGGGTCTCAGTTTCTTGTGCCTTCTTTTATTTACTTTTGCTTCTTTTGCCCAATTCCAATGTATTAGTTTTTATCTTATTTATTTTATTATTATCCCTTAGAAGCCTGTTTGTTTTCTAATGAGGGACAGAAAGGGAGTGGTAGGGGAGGTAGGCAGGAACTAGGAGGAGTAGAGGGAGGGGAAACTGTAATCAGGATACATTGTGTGAGGAAAAACACAATCTATTTTCAATGAAAAGAAGAAAAAAAAAGAAGTTTAAGGTCATTCTCAGCTACATTGCAAGTTCAAGGGCAGCCTAGGCTGAGACCCTATCTCAAAGGCTGGGGTGCTGGGTAGGGGGCAGTAAGATGGCTCACAGGATAAAAGCCACCATCTAGCACCTGAAGGTCCATCAAAGGAACCCACCAAAGCTGGGAAAGAACAACCTCCACATTGCTGACCTGACCTCCACACTGTCACACAAGGCCCCTCTCCATGATAGAAAATAAAATTGTACAAGAAAGAAAAATGCTTTATTCAGCTGATTACAAGGAATAAGTATTGTCTTTATTTTTTACCTAACACCTGAAACTGTTGAGTAACAGTTTTATTAGAAATAGTCTCAAACCGGGCGGTGGTGGAGCACGCCTTTAATCCCAGCACTTGGGAGGCAGAGGCAGGCGGATCTTTGTGAGTTCAAGGCCAGCCTGGTCTACAAAGCGAGTCCAGGGCAGCCAGACCTGTTACACAGAGAAACCCTGTCTTGAAAAATCAAAAAAAAAAAAAAAAAAAAAAGAAAGAAAGAAATAGTCTCAAGCCAGCTGGTGCTGGTGGCTGCAGCAGCAGCAGTAGTGGTGCACGCCTTTAATCTTGGCACTCGGTAGACAGAGGCAGGTGGATCTCTGTGAGTTCAACACTAGCCTGGTCTATAGAGTGAGTCCAGGACAGCCAGAAACCCTGTCTCAAACGATCAAAACAAAAAGTCCCAAGCAAGAACATTACACAATCAAATTTTAAATTTCTACACTTATACACCAGAAAATGTATTTAAGAAAAAAGATTCAGGCCACAGGTTGGGAAGCACAATACCATGGTAAAGTCGAGAGACTGGAGAAATGGCTGTGGTTAAGGTCTTACAGAAGACCTGGGCTCATTTCCCAGTACCCACACAGTGGCTCACAACTGTCAACTCCATTTCCAGGGGGGTCCAAGGCCCTCTTCCGGCTCCTGCAGGCACTGTATACAAATAATGCACTTTAATACATGCAGACATACATGCTGCACATAAAATAAGATTTTTTAAAAGTTGCTGGAGAGATGGCTCAGCAGTTAAGAGCACTAGCTACTCTTCCAGTGGACCCAGGTTTAATTCCCAGTACCCATATGGTGGCTCAAAATCATCTGTAACTCTAGTTCCAGGAGATCCAATGTTCTCTGACCCAGTGATCTAGGCCTTTCCAACATCAATCAATAAATGTATCACAGGCTTGCCAACAGGGAGGTTCTCAACTTAGGTTCCCACTTCCTAGATGACTCCAATTTGTGTCAAGTTGACATAAAACAAGACTACAAGCTGTTAAATGGTCTTGTTAAACGGGTTTTGGAGGTTAGACCCAGGGACTTTTCTCTTTTGCTTTTCTGTATCCTCCTTTCTCTCCTATATAGGAGTGAACAGACTTGAGAAAAATGGGACATAGACATAGTATAGGAAAGATCAAGAAAAAAGGACAGATTATTGAATATAGCTTTATACCTTTGTATACTGATACAAAATTAATATTATATTTGGCTAAATTAGTATTGATCATTGTATATTAATGCAAAATTAAGATTGTATAGGGCTACATCGGTATTGATCTTTGTATATTGATACAAAATTAAGATTATATTTGGCCACAATGGTATTGACCCTTGTATACTGATGTAAAATTAAGATTGTATTGGGCTACATCGGTATTGATCTTTGTATATTGATACAAAATTAAGATTATATTTGGCCACATTGGTATTGATCTTTGTATATTGATACAAAATTAAGGGTAACGCTTCTTAAAGGTATTGTTCGTAGTAATACTTAAAAATGAAATGTCAAGTTTTGACCTCTCGCTACCAACCGACATAAACTGTTTAGGATAATTAAGAAACGGAAACTAATAGTCATGAAAACGTGTCATTTTGTTAGTTACTATGACAGTCTATCACAGTTATTTTCTAAGCTACTCAGAAATCAAGTTGCTAAGAGACAAGCAATATTTGCTTATCTAAATATAAGAGATAGATAGGGCATCTTCAAAAACCTCAAGAGATCTGCAGAATATGGCATTCAAAAATGTTTTCTTAACTTAAGATTTTTTTGATATCGAGACATGTCAGCTCCTGACAGCACCCCCTATATTACTCCAAGTAGAAGATGAGCATCGAAGAATCTCCAGTGGGAGATGATTGAATTGGTGGTAAGCCATTCTCTTGGCAAGAAAAATCCCTTGCTTCAACTGTAGACAGACTTCTGTCCAAAAAGGACAAAACTTG
>CAJQZJ010032322.1:10650337-10661571 GCA_907164525.1 Lophiomys imhausi
ATGAAAGATAGACACTGCCTCAGAGTAAAGGGCTGGGAAAAGGTTTTACAAGCAAATGGACCCAGGAAGCAAGCTGGAGTACCCATTCTAATATCAAACAAAACAGACTTCCAACTGAAGTTAATGAAGAAAGACAAAGAAGGGCACTATCTACTCATTAAAGGGAATATTAATCAAGAGGAAATTTCAATACTGAACATCTATGCCCCAAATACAAAGGCACCTACTTTCATAAAAGAAACACTTCTAAATCTTAAAGCGCACGTCGATCACAACACATTAGTAGTGGGAGACTTCAACACCCCACTCACAGCAAAGGACAGATCATCAAGACAGAAGACAGAGAAATATTGAGTCTAACAGAGATCATGAAACAAATGGACCTAACAGATATCTACAGAACGTTTCACCCAAACACAAGGGAATACACCTTTTTCTCAGCACCCCACGGAACCTTCTCCAAAATCGACCACATAATTGGTCACAAGGATAGTCTCAATAGATACAAGAAAATTGAAATAACACCTTGTATCTTATCAGAACACCACGGAATAAAGCTGGTCTTCAACAGCAAAAGAATCAACAGAAAGCCTACACACACATAGAAATTGAACAGCTCCTTACTGGATGACCACTGTTACAGGTGTAACCGAACTTTTAAATTATTATTTAACACTTATTTATTACTAAATTCACTTATAACAAACACCAACAATTTCTTAACTATTAATCCTATAAATTCCTACAACCCCTTTAACCTATCCACTAAACCTATTGATAATCATAACAACTACTTTCATATCCTTTTAGAATGATACAGTCTCTGGGGCAGGTCCTCAGTCGTCAGGAAACCAGTCTCGGGGGTAGACTCTTTAACGCACTTAGCAGTCCTTTTTCTGGAATAGCTCAGACGCAGGTTCGTCAGGGTAAATTGGCTATCGAAGTCTCACTTTAAATAAGGCTTGAGGCTTTCTTCTCTCTGGGAGACCTCAGCGTCTGTAGGCCACCTTACTTCCTTCGTATCAGCAACTCTGCCGTTCTGCCTCAGTCTTTAAAGCTGGCCACAGTTCCGTTCAGGCCACTGTTCGGACAGGTCAAACCCCTCTAGGTAAAAGCTGAGCCACAGGATTTAGTCCTGGGCCTTTTGCTGTCTTGCCGAGGCTTTCTCTGCTCACCAGCTTCCTTCTGCCTCAGGGAGATCTGGCCATTGGTCTACCAGAACTTTCTCCAGCAGGACTCTCGGAGCTCTCTCATATCGGGGGCCCTTAGCACGCACCTCTCTGGCGTCATCCACTTGTCCTTAAATAGGATCACTCCTTGTTCCACCTGCTTCAGCTTAATTTGGGCTCTGCCCACTTAGCAGTTGAAAGCAATGCCAGGTCATAAAGTCTTTCCTTGTTTCACCTGGCTTCAACCTTGTTTTTCAGTCCAAAGAGACTCCCCTCATTTCACCTGACTTCATCCATAAGCTGATAAGCTAATTGCTCACAGCAGTTGATCTTCATGCCCCGAATTAAGAGACTGTATCAGAAAATTAGGTATTCACTAAATCTAACTTATATTAACCTATCAGCCCCTTCAGTCAGGGAAGAAATAAAGAAGGAAATCAAAGACTTCTTAAAATCCAACGACAATGAAGACACAACATACCCAAACCTATGGGATACATTGAAAGCTGTGCTACGAGGAAAGTTCATAGCACTAAGTGCTTTCAAAAAGAAAATTGTGACAGCTCATATTAGTGAACTAACAGCTAAGCTGGGTGAATTGGAAAAAAAAAGAAACAAACACTCCCAAGAAGAGCAGAAGACAGGAAATCATCAAACTTAGAGCTGAAATCAACAACTTAGAATCAAAAAGAACTATATAAAGAATCAATGAAACCAAGAGTTGGTTCTTTGAGAAAGTCAACAAAATAGAGAAACCCCTAGCCAAATTAACTAAAAGGCAAAGGGAAAGAACACAAATCAACAAAATCAGAAATGAAACGGGAGAAATAACAACAGACATTGAGGAGATCCAGAAAATATTCGGGCATTACTTTAAAAATCTATTTTCCACTAAATTTGAAAACCTAAGCGAAATGGACAATTTCCTCGATAAATTCCACCTACCAAAACTAAATCAAAATCAGATTAACAGCTTAAACAGCCCAATAACACCTAAGGAAATAGAAACAGTCATTAATAATCTCCCAACCAAAAAAAGCCCAGGGCCAGATGGCTTTAGCACGGAATTCTACCGGACCTTCAAAGAGGAACTAACACCATTACTTTTCAAACTCTTCCACCACATAGAAACAGAAAGATCACTGCCAAACTCATTCTATGAGGCCACTGTCATTCTGATTCCTAAACCACACAAAGACCCAACAAAGAAAGAGAACTTCAGACCAATCTCCCTCATGAACATAGATGCAAAAATACTTAATAAAATACTAGCAAACCGAATTCAAGAACACATCAAAAGTATCATACACCATGATCAAGTAGGCTTCATCCCTGGAATGCAGGGATAGTTCAATATACGAAAGTCTATTAATGTAATTCACCACATAAACAAGATGAAAGAAAAAAAACACATGATAATCTCGCTAGATGCAGAAAAAGCATTTGACAGAATCCAACACCCCTTCATGCTAAAAGTTCTGGAGAGAACGGGCATACAAGGACCATACCTAGAAATAATAAAGGCAATATACAGCAAGCCAGTAGCCAACATCAAATTAAATGGAGAGAAGCTTGAAGCATTTCCTCTAAACTCAGGGACAAGACAAGGATGTCCACTTTCACCATATCTCTTCAATATAGTACTTGAAGTCCTTGCTAGAGCAATAAGACAACTAAAGGAGATCAAAGGGATAAAAATTGGAAATGAAGAAGACAAATTATCCCTATTCGCAGATGATATGTTAGTATACATAAGCGACCCCAAAAACTCCACCAAAGAACTCTTACAGCTGATAAACAACTTCAGCAAGGTGGCTGGATACAAAATTAACTCAAAAAAATCAGAAGCCCTTTATACAACAAACAAATATACCGAGAAAGAAATAAGGGAAACAACCCCCTTCACAATAGCCACAAACAACATAAAATACCTGGGGGTAACTCTAACCAAGCATGTAAAGGACCTATATAACAAGAACTTCAAGCCCCTGAAGAAAGAAATGGAAGAGGCCTTTAGAAGATAGAAAGATCTCCCATGCTCATGGATAGGTAAGATCAACATAATAAAAATGGCTATCCTACCAAAAGCAATATATAGATTTAATGCAATTCCTATCAAAATACCAACACAATTCTTTATAGACCTGGAAAAAGCTATTCTCAACTTCATATGGAACAATAAAAAGCCCAGAATAGCTAAATCAATCCTGTCCAATGAAAAAACATCTGGAGGTATCACCATCCCAGATTTCAAGCTGTACTACAGAGCAACAGTAATAAAAACAGCATGGTACTGGTATAGAAACAGACCAGTGGATCAATGGAATCGAATTGAAGACCCAAACAAGGATCCACATACCTATGGCCAACTAATCTTTGACAAAGAAGCCAAAAACGCACAATGGAAGAAGGACAGCATCTTCAACAAATGGTGCTGGTCCAACTGGATGTACACTTGCAAAAGAATGAAATTAGACCCATACCTATCACCTTGTACAAAACTTAATTCCAAGTGGATCAAAGACCTTAACATAAAGCCAGCCACACTAAAGATACTAGAAGAAAAAGTAGGAGAAACCCTGGAACTCACTGGCACAGGTGACAACTTCCTGAACAGAACACCAACAGCTCAGGACCTGAGATCAACAATCAATAAATGGGACCTCATGAAACTGAAAAGCTTCTGTAAGGCAAAGGACACTATCATTCGAACAAAACGGCAACCAACAGACTGGGAGAAAATCTTCACCAACCCCACATCTGATAGAGGGCTATTATCTAAAATCTACAAAGAACTCAAGAAACTAAATGCCAAGAAACCAAATAATCCAATCAAAAAATGGGAGATGGAGCTAAATAGAGAATTCACAAAGGAGGAATCCCTAAGGGCTGAGAGACACCTGAAGAAATGTTCAACATCCTTAATCATCAGAGAAATGCAACTCAAGACGACCCTGAGATTCCACCTAACACCTGTTAGAATGGCTAAGATAAAGAGCTCAAATGATAGCGCATGCTGGCGAGGGTGTGGAGAAAGGGGAACCCTACTCCATTGCTGGTGGGAGTGCAGGCTTGTGCAACCACTATGGAGGTCTGTCTGGCGATATCTTAGAAATCTAGGAATAACCTTGCCTCAGGACCCAGCCATACCACTTCTGGGTATACACCCAAAGGACCTCTCACGGAGACATAGGGAAGTCTCCTCATCTATGTTCATAGCAGCCTTATTTGTAATAGCTAGAAATTGGAAACAACCCAGATGTCCCTCAACTGAAGAATGGATTAAAAAATTGTGGTACATCTTTACAATGGAATATTACTCAGCTATCAGAAACAATGAAATCATGCAATTTGCAACCAAATGGATGGATCTAGAGGAGCTCATCCTGAGTGAGCTAACCCAGTCTCAGAAGGATGCACATGGCATCTATTCACTTATAGTAGGATTTTAACTAGATCGTACAGGATATCTGTACTACAACCAACACATCAAAAGGAACAAAGTCATAATTTTTTTTAACTTTTTCTTTTTCCTTCTTTTTTTCTTTTTTCTTTTTCCTTTTCCCTTCTCTTTTTCCTCTCTTTTTTGTTGATATTCTTTGTTTTTGTGGGTTTGTGTGTTTGTTGGTCTTTTTTTTAGTATTCCCCCAGTAGCAATGAGACCCCACCCACTGGCAGTACTGCCTCATAGGTCCCCGGTGAATGAAGAGGCTCTTGGCCCTCATATTACTCCTGATCTGTGGTAAGAGACTGTTAGGCAGGGACACTCCACCCCAGAGGAACGAGACAGAAGGGTCAGGGGGTAGAGCATGGGAGGGTGGGGCTGGGAAGCGGGAAAAGAGGACAATATGATAAGGATGTAACCTGAAGCAACAAACAAATAAATTTATTAACTAAAAAAAAAAAAAAAAAAAAAAAAGGCAGGGGGCAGGGCTGAAACACTGTGAATGGAACAGAGGATACAGCCATTCGGCCTGGTTTTGCAGACCTCCAGGTGTAGAGAAGACGTGGAGCTAAGGTAAAATACAAGAGAATTGTGGTATTGACCCATGCCTTTGACTTCAGTGGAGACGGGGGTGGGGGGTGGGGGGGGAAGCACCGTAGAGTTGGTGGTCTTATGTAGTCTGGAGTCATACGGAGCGGGTTGGTGAGGGTGCATACTCTTGGTCCCACCATTCAAGAAGAGTACACCCTTGGTCCCAGCTCCCAGCACACTGGAGACAGAAACGGGCAGATCCCGGAGCTCAGGGTCAGCCTGATGCAGGGCAAACTCTAAATAGAGAAAGACTTCGATCCAGGAGTGGTGGAACACATCTTTGATCCCTTCAGATGGGAAACACAGGTCCCTGATCCCAATAATTAGAGTTCAGAGACACACACATGGGATTTGGAGGGACCTAGGTTTGGAGGCTACTTACAAAAGGCCTTCTCGATGCAGGCAGATTGTCCTTTGGTATCTCAAAATATATACACTAGAGCTGGTTTAGCTCCAAGGTGACAGAATGATTTCTTCTTTAACCGGGATTGAAAGATAACGCTTTGTATGTTGTCAGAAGGCCAAATTTGCTTCAGGAGAAGTACTACCTAGCCCCCCCAATCCCCCCCCCAAAAAAAAGAAGAGGGCAATTGTCCTAGGGTTGGGATTGGGGCAGGGCTCTGTTCTTATCGTTCCAGGAGAATCGAAGCATCCATTAGGGGAGCCCGGGGACGGCTGGACAGTGGAATCCTCAGCAGAGAGCAGAATCAGGCACCAAGGAGGACGAGTGACCCAGTTGATTCTGCCTGGCAGACTTCCTCAATAGCTGTCTCCATCGGGGGCCTGCAACCACCACAGCAATCCAATGTCACTGGGACCGCTCAGCTCTACACAATGCCCCGGCAGGAACCTCAGTGAAGCCTACAAGATCAGCTTCTGCCTACAAACCCCTTAGGTCATCTAAACAGCTGAGAACAGAAGGACTGAACATAAAAGAGTGTACTAACATTTTTAATCATTTTTCCTATTTGGGTTCAGGCCCCAAACAGGTCTACTACGAACCAAATCAGCAGGAAGTCACTTTAAGAGAGCGAGGTCCCATGCCCAGAGGGTGGGGAGGGTGTTTCTCTGCCCTTCTTTTTGGTTATTTGAAGGATAACTGAAAACTCTGTTATGTAGGGGAAGAGACTACAAGCTGATAAATGGTCCTGTCTTAATGGGTTTTGGAGGTTAGCCCCAGGGAATTCCTACTTTTCCTTTTCTGTATCCTTCTTCCTCTCCTATGTAGGAGTGCATGGGCTTGAGAAAAATGAAATATAGACATAGCACAGGAAGGTCCAAGAAGAAGGGGCAGATTATTGAATATGCCCTTATACCTTTGTATATTGATACAAAATTAGTAGTTTATTTGGCTAAAGTGGTATTGACCATTGTTTATTGTGCAAAAATAAGATTGTATTGGATTACATCAGTATTGATCTTTGTATATTGATACAAAATTAAGATTATAGTTGGCCACAATGGTATTGACCCTTGCATATGGACGTAATATTAAGATTATATTGGGCTACATAGGCAGTGATCTTGGTATATTGATACATAATTAAGAGTATATTTAACCACAATTGAATAGATCTTTGTATATTGATACAAATTTAAAGGTAATGCTTCCTAATGGTATCATACCTAGAGATACTTAAAAATAAAATGTGAAGCTCTGACCTCTTGATACCAACCGTCTAAAACGGTCTAGGATAGTTAAAACAAACTCCTAGTCATGCAAATATGTCACTTTGTTAGCTACTATGACAATCTATCACAGATACTCTCTAAACTACCCAGTAATCAAGTTGCTAAGAGACAAGCAACATTTTCTTATCTAAATACAAGAGATGGATAGGGCATCTTCAAAAACCCCTAGAGATCTGCAGAGTATGGCATTCAAAGATGTTATCTTAAATCAAGATTTTTTTTTGATATCGAGACATATCAGCGCCTGACAGCACCCCCTATTCTACTCCAAGTAGAAGATAAGCATTGAAGAACCTCCACTGTAAGATGGTTGAATTAGTGGCAAGTCTTTCTCTTGGCATGAAAATACCCCTTGCACCAACTGCAGACTGACTGCTGTCCAAAAAGGACAAAACTTGGTAGCAGGGAAGTCGACAGCCTAACTCTGCCAAGACAGGGTAGGTAAGTCCTTCATAATCCCTGCTCTACAACAAATGTGTGTCAGAGAAACAGGACCCAAAGGCTGAAGATTGATGCTGGAATGTATGGAGAGAAAATGGGAACTGTCCAGGCAGTCATTGGTATGTTCTTTCTTAGTTTTGGAAGCTGCAGGCCCTGTACTTCCTATATAAGCAAATATATTTATCCCTCTCAGATCTCTGAGGTGGTTGAAGAATAGACAGCTAGAGTCTCATAGTTAAATTTTGAGTTGTTTAGTAATCAAGAGGGTGTTATAGATCTAAGAAGATACTCTTAAAAGTGTGTTGCAAGTTAGTATGAATGTTGAGTCACATATAGATCTTTAAACTCATGGAGTTGGTTAGATAGTAGAATGTTAAAGTCAGGGGCCAAATATGTATAAACTGGACATTGGGAAGGTATACTGGGCCATTTAACTCTCATAAATGTGGCATATTTATATCTATTGTTTTGTATAATACTTACTGTTATAAGAGAAGGAACCATCTGTTGGACTGAAAGGGGAAACTTCTGGGGGGAAGAGGGCAGAAGGGCGGGATAGGAAGGGGGAATAGGGAGGGGTTTGTGACTGAGATGTAACTTGAAGAAAAAAAAATAAAGTATTAAAAAAAAAAAGAGCACTGGGTGTTCTTCCGAAGGGTCTGGGTTCAAATCCCAGCATCTACATGGCAGTTCACAGCTGTCTGTAAATGCCAGGCATGGTGGCGCACGCCTTTAATCTCAGCTCAGGAGGCAGAGGCAGGTGGATCTCTGGTCTACAAAGTGAGACTAGGACAGCCAGGGCTAAACAGAGAAACCCTGTCCCAAAAAAACAAGAAAACAAAAACAAACAAAAAACCGAAACCTGGCCTGAAACCTGCCCAGGCCTTGCTGGAGACTGATGATGCCACAATGGGTGATGAGACACGAGACAATGAAGCAGCCTGCAGTTCAGGAGCCAATGGGACTCTGGACAGACGTTATAAAGGGGTCACCTCTTCCTGAAATAAATGGGTCTGCTTTTGCCATTTACTGGACCCCCAGAGTCTGGGTCATTGACTCTGTGCCAGCTCATCCCCATGCCCAAGAGTCTTGGGCATAGGCCCCAGCAAGAGGCCAGTACAGCTCATTTATGGATGTAACCTTGTATGATACTCATAATAACTGCAAACATGCCTAACTATTTAGTGTACCTTCATAGGCACATTTAATGAACTCCGTTGATACATTCTTTGCATTTCATCACTTAAAAACTTAGAATCAAGGCTTCCCAATGCCAGACAGCTATTAACCAATAGACTCATAGCTGGAACTCAATTCTTCCAACAGCCAAACCTTTTCACACTATATCAAATAACCTCTGACTTTTTGCAGGTGGCACATGCAAATAATTGAAGAGAAGGCTAACACTATTTTCATCTTATAGAGAAAAGACTACTAAGGTATAGAAGTTAAATCCTTTTTCTTTTTCTCTTTTTGGTTATTCGAGATCGGGTTTCTCTGTGTATCTGTATGTCCCTGGCTGTCTTGGACTCATTTTGTAGACCAGGCTAGCCTTGAACTCGCAGAGATCCTCCTGCCTCTGCCTCCCGAATGCTGGGATTAAAAGTGGGTACCACCACTGCCCAGCTATAAATGTATTATTTTATAGGTTTACTTTATAAAGATATTTTTATGTGAATGCATGTATGTCTGTCACCAATTGTGTGCTTCGTACCTGCAGAGGCCAAAAGAAGGCGCTGGATCCCCTGGAAACTGTAGACAGGTGGTTGTGAGCTACCATGTAGGTACCAGGAATCAAACCTGAGTCTTCTGCAAGACCAACAGTACTCTTAACTGCCGACTCAATTCTCCAGGCCCAAGACCATAAAGCTTTGAGCCTGAACTTGAAAAAAAATTAATTATGTGAGTAAATTAGGCTTGATAAATTATACTAGAAAAGCTGTCCTGGCAGGGCCACTTTGACTAATTCTGTCATGTATGAGATTAGATTCATGTAAATATTTCACCGTGTAGAAAACCTTACAATTAAGGCTTAAAGGTAAAGTGAGGCTTGTGGTGGTTAACAGACTTGCTTGTGTCACTGGTCTGAATTTTTTTTCTTTTTTGTGTAACTTACAGAATATAACTCTACAGTGACTTAAATGAGCAAGGAAATTTACTGGTCTGTATAACTGGAAAAGAGCTTCAGGCCTGACTGGATCCAGCATTTCTAAATGTTTGAAACATGTTTGTCAAGTTTCTTCTAAATGGTTGGCTTCCTGCAAGGCACAACTGTAAGGTATTTCCAAGTTTAAGCACTTCTATGGTTTATGATCCCAACATTTTAAAAAATCAAAGGTTGAAGAAGATGTAAATAACCTTTGGGTCATGTACACATTTCTCCAGAAGGAATGAAGAAGGAAGCATTATGGTCAACAATTCCTTCAAGATCACATGAAGTGAGAGAGGGTGTGGTCCTCACAGGGAAAGAAAGGTCAGGGAGGGAAGCAGATACCCATCATGCTAAGGTTGGCTAAACTATTAGTAAAGGTCAGACTATGTCTAGAAACCGGGGCCTTGGTTCTTTTTCTGGGACACAGTCTCTCTGTGTTGTTCACTATCGTGTAGGTGTTTCCTTTAGGTTGAAGGCTTCCTTTCTGGAGGGAAGAGAAAGGCTGGTCAGCCTCAGAAAGTAAATGAAACAGTTAAAGACCTAGAAAAAAACCCTAAAACTCACTAGTCATAGGAAACTTCTGAAAGTTAGGACACTCACAAAGCCCCTTCCCAAGGTTATAGCTAATAGACAGTTGATGAGGACAGGAGAGCCTTTGGTTGACTGGGCGGTCTACAAATTGTGCAGGTGGCTCCAAGAGGACTGTTGTGTGTTGTCATCTATGCTGGGCTGGGCTTTTTGGTGCTGCAGCTGCCTTTGAGTCAACCAAGTTCTTCCCCTCTCCACCCCAGGGTTTCTCTATGTAACAAAGCCCTGGCTATAGTGGAACTCACTCTGTAGACCAGGCTGGCCTTGAACTCACAGAGTTCACCTGCCTCTGCCTCCTGAGTGCTGGGATTAAAGGTGCGCTCCACCATGCCCAGTAATTACAGACAGCTATGAATTGCCATGTGGGTGCTGGGATTTGAGCCCTGGTTCTTTGTAAGAGCAGCCAGTGCTCTTAACTGGTGAGCTATCTCTCCAGCCCCTCAACTAAGTTCTTATAAACAACCCTTCACCTGTACTCTTGTGAGTAAACCTGATAAACTCACTGGTTCACTAGGCTAGACTTGGGTAGGAAACAATTTAAAACAATATTTAATTTAATTTTAAAAAATTGTTCCAGGGTGTATTGAAAAGACTACAGAGCAGATTCAAACATCTCCACACCATGTTTTGAAACTCATCCCCACTGTAGGCTGAGTAATCTGCAGGTTGGAGAGACTGCTAGGGTCCAGAAGCTTCAGCATTTCCTTGGTGTCAGGACCTATCTACCTCAGTTATCTCCTGATCCAAGACTGAGACCTCAGGAACATAATTATCTCTCCTCTCTTTTCTCCTCCTGCAACTTCATAGAGATACCTCTCACAGGACCTCCCTGAATCTGCTTCATCATTGTTTCTGGAGATAATGGTGATCTCCTTGCACTCATGATTGTTGGTGTGGAAGTCATTTATGCTGTTGAGGGTAATGCTTCTCCATGATGACCTGGGCTGCCTTCTTCACAGTCTTGGTGTGAATGTGGCCCATGATGGCAGGTCCCAGAAAAAGAGCAGATTAGTTTCTCTCTAAAAATGTTTTTATTAGCACATACTAATTATCCATAATGGATTTTGTTATAATATTTTAATATATGTACATAATGTATTTGGATCCTATCCACATGTATTCTCACCTTTACCCTCCCTGCTGCTAATGTATTTGG
>CAJQZJ010032322.1:10661581-10704209 GCA_907164525.1 Lophiomys imhausi
TACCACTAAAGAAAATATCTCTCCCTTCCTCCACCAACCATTAGCTCTGTATATCAATCACCAGAAGTGTTAGGGCCACCCACACCCCTCCCAATCCAGGATGGTGCAAACATCTTATAAAGAATATAAGTGGACAAATACCAATGTTACATGATCAGTCACTTGACATGGCCTTGTGGCACAATGAAAAGATGTAAATAGGAGACACAAGGGTCCTGATGCTAGCATGATGTTATTTGAGCTAGGCCTTGATTGTAGTACAGGCTGATTTTTTTCTCTTACTTTTTTGGGGGTGGGGATATTCACATCATTCACCCTGACCCCACTCATCTCCCTCAGACCTGCCCCCTACCCTTGCAACCTCTCCCAACAGAGAAAAAAAATCTCATTGTGGAAGCTGCAGTGTGTCACAGTGTGTTCCACAATATTCCCTTTTGTACACATTTTCTTTCTTTTTTTTTTTTTTTGCTTGCAAATGTTCATTATAATGACTCCTTGGTCTGGTATGAGGCCTCTGGCTTCTGCTACTTTGTCACTACTGGAACCTCACTGGGACTCCTCTCAGATATGCTGTTGTTGCCCTGTGTCATGGAGATCCTGTAGTTTTGAGTCTGTAGAACTGGCCTCCTCATGAACTCCAGCAGCTCATCCATGAGGTATATGTTGAGGTGGACTAACCCAAAGTCCTGGTTCTGGTCCTCCAACCCCCACATCCAAGGCCAGTTCCACTGTGCTACCCAGCTAAGGTGCAGGGCCTGTTTTCCTGAGTGCTCAGCAGCTAAGGGACTGGACCAGCTCTCCTGCTCTCATGACTCCATCAGGGCCAACTCTAACAAAAGAGTGGAGGGGATCTCTCCTTTGCCAGTGTGCAGGGTGATTTTTCAAAACGTAACCTTTTTATTGCTTCTTTGAGAATTTCATAATGCACACAACATATTTTGATCATATTCATCTCACCCTCTCCTCCCTGCAACTCCTCTTAGATCCACTTTCTACCCTCTACCAATACTCCATTTTCATGTCCTCTCTTTAATTTTTTTAATAACAATGAATCTGACTTGTATTGCTCATACACTCATGGGTGTGGGACCAACCACTCAAGCATGGTTGACCTACCGGGGCCACACCCTTAAAGAGAATTGACTCTCTTCCCTCCCCTGGAATAATTTCTCTATTGCCCTGGTGCCCCACCTGGGGTGAAAGTTTTTTAACTTTCCCCCAGGGAAAAAAATCCCACCATATCTCAGGCTGGATTCAGACTCTCACTCTGTAACATTCTCCCACTTCAGCCTCCCAAGTGCTGGAATTACAGGTGTATGCCACCATGCCCAGTCCCCTAGTAGAGTTCTGGAAGTTACAGAGAGGAAGAGAAATAGGTAAGCTTAGAGCAAAAATAGTTTGAACCTCCTAGAAATGAAGATAGAGATCAACTGATTCTTTTTTAAAATTATTCTCTTTTTTTTTAACTTTCAGAAATGTATGGATATTGTAGAATGCAGCCCTACTGTTGCTAATGAATGCTCCCACACATCTTGTCACTTAGTGTGGAAGTGCATGCTTCTAGTTTCCCAGCTCCTTGTCTTCTTCCTGTCACAGGAGGAAGGCCAGAATAAAATTATGAAGGGCAGTGGGGGAAACTTCAAAGTTTCTAGTTGGAAAACGAGGCTTAAAGAGGAAAAGGGTGATTGTTGTAATAGTTACTGAGCAGTTAACATGCAGGCTCTGTAGTAGACACAGACCCTTGTTTGAATCTGAAGGCTAAGCCCTGAGTTAAACCCGAGTCTGCCTGTTTATCTGCTAGGAAACCAAGGCTGGGGATGACCTCTGACCTCAGAGTCTGTATGCTCATTATGCTTATAATTAAGTATAGCTTCAATATCATTTAATTGTGCAAACTGGCAATTTCCCAAGCAAAAGTAATTGTTGGTACATTATTTTGTAGTTTATTCTCTGTGAAATAAAGTATATTTGAAACTTGTTTTCTTGTTTTGTTGTGTGCAAAGGCCAGAGGTCAACATCTGGTCTTTTTTGGTGTTTCCTCCTGTCTTTTGAGGCAAGGTCTCACACTGGACCCCAAGCTCACCAGTTGGCTAGACTAGTTGATGGTGAGTCTGAGAGATTCACCCAGTGGCCCTTCCTGTGCTAGGGAGGGTTACAGATGCACATGACATGACCACACACAGCACACACAGGTCCTTTTTTTTTTTGTAAATGTGGATGCTGGGGATCTGAACTCAGGTCTTACTTACACTTTCAGGGCAAACATTTTATGGACTGAGTCACGTCTCCAACCTCCCTCCTTCTTCCCCATTAGTGATAAGAAAGCTTCTCTCCCTTCCTGGATTCATAACAGAAAGTCACGATGAGACAGTTGAAAGGTCCTCAGATAGTCACTTCTATCAGTTTAGATTACAGCTCAGACGGCTAAACAGAGCACTAGGGCACATAACCATTTAAATATTAAGCCATGGTTAGTCACATTAGCCAAGGAGAAAGCTTTTAAAAAAGTTACAACCTTTGAGGTGCATCTGAAAATGTAACTGCAGTACTAAAACTATGACTCAAGGAAATGTCACTGCTGAGGGTGTTTCCTAGTGAAAAAATGGAGCGCAAAGAAATAAGTGTAGCTGACATCCATTCCTTAGGTACAGTAGCTGTGTGGATTATTCCTGTCACTGCTGTCCTAAGCAGCTGTCACCACAATTCCCAGCCATCTTGCCTTGGTCCATAACTGGCTTCAGGTACTGCGGCCTCCCACCCCTAGCAAATTAGACTAGCTTACCTCTGAAGGTGATGTGGAATGGATAATCAGTTCTGTGATGCTTCGGTTTGTCTTAGCCCTTCTGTAGTTCACTGCCTAGCTACCATTAGATGCCCGTTGTCTTCTAATCACATGGTCAGGCTGCCAACACACTCCCGATGAGCTCGGCCTGGAGATCTGGATAGTATTTCCATGTGGCAACAATGAACTGAATTCTGTCAACTTGATGATGGCTTCCCCATGGCTATGCCTTTCGTTTTAGATCTAAAATAGCAGCCTCTAAATTTCTTTGTTCGTGCATTCCTATCATTGTAATTTTGGGAGCACATATTCTAAATATATGTATATGTCTTCATAGAATGGCACACATTGGCTTCATTATCTTAGGATCCAGTCATAGCTCTTGTACTTAGGCTATAGTTCACTGCTGGTGATGGTGGATATGAGTGTGCATTTCAAATAGTTTTGACATTTTTGCTTTTCAAGTTAAAATATGGTTGGACTTATTAGATTGTCATTATAACTCTGAAGGAGAGCTGTCAAAGATTTTATAATAGAAGTTTCTAGTATTTGCTTGTTCTGTGGTTCCCTTGTGAGACTCTTGTAAGGTCGTTTGTCTGCTTTGTGGGTTTTGCTTAAACTTAGATAATACACTCATTGAATCCAGCAAACACAGGATGTCACAAGAGGTAGAAGAGACCTCTTCTGCTATCCTCTAGGGATGGGCATTTCCTGCTTTCTCTGAGAACATCTGTGCTGCTCTAGGGCAATGGGCCATTCCATGGACTGAGTACAGGGCCATTCATTCGGTATATAGAATATTGAGTGTAATGCCTCTTAAATTTAAGCATAGATGCCCTCATTTTTCTTCTGACTTGCAAGTGGATTGCCTTGCTCTATCCTTGGAGCAAACCTTGCTTTCCTGGGATCTAGAGATCTCCTTCTGAAATTATTGGTCCAGAGAACAAACCTCACATAGGCAAGGATGCTTCCACATTAAAAAGACCTGCTCATTTCAGTTGCTTAGCTATTTTATAGAAAATGAAATGACTTTGAAATGAATTGTCTTTATAGACAGCCATAATTTTGCAAGCAAAATCCTCACTCTACAAATGTGAAATGTTCTAAGCAACAGCTGTGAGCTTTTCAAACGTGCACTACTTTTTAACGGTTCAACTGTTGCCAAGGGAAATTGAGTTGGCTTCAAAATCTTTCTTGATTTTAATTTTGCATTTACCAACCAGACACTGAGGAAACAGGCTCTGCTTGGCTAGGATATTAAACATTTCTAAAGACTGAGGTATGTAAATATAAGTTACTTGAAGGCAGGAACTAGACTGGAATTCTATATAATTATAAAGCATAGGGTAATGAACTTTATTAGAGTAAAAATGGACATAGGGTAATGAACTTTATTAGAGCAAAAAACGGACACTCAGCTAGTCAGCAGCTAGTCATCTGCAGTCAATAGGGGGAGCCTGCCTTAAGCTATTTCCCATTTCAGTTCAGGGCAGTAACATTCTCTTTCATAGCACGGAATTATTTCTCTACTCAAGTGGTTAGAAATTTGCAACAAATGATAAACTCGAAGGCATTGTTATCACTTGTTTGCATGATACAGTTTTATAAATGTATATTCCTAACTGTATGAAACACATGACATGACACTGAGAGGGAAAACTCGGATATAGGATAAAGGATTCTAGTTCAAAAGAGAATATGTGTGTATACATACATATGTACATATGAAATAATATAAAATACTGAAAGTACATAAATATGATAGTGGTTATCTTGGGCTGATGAATTGTATTATTATTTCTTTTGTATTTCCCCTCCCAGATTTCCAAATTTTGAGCAACTAGTAGTTTGATCCGAGTAGTTAGTGTTAAGGACTTTTTCTCAACTAAAGTATGCGGCCGGCCTGCATTCAAACTGATTGACGGTCTAAGAATATTCTCTGGAAATGTACCATTTGGCTTAGGGCTCACCAATAATGCAAAAAACATATATGTATTTTAGTATTCGTTTTAGAGAGAAGTCTTGTCTACAAACTCAGACTCCAACTGCCAATTATAATTTGTGAAGTTGGGGGCTGGGTATTTCGGAGCCCAGAAACAGCCAATGCGGGCAATCTGAAGGCAAGACTGTCGAGTCTGGTGACAGCGTTCTCATCTGCAAAATTGGCCTCTGTCGTGATTGGCAGGTACATTAGCATTCAGAGCTGACTTCGGGGGAGGCCCCCGGTGACAGTCCAACCCGTGGCCAGGCCTCCCACGGGTTGAGCGGAGGCCACTGGGAGTTTTTCGACCGGCTTCCAGAGCCGCGATTCCACAGGGCACAGGAGAGCGCGGGTTATGTGCTGAGGGGGGCTCTGCAGGCTGAACCGTGAGCCACCGGGGCACTATGGCCCTCGGAATCCCGGGTGAACACGCTCGCCGTGCGGAAGCTCCGGCCTCGGACGCGCCCGCCGCGTTCCTCTCAGGCCTAGCAGAAACCGCAGTTCCTCACTTCAGACGCCCTGGCGGAAGCGGCAGCCCGCGATCGCGGCTGTATCCGGGTCCCCGGCGCCTCGCCCAATCGAAGGCCTCGTCTCTTCACACACTCCTGTTTCTCCGCCCCCCCCCCCCCGCGCCGCCAATCCCGGATCAGCTCTCAGCCTAGCATGCTGGTCTGGGAGTGAAGGCGTGCGGGGGCCAATGAGGTCTCGCTTCCCGTTTGAAGTCTCCAGTGGGCGGGCGTCGGAGGCGGGCTCTGCCAGCCAGGAGGTTCGGTTGCGCGTGTGCCATGGACTCAGTAGCCCGGTGATATTGACAATAGGAGAGAGAAAGGGGCATTGACGGGGACCCTGCGCGGGTAGCGAACGGCGGCTCTGGCAGCGGCGGCTCCGGCGGCTCCAGCTCCTCCTCCCGACTCCCGCGCGCCTCCACTGCAAATCCAGGCTTTCTCCCTCCTCCCCCTCCCCGCATCGCCGCCGCCGCCGCTGCCGCCGCCGGGTCCGGTGCAACGAGAAGAGGCGCCGCCCGCCGGGAATGTGAACTAAGAGCCGCCGGCCGAGCCGCAACCGGGTCGGTGCCGATTTGATGGGACGGGCCCGCGGGGGAGGTTCGTGAGGCCGTCGCTGCCATTGCCCGAGCGCTGAGGTTCGGGGCCAGCCGAGAGGCCTAGAAGCATCGCTGCCACCGCGGAACCGGAGGGACGTCGCCCCGGACGGCCGTAGCCCGGGGCTCTCCGCTGCTGCCCGGATCTCCCCCTGTGCGCCCCGGGCCGCCGCCCGCCCCTGCCGCGACCCTTAGCTCGCAGCCCGCTCCGCGCAGCCACAGATCATCTTCCGATTCTTCCCCAGGAGCTTCAAGGTAACTTCAGCTCCCGGTCCCGCGGCTTGCCTCTCAGGGAACCTGCGGAGCGGCGGGCTCGGAAGGCCGGGCCCCGGCGGCCGGGGTGCGGCGCGGCGGGGTGGGGTGAGCAGGAGCAAGCGCCGGGCCCACTTGTCTGATCTACCTGCAGAGGCTGTGGAGGCCACCACCTCTCTTCTCTGCCTCACTAACCCCTCTCCCTCCCGCTTTTGAGACGTTTTCTTGCCCTCCCCCCTCCACCCCCACCCTCCCGATCGCCTTACCAGGGAGGAAGATTCCTTGGCCGCGCAGCTTCTCCAGGGCTTGGGGTTTATGTGAACAAACCTACAGACAAAACAGGCCACTTCCCTGAAGCCCTGCCTTCCCCTTGGAAAAGCCCCGGTTGCCTGCTGTTGGGAGAATGCTATCTATAGCTTTGGGCGCTGTGGCCCAGGTGAAACCTGTTTCCCTGAGCTTTGCAGGGACCCCGCTGTTACCTTCAGTTCTGCAATGCTTAGAGTTGAGATCCTTGACTTGTATTCAGAGCTGCGCGCATAAGAGGCAAGTGATTAAAAAGAAAGCTACCTATAGGTCATCGTTAGAGATGAGAGAAGAGAAACAGAGGCGGAATGAGTGGTGGAGGAACGAGGTTTACAGAAATCTTGTGTTGCCAGGGTTAGAATGAAATCTAAACAATTCACATATGAGATCAGTATACGTCCCTAAATTTACAGTGTACCAGTACGACGTGGAACTTCTTGCTGATGTGATCATTATATTTTAAAGTAATTAGACATTTCTGACAATATTTTTTATTTACAGTTCTTTTTTTTAAACATCATATTTAAAGCTAAATTAGTAAAAAAAAGAAAAAGGCAACAAAATAACTTTCTAATGAGACAACCAACAAGTTCTCAAAATTCCAAACTAAACCTCAATATTGTGCACTCCTCTCCCCATGTTTATGTTATTTTTATTGAATCCAAGTAATCCAGATGACTGTTTAGTCTTACAATTGGAGAGGCAACTATCTTACTCTTTGTGGAAGTTAAGAGGCACTTGTTTTAGGTGTTGGTGTGACAGTTTCGTAAATGGGTTGTGGCACTTCATTGTATATTTCTGTCTATCCTGCTGCTATTAATCTTGCAAGGAGCCTTAGTACCACCTGAATGCTGGCATCTGTTTGGTAACTGAGCTTAATGCTTAGGACTTTTCACTTCTATCCTTCCTGAATAATTTCAGAGGAGTAAAAAAATTCACAGGAAGCTTTTCAGTCAGTTAGTTCCATTGGTTTGATGGAACCCAACAATATTTGAACTTAAATAAACTCAACTATGGCTTGAAAGGCTATGAAGTTATGTTTTCAGTTCAACTTGGTGCTAGGTTTTATTATAGTTTTGTTTATTAAACTTTAATAACTTAAAATGGCGTCATTTAAAAAGAAGACTTCCTTGAGATGATTTTAATTTTGCCTTTTGTATATGCTCTTTCAAGTAGTCTGGCCTGTTCTCATTTGCAGTGTGGTGGCTCATAGTGGCAAGCCCAGCACACTGCACCAAAACCCCTGCTTAGAAAGTGTCATTAACTGTGTTTCACCTTCCTGGCAGATACTGATGGAGTGTTTTTGTTTTTATTTTTTTTGAGGCAGGATCTTCTCTCACTGTGTATCCCAGGATGGCCTCAAACTATGTGTAGCTTAGGCTGCCTTGAATTCATAACCTTTCCTGCTTTAACCTTTTTGAGGGCTGGGGCTACTGGCTGTCACACCTGGCTTCATTTGTGTAGATTGTTGAAGTACAGAAAGGGTTTAGGCCATTCATAGTATTAAATATATTGGGAAAATGTTTCTATGGATGTTTTCCAGCTTCAGAATAGCTCCAAAATCACTTCAGGAATCCCAAGGTGGGAAGAGCTGTATAATTAAAGTGGGCAGAGAACATAGAGACTTGAGGGCCAGGTTGACATCTTTAATGGTTATAATGGAGCAGGGATACATTAGAACTCTGATTTCGTTTGATGGTAGCCATGCTACCTTTTATATGTTTCCCCTTGACAAGACTTTTCTTTTTTCCTATTTATTTTTTATTTCAAGACTTTTCTTATATATTATTTCCTATATCTTCTATATTATTTCAAAGTTTCTTTGTGTAGCTCTGGCTGTCCTGGAACTCTCTCTGTAGACCAGGCTGGCCTCAAACTCAGAGCTCCTCCAAACTCAGAGCTCCTCCTGCCTCTGGCTCCCGAATGCTGGGATCAAAGGCGTGCACCACCGCTGCCCAGTAATAAGACTTTTCTTATTAGATTTTTTTTTTAGACATATATTTCCATTTTCATGATTATTGTATATGGGAATTTTAGGATGTGTATAATATACACAAATACTTTCACCTTGGGACCATGTTGATGTTACCTCTTTTTCTTCAGTAGGGATATGTCCTCAGCACCAACTACTCCTCCATCAGTGGATAAAGTAGACGGATTTTCTCGGAAGTCCGTCAGAAAAGCCAGACAGAAGAGGTCGCAAAGTTCCTCGCAGTTCAGGTCTCAAGGCAAGCCCATTGAGCTCACACCTCTGCCCCTGCTGAAGGGTAAGGTCATGACAGGTGACACCTTCTAACTTCCTCATCCTTCAGTGTCTGCATAGTAGTTCATATCTTTTAACTTCTTCGTGTGTTGTAGCTTGAAAGCTGAGAGGTTTCAGACCCACAAGTTCCTGGTGTGTGACCAGGTCTACCTGGCCTTCGTAAAGGGCTCATCCAAAGAGATTTATCATCTTATAGTTGAATTTTCACATTGATAAGCTGGAAAACTAAATGACAGAAATGTCTGTTGTTTTTTGACTCCTCGTGTGTGTGTGTGTGTGTGTGTGTGTTGTGTGTACTTGCACATTATGCACATGTGGTAGTCACAGGACAGTTTGAGGGAATTGGTTCTCTCTTTCCACCACATGAGTTTCAGGATTGAACTCAGGTGGTCCTGTTTGGCAACAAGCACCTTTATCTGCTGAACAGTCTCATTTGGCCCTGTCTGTGTTCTTAAATTCTTAATTTGGTTATTGATATCTAGTAATTGCACTGTCTTGGTTGGAAAGTAGACCCCAGTAAAAGAGATAGTACCACTAAATTGCAATAAAAGAAGTGGAGTTTGAAAATACTGAATTTTAAAGCTCAAGAAAGGAGAGCTTATAACTAATAACATGCATTTGTGTTTTCACGGTGTACAAATACAAGTATACATACTTGCATGCTATTTTAAATTTTCATAGTTTATTAGAGTAAGGATTTTCATTTTTTGGAGACAGGGTTTTATGTAGCCAAGGCTGTCCTTGAACTCTGTGCTCTTGAGCCTTGAAGCTGACTTTGAGCTGCTGATTTTTGTGCCTCACTTTCCAGGTGTTAGGGTTAGAGGTATATACTTTGAAGCCTAAGAGCAAGGTTTTCATGAAAGCACTGATTTTATTTTTTTCTTTCTTTCTGAATTATACCTTTCATTTTTTGTTTTGCTATGTGGTTACTCTGTCCATTTTAATTTTCATCTGTTTGCTTCATGTTTTTGCAGAGGAGTTTTTTGAAATGTATTAGATCAATAGCTGGTATAGTGAAAAGCATCAGAGTCTATCTTTGAAGGTGAATCTGTCTAAGTATTTAAGGATGAGGAGGAAGGGTACATGAACAATATGATGGGTTTTAGTAGCTCAGAGGAAACCAGAAACTGGTTTACTAGTTCCTTAATGCACATTACTTCCCTCCCTTTCTCCCTCCTTCATTCTCTTCCTTTCCTCCCTGGTTTTTGAGACAATGTTGCTATGTAGCCCTGGCTGGCCTGGAACTCACAATGTAGACCAGGGTGGCCGTGAACTTGCAGTGTTCTTTCTGCCTCTCTCTTGAGTGCTGGGATTACAGATGTGTGCCATCACACCTGACCAGAATGCATACTTATTTCTGTAGCAGTGTGTGGGATCAGAAGGTATTATAAAAACAGCTGATGTGATCCTCATCTTTAGCCAAGGATATTTCAGGTGTCAGATTTTCCTATGGGAACACTTCCTTCCTTCCTTTCTTCCTTCCTTCCTTCCTTCCTTCCTTCCTTCCTTCCTTCCTTCCTTCCTTCCTTCCTTCCGTCATTTCTCCCTCCCTCCCTCCTTTCCTTTTTTTTTTTTTTCTTCTTGGGACAGGGTCACTTTTCTTTGTAGCCCTTGCTATCCTAGAACTCACTCTGTAGAGCAGGAGGCTATCCTTAAACTCACAGACCCACCTGTCTCTGTTTTCCTAGTGCTGGCATCAAAGGTGTGCTTGATGGAAACACTTTTTCTTAAGAGGAGACAATTCATAAATAAGATCCCAATGTTTGTACTTGAAATTGGTAGAAACTAAATGAATGCTGATTTCTGGAAGGATGACGTGAGTGGTTGGAAAGGGTGCTTAGTGGTAGAACACTTACCTAGCATTCCTGAGACTTTGGGTTTGATCTGTAGTGTTGAAAAAAGAAAGGAAAAAAGAGTAATGTATCTGCCAGTTCATAAAGATGAGCTCTTAATAAGTTTTGAGGGTGAAAAACATTTTTTTTGAGACAAGATTTGACTATGTAGCTGGCCTGAAACTCAGAAGATTGTCTGCCTCTGCCTCCCCAGTATGTGCCTCTGTGCCAGCCAGAGGACTTTTGACTTAAGATTTTGCTATTAAAAATCAGAGTTATAGGAAAACATGAAGGAAAATTCTATAGAATTAAACACAAAGATTAGGAGACATACTGGATTCATAACTCACTTAATCTGAAGTAGACATAGGATAGCTATTGATATCTGTATCAGGGGAAGAACTTTATCTCCAGCAAGCCCAGATTAAATGTTTTAGGTGTAGAAGGACCTCATTAGCTGAACTGCTACATTCACTCCTCAAGGCTCATGTAGTTATGTAAATTAACTGAGCATTGAGAGGAGTGAGAGGCATGTGTGAGAAGAATCCGGACACATGCTTTGTCTTATTCTCCCTTCCTCCTCCTTCGAGCGTGCACAATTAAAGGAGACACAAGGTGTTCCATTAACCAGTTTTGGGATTAAAAGTCTGCACCACCAGGCCCAGCTCATTAGCCATTTTTAAGTTGTCAATTCAGTGGCTGGAAGTATGTTCCCACTCTTGCGTTATCTGTCACAACCATCCCTCTACCATCTTTTCATGTTCTCTGTGTTCTATTTCCCCCTAACTCTTAGCCCCAAGCAACTGCTGTTTCCCCTTTATGCCTCTGTTAAGTTCATTATTTTGAGTCATGCAATATTTGTCCTTTTGTGACTGGTTTATTTCACTTAGAATAGTGTTTTTAAGGTTTACCTGTATTGTAGCATGTTTCAGTATCTCACTCTTTTGAAGGCTCAGCAACATTTCAGTGTACATGTGTATATATAGCATATCCTGTTTATCATTCATTAATTATTTTAACTTATGAATGACACATGCATGGATGTGTAGGTGTCTGTTGATAGACCTCACTTGCTTTCTTTTCTTTTGGGCACACACTCAGAAATAGAATTGGTGGCTTATGTGTTTAGGTTTTGAGGCCTTGCCGGTAGTTTTCTATGGAAGCTCTATTTCTATTAGCAGTGTACAGGAGTTCGGATGTCTCCACACGTCATCAGTGGGTACCTTCCTTTCCTGGCATCACCAAGGCTGTGACATTGCTTGTTGGAGTTCTGATGTGGATTTATCTTCTGCTTAGTGATGTCAAGCATCTCTTTATGAGATTATCAGACAAATATATATTTTTTTCCAGATTTTTTTTCCCTTTCCATGCTGGGGAGTGATCACAAGGCCCTGTACATGTGAGGTGGGTGCTCTGACATTGAGCTACATTTTACTCAGCCCTCTTTTCTAAATTTTTAAAGTTTTGTATGGTAGTATTAAAGCTTTTCTAAGAATAGGTTTTATACATTTGCATATTTTATCAGCAAGGGCACATTAGAGAGCAGCTGGACCAGACACTGCTCACTAATCCAGTTGCAGACTGCCTGACAGTGATTCTTGTGCAGTTTATGTGACGTGGGGGCATGGTTGCTGCCCACTAATCCAGTTGCAGACAGCCTGACAGTGATTCTTTGTAGCTTATGTGACGTGGGGGCATGGTCTAGGAAGGGTTTCATGCTGAGGCTTCTGGGTCTCTGCGGAGAAAGGCAGAGAGGAGTAGAGTCAGTGTAGACTTGAAGTGTGTGTGCTTGGTTTGCAGTGACTGTGAGGTGGTCACCTGCCTTCCTGTCCTCATGGGGACTGGCTTATGTTTGCCTTTTATTCTCACTGACTTTCTGGAAATAGTTTACAGAAAAGAAAGAACACACAATAAACCAATAACAGAAATAAGCAAATAAACCAAAAATAACTGTATGTAATACTAAAGAGACTTAATTTCCTATTTTTGTTTTTTAATTTTTTTTTTTCTCATTCAGATAGGGTTTCTCTGTATAGCCCTGGCTGCCCTGGAACTCACTCTTGTAGACCAGTCTGGCCTTGAACTCACAGAGATCCACCTACCTCTGCCTCCCAAGTGCTGGGATTAAAGGCATATGCCACCACGCCCGGCCATTATAGACAGTTTTGAAACTGCCATGTGGGTGCTGAGATTTGAACCTGGGTCTTTTGAAAGAGCAGCCAGTGCTCTTGACTACTGAGCCATCTATCCAGCCCCTCGTTTTTGTTTTTAAAATGTATTTTGAGTATATGTATGTGAGTGTTTTGCCTGAATGAATGTGTGCATACTGCATGGGAGGTCTGATTAATTGAAAAACTGTAATGGAAAATGAAGAGGAAGTTTTCCCCTTTTGTAATAGTTGGTCTTCTGAAACTTGTGTCCTTGGTTTTATTTTTTTGTAGAAAGCAACATTAGCACATAGTCCTGTGCACATGTATACAGTGGCTTACATTTTCTTCAGCTTTGTCTAATGAAATGTTACGCTGACCTTTACACATAGACATTTGAATTTTCTCTATTTTTATACTTCTCAAATGTTTTTGGAGATAACTAAAGCTTTTGAACCATAAGGACCAATTTTACTGGCTAGGAAACCCAGTAGAAGTTTAGTGCCTATTTACTCACTCACTCATTCATTCATTCATTCATTCATTCATTCATTCATTCATGGTAACAGCCCTTGGGAAGGTGAGGCAGAACTGTGAGTTTGAGGGCAGCTTGGCCCACACAATGAGACATTGCTTCAAAAAACAACAACAGGGCTGGAGAGGTGGCTCAGAGGTTAAGAGCACTGGCTGTTCTTCCCAAGGTCCTGAGTTCAATTCCCAGCAACCACATGGTGGCTCACAGCCATCTACATTGAGATCTGCCCGGGCATACCTGTAGAGCAAATACTGTATACATAATAAATAAATAAATGTAAAAAAATTAAAAAAAAAAACAAAAAACAACAATAAAGACGCCTCCTCCCACATTGCTGTGGATGCTCTTTGTACTTGAAGCAGTTCAGGAAGCAGGCCTGCCAGTTATCCTGGTTGGGCAAACTCAGTGCTTAGGCAAACAAGCAGCAGTGGGAATGCCTGCTTCCTGTTTTGTCTCCTGCCCTGTCCTATCCCACGTCTTTATTTCCTTCTTTCTTCCACCTTAGATCATTGTACAAGTTTAGATTTGAGTGAAATATTTTTGCAAAATTCTACCTCTCTGAAGATGGGATTGTAATGAAAGCGGTGTCATTATTTCTGGCTCCACAGTTGCTCTTTTTTAAGGCATTTTGCAGATACTTCAGACATTTCAAGAACTATCGTGACTGGAGGTACCAGTGATAGAAAAGAACTCTTGGTCTGTTTGGGGTAGAGTTCTGTTTAATGGAAACACTTTTTAAATTTTGTGATACTGGGAGTGAACGCAGGGCCTTGTACATGCCAGGTAAGTGCTGTATCACTGAGCTATATCCTAGCTTCTCAAAGTGCCCTTCCTTCCTTCCTTCCTTCCTTCCTTCCTTCCTTCCTTCCTTCCTTCGTTCTTTTCTTTATTTTTTACATATTCTATCTATCATCTATCTGTCTATTAATCAATCATCTATTTGGTTTTTTGAGACAGGATTTCTCTGTGTATCCCTGGTTGTCCTGAAACTCACTCTGTAGACCAGGCTATCCTTGAACTTACAGAGATCTACTTGCCTCTGCCTCCTGAGTGCTGGGATTAAAGGAGTAACCATTACAGACAGTTCTTGACTGCTGTGTGGGTGTTGGGATTTAAACCTGGGTCCTTTGGAACCAGTGCTCTTAACTGCTGAGCCATCTCTGCAGCCCTGAAGATGTTTTTTTTTTTTTTGGTTTTTCGAGACAGGGTTTCTCTGTATATCTCTGGCTGTCTTGGACTCGCTTTGTAGAGCAGACTGGCCTCGACTCATAGAGATCCACCTGCCTCTGCCTCCCAAGTGCTGGGATTAAAGGCATGCGCCACCACTGCCTGGCCTGAAGATGTCTTAATAGGGCTTATCTTGAAGTTTTCATGAGGTTAAAAATATTTTGCTGCATGATTATAGGCGTGCAATAGGCTTTAGGTAGTCTCCCATGTGTGACTTGATTGAGTGTATATAGTACATTATCTAGTGAGAAGCCAGATGACTCAGTCAGATTGCTGATTCCTTTTCTGTTAATAGCTTTACTTCTCTAGACTTCAACCTCTTTGCTCAAAAATAGTTTTCCTGCCGGGCCTGGTGGCACAGGTCTTTAATTCCAGCACTCGGGAGGCAGAGGCAGGTGGATCTCTGTGAGTTCAAGGCCAGCCTGGTCTACAAAACAAGTCCAGGACAGTTTTTGTTTCTATTTTTTAAGCATTTATTTATGTATGTGAGTGCTCTATCTGCATATATGCCTGTATGACAGAACAGAGCATCAGATCTCATTACAGACAGCTGTGAGCCACCATGTGGTTTCTGGGAATTGAATTAGGGACCTCTGGAAGAGCAGCCAGTGCTCTTAAGCGCTGAGCCATCTCTCCAGCCCCTCCTTTTTATTCATGTATATGGCTGTTTTGCCTACATTTATGTCTGTGTACTATGTGTATGCAGTGCCCATAGAAGCCAGAAGAGGGTGTTGGATCCTCTTGGACTGGAGATATAGACAGTTGTGAGCTACAGTGTGGGTGGGGAGAAGGGAACCCAGGTCTTCTGGAAGAGCGGCTCTATTAACTGCTGAGCCATCTCTCCAGCCCCCTAGAAACACTTACTCTTTGCATGAGTATGTACAAGTGTATGTGAGTTAGACTACTCTCCACTTTATATATTGAAGTAGGGTCTTTTACTTGAGCCCAGAGTTCCCTGATTTGTCTGGTCTGGCTGGCTAGCTTGCTTCAGGGATCCCCTTTCTCTGTCCTGAGGGCTGAGATTACAGGTTGGTCACTCACTTGCCTGTGGTGCTGGAGTTCTGGAAAGTGTTTTATTTACTGAGCCGCCTCTCTAGCCCCTAAAACACTTTAAACTTCAATCCCAAAGATGAAGCTTCCATTTTTATTTTTGGAGTGGCAGCTTATAAAAACTTCCAAATTACCATCTAGAGCTAGTTTTGTGCCTTTCTAATGACTGGATTCTTATATCTTCTGGATCTACCTTGTGGAGTGTAGAGTAGGATGTACAGTATAATTACAGGCCTGGGAATGGGCTGGAGCACTCAAGTGTACTTGTGAAAAGGACAGTCTTTCTTGAGGCTCCTGTCTGGTGTTGCAGTGTTTCCACAGCACTTGCACATTGGACGGTGCTGTGCAGGACGCTTTGCTAGCCCGCAGGTGTTGGAGCTTGTCCACTAGCTGTGTTGTCCTGGACAAGGGAGTTTCTTAAGTCTTCTCTCCTGGGGCTCTGTCGGTTACTACCACCTGTTAGCCCTGAGCTAGAATTTCAGAAGCTGTGTGTGAGCAATATGTCAGTGTTAAGATGTTCTCTGTGCAAAAACTTGAAATTGAGTTTCTCAAAGTGATGAAATAAGAGGTTAGTTTTACAGTTACAAACCCTTTTTCTTTCTTTTTTTTATTGTTTTTTTTCGAGACAGGGTTTCTCTATATATCTCTGGCTGTCCTGGACTCGCTTTGTAGACCAGGCTAGCCTCGAACTCACAGAGATCCACCTGCCTCTGCCTCCCAAGTGCTGGGATTAAAGGCGTGCGCCACCACCGCCCGGCTTTACAAACCCTTTTCAACCCCAGAATTTAATTTCTGAATATCTTGAATGGACTGGAGCAGCTATCTTGAAGGTCTTCTGACTTTTCACATGCTATGCTGGGTATCTTGCCATGTTATTGAGAGTAAGCTTTTTTTTAAAAAAAAAAAGATTTTATTTTATGTACTCAGGCATGTTTATGAATGTATATAACATGGAGTGTGTGTGGAGGTCAGAGGACAACTTGTGGGATTTGGTTCTGTCCTTCCACCTCAGGGCTCCACAGATCAACCTCTGATTATCAGGCTCGTCAGCAAGCATGCTTATCTGCTGATCCTTCTTGTCTGCACTGCTTATATATTTTTAAATGGGAGAATTTCATGGTACTTTCAGGCTTTCCAAGAGATATCTGTTATAAAACAGATTGAGAATGATTGATCTGTTTGTGTCATAGATTGATGTGTTCTTTAGGTAGCTAAATTTGTGTGTATGTGTTTGGTTTTAGAAAATAGCTATGAGTTCTGCTTTGAGCTGAAAGAACATATAGTAGTTATCACACTACAGTTGACTTGCACTGTTGGAGGGAACATGGTGGTACTTTCCATTCAGGGAAGGAATGATAAAGATTTTGCTTAAGACCAAGTGCCAAACTGTATTATTTTCATGTGTGAAAGATTACACTCAGTTTATTTGTTTTTAGGTAAGAGTGTTTTTCTTTCTAGATTTATTTTTAATTATAAGTGTATATGTCCAAGTGTCAGAGACCAGAAGGGTGTTACACTCCCTGGAGCTGAAGTTTAAGACAGGAGCTACTCAGTGTCAGTGCTGAGACCTGAGCTCAGGTCTTTGGCAAGAGCAAAAAGCACTTTTAAGCACTGAGCCATCTCTCTATCCCTGGGAGCATTAAAAACCCCAAACATTTATATATATCTCCTAATTATTTACTTCTGTAGCATAAAGAATTATCATGTAGTTATGTGGCCAAAAGAAATAAAAAATGAGTGTTCATAATTTATGACTTAAAAGTAGAGTATTAGTTTACATTCATACTCATTTCTATGGTGTCTGATAAGCATAGGTTGAATATTCCTTAATTGAAATACTTTTGTCCAGAAATGTTTCAGATTTTGGATTTTGGAATCTTTGTATCTACAGTTATCCATTGAATATGGTGGTTAGAAGTATTGCCTCCTGCCTCCCTGTGCAGTTGAAAAATCTTGAGTATAACATTTTTTTTTTTTTAGTATACCATTTAAAAGTTATTTTACCTTTTATTAATAGGTGAACAGTTTGCTTTTGGAAAATTTCAGTTGTAAATTTTTTATTGTAAATTAAAAATGAACTTCTTAGCCAGGCATGGTAGTACACACCTTAATCCTAGCACTTTGTAGGCAGATCTCTGCATTTGAGGCCAACCTGGTCTACAGAGTGAGTTCCAGGACAGCCAGAGCTACACAGTGAAACCCTGACTTGAAAACCAAATCAAACCAAACTAAAAGAACTTCTTGGGCTGGAGACATGGCTCAGTGTTTAAGCACCCATGTGGAGGCTCACAACGAACTGTAACTCCAGTTCTAGGATATCCAATGCCATCTTTTGACCTCTGTGGGCCACATGGTACACATACATATATACTTGCAGGTGAGGCACTCCTACATGTAAAATACATCTAAAAAGAAACCTTAAGATATCAACTTGGTCAGATAGGAAATAATTTAAAAACTTTTTGAAAATATGTTGAGGAAAAAACAGACCGAAAAAAGATTGCTATTGAAGAGAGACATGTTTAGGTAAAAATAATCAAGACTTTTTGCCGTATAGTTATTGCAGATAGTTCTTGTCTAATCAACCCCACAAAGCAAGCCCTGATGTGTTAAGCTCCACACTTTTGTTTCTTGTTACTGGAATTTCATGTTTATTTTTCTTACTGGATGACCAGATGGTAGAGATGGTGATCCAGCATGTATGCACCCTTGCCCTTCTCAGCCTCCCAGGTGGACATATTCTCAGCTGGTGAGTTGACTGCTTTTGTTTTTTTTGCTGTTGGTACTTTAAGGTTATCAGGTTATCTCCATAGGTAATTGCAAATTGTGATGTGATGTAATTTTGAGGGGCTGACTTGGTGTCTCATCTTGGTTTTCCTTATCTTCTTTGTTCCTACCTTCTCCAGGCTGTCTTTGGCATGGAAGGCCCTGCAGAATTGCATATTATACCTCTGCATATTCTGTCTTTTCAGTCTCCCTTGTTTTCCTGCAGCCTGATTCCTGCAGTCAGCTTCCCCGTCAATTCTCCCTACACTGGAGGCTTGGGATACTGTGATAGAGACCTAGGAGGGGTGTATGTGCATAGAGTAAGGTGGGGACCTTTTTCCTTTGGGAATGTTCCCTCATTCTCTTCTCCTACTCATCATTCCAATGGTTCTTCTGGAACCCTATGCATGGATAGAATCTTTAAGGAGATCTAGCTTGAACTGGAAGTATACAAGGGCCTGTAAGATTTGCTACATAGATATATTCCTACTCTCCATCAGCGACATGAAACTCTGTCTCTTGTGTGGCTCTGTTATTTTCTGGGGTTAGTCTTCTAGATTGGCAGTCTGGTAGACACATATCAGAAGCCAGAAAGGAAGCCTCAGCTTCTTCATTCTATTGATGAATGCTACACATCTTCTTACAAAAAAAAAAAAAAAAAAAAAAAAACAAATTCTAAAACCTTTTGACCTTGCCAGCAGTTGGTCCCAGCATAAGGCCACTAAGCCATTGCTCCTTCCCTGTGCTGCTTTTGTGGTGTCATGCTCCCTGTAGCAGTGCTGAGGGCTGGGGCTGGTGGCTGCTAGGTTTTGGTCCTGTTGCTCACAGTTGGAATGCAGGTGAATGCCTGACTTCAAGATGTGGCTGTGGGTGTTCGGGGGCTCTTTGGTCTACTCTTGGACCTGATAGGAAAATGGGTAACTTTCACTCCAAAATTGTACTACTAGCCTGCTGGTGACCAGAAGTCTTAAACAGTTGATTACCATGCATTTCTGTGTGGTGTGGGTTATATTCTGTGATGAAAGAGAAATGAGAAATATAGGAGACCATAGTTTACTGTGTATTGTAATTAACTAGAAAGATGGATGACCTATTGGTGATGTCACACAGTTTTAAGTAGATACTGTCAGCAAGACCAGTAGTAGGTGGGTATGAAATTATAGTAATGCAGTATAGACTGTGGCTAATTTTATGTACTTAGGATTTAATAATGGGCTCTCTCTCTCTAAATACAGGGTCTTAATATCCCAATTTTTTTCTTTTTCCTTTTTAAAATTCTGGCTGGCTTTGAACTTGTGATCAATCCCCTGCAGCTTCTTTAGTAATTGGGATTATGGGTATGCACTACTACATCTGATTTAAGTACTATAATTTTATGTCTTAACGTTTCTCCAGTTCTAAGTGGCATCATGTACAATCTGTGCTTATGTTTCTAAATTTTGATAAATGTTAACTTTGTATAAGATTTATGTATATTGTATGGTAGTGACTAAGTAGATGATGCTGTATTATATATTTTGTGCACTCATGACATTTTTCCTTAAGTTTTGGTGTTTCTAGGGTATGACTTTTGTTTGCCTATTTTTTTTTTTTTTTTTTGGTTTTTCGAGACAGGGTTTCTCTGTATAGTCCCTGGCTGTCCTGGACTCTATTTGTAGACCAGGCTGGCCTCGAAATTGTTTGCCTATTTTTAAAATTGCAAATTTCTCCCCATTCCTTAAAAGCATTCTACATGTAAAGTGGGTTCTTTAAAGGTTAGCTGTATGTGAGATGTCTTGGAGATGAGACCTAAGTCTAAACATGAATTTCTGTTTTTTTCATTTATATATGAACATACCATGTAAGTAATCTCAGATAATAATACATAGAGAGCACGTGTGTTTTGACTGCAACCCTAATTTTACATAAGGTCAGGTGGAATTTTCCATTTGTGACATCATGACTTTGCCTCCAAATTTGTAGATATTGCGGCAGGTTAAGTTTTTTGAGTGTCTGGTTACAGATGCTTGCTCCCAGTTCTTCTCTTGAGGTTCCTGGATTTCCATCTAGTTGGGACCTTGCTCCCTTGGTAGGTTTTTGTATGAAAGGAGAGAATTTGTTCCTTTTAGCAGTTTCTCACAGACTTGTCCCGTTGGCGCTTGCACTCTTTTATTAGATGGATGCCTTGCTTAGACTCCAGTGTGGGGAGTTAGTGCTGCCATTTTGTTTTTGAGTATTGTGTTGCTTGATGCGCATGTTTATGTGTAAAACATTTAAGCTACAAAAAGAATTAATTATTGCATTGGTCTTTCTAGGATGTAATCAAGACAGGTCATATAAATATTGAAGTGTCAAGTGAATGTGAGCTGGTTCCTTTATATGTGGAGCTTTCTTCCTTGACTGCTTCTCATTGTTCAAGTCTCAGCTCAAAGGAGACCTCTTTGAAGTTTTTGCCCTGTCTTCCCTCTTCCCTCCCATTCTTTTTGGAGACTGGTTCTGTTGTAACTCAGGCTGGCTCAAGATTCCTAGGTAGTTGAAGATGACTTTGAATTCCCTTTCTTGCACCTCTTAAATGCTGAGATTATATGGTATTTTGGTTAGTTCTGGCTAGTCTTGAACCTGTGTTAATCCTGTAACCTCAGCCTGAGTGCTGGGATTGCTGCTGTGAGCCATCATGCCCACCACCCACTATTTACCTTCCTATTCCTATTATTTCCTTTTTTTTCTCTTTTGGTTTTTCATGACAGGGTTTCTTTTTTTAGCCCTGACTGTCCTGGACTCACTTTGTAGACAAGGCTGGCCTTGAACTCACAGAGATCCGCCTGCCTCTGCCTCCAGAGTGTTGGGATTAAAAGCGTACACCACCACACCTGGCAATTACAGACAGCTGTGAACTGCCATTTGGGTGCTGGGATTTGAACCCTGGGTCCTTTGGAAGAAAAGTCAGTGCTCTTAACTGCTGAGCCATCTCTCTAGCCCCTTAAATTTAAAACTCTAAGAAGGATTTATTTTACTTCATGTGCGTAAGTGCTTTGCCTGTATGTATGTCCATCGTCCATCATGTGTTTAGTGCCTATGGAGAGCAGACGATGGTGTTCCATTTTTTAGAACTGCCATGTAGGTACTGAGGACCGAATCTGGGTCCTCTGCAAGAGCTCTTAACTGCTGAGCCATCTCTTCAGCCTTGAAACATTAATGTTGTTGTTTGCTTTGTTTGTTTCTGTGAGACAGAGTTAAAGGTGTGAGCCTCTGTGCCCAGCAAAACCTTTTTAATTGTAAAGGATCAAATTTGACTGCTTATTGACGTCCTGAGTGTGTCTTTGTGCTATTGGTAATCCAAATGTTTCAGGGTGAAAACCGAAGCAGTATCTAACGGAGAAAGGAGGGACGTATGTCTCATAGACAGCACACTTAGAGTGCTGTTGTTGATTCATCGATTTGTGCTGCACTCATGCAAATGAAGGTACAAAGAAAGGCTGTTTGCTGCTCTTAGGGATTGTCCATGGTTGATCAGATCACTAGACTTCCTTTATATGGCTTCAGGGAGAACAGCATACCTGAGTATTATGAGGGACTTAGGAAGTGATGTTTATGTGGTCAAAATTTCTTATTCATAAAGCTTACATTTTCTATTCATACCGACATCATTAGAAATTAAATTAGACTTCGTAGTGTTTGTAAAAGATCAGTAAATGTTTTGGATTATTTTAAGAAAAGGGGTGGGATGGTTCTTAGGTTTGCAAAATTATCCCTTCTAATTAAGATTTTGTTTCAGTATTTTGTAGTTGAAAATTTTTTTCTCATTCAGAACTATGGGATCTTATTTTCATGTTCCAGTAGACCTAAGCATGCAGTGAAAAATCTTCATTGAAAAAACTATAATTTATGTGCTGTACTTAAGTCAGCAGGAGGCCTCCCTCAGGTAAGAATGTATGTATGGCTGTCACATGCACTTGGAGTTTTGTTCTGAGTTTACTCCTTGCTAGTATTTGACTTTTTTTCTCTTTGAAACTGGGAGAGTAATAGGGCCTACTTGATAGAGTGAGATTAAATGCCTAGAAGTATTTAGCTCAGGGCTGGGCATACTGTAGAAATTGAATATTAACAGTTGTAATTATCAGAAAAACTGCACAATGGGAAAATGTTCATTAGTGTTTTTCAATTGACATTTACTCCTTTAATACATGACATAAATTATTCCCATTTAAGGAAGGAAAAAGTGGAGCATGGAGAACTAAAGAGAATTAGGCTTAAGTGTGGAAAGCTGGTTCTTATGAAGTAATTGTTATTAATGCCATCCTCAGACGACCTTCTTGTGGAGGATAAGCACCTAGTGTGGGTCATAGAGTTACCTTCGAGGGCAATTCCATTTGTGGACAGGTAGAAGGCAAAATTATTGTTGAGTACATGAAATTTAGTAGTTGTCTGCCAGGGCAGGCTCTCAAATTTATCTTAGTAATTGCTTATTCTAATCAGTAAATAGAATTCCTTTTGCATTTGGGTTGTTAGACAAATCTATAGACACACAAGTACATAAGCACAGGCCTTCAGAAAGGGGATCCTTGAAGACTAAAACACCTAAGTGTTTAACAACACTTAAGCTTTGCACCTCCTTTGTCTCTGGCCCATCCACCAGTACACACTTGGCTGGAGCACAGCTTTGTTTTCCACTTGCTACTCAGAGACAGAGAGACAGAGAGAAAGACAGACACACAGAGAGAAACACAGAAAGAGAGAGACACACACACACAGATAGAATCAGAGAGAAAAAGAGGGAAAGAAGGATGCAGACAGAGACAGACAGGGTTGGGAGGCCAGGCTTCCCAGCTGCAATGCCTTGTCTATTACAGCCATTACCAGATGAAGCCACTCGAGCACTGGGGCTAACGTGAGACATTGCTTGTATTGTGTGGAAAGTTATGAGGAGATTACAGAGAGCAGGAGAGCAGGGCAAGACAAGGGGAATACAGTCCCAGTCAGGGATCTGGGAGTTGGAAGAAGGCCAGGTAGGAAGCCAAGGTGAGTTACTCTGTTTCAAAGAAGGCATGGCAGCCATAGGGAAGAAAAAGAAGGCTTGGCCCACGAGTAGTGGCTTGCTCCACCACTCCCCTTTCTTCCTTTGGGGAGCAAGCTTATTGTAGAAGAGGGTCTGGGTCAAGTCTAGGTGGTAATCCTAGTTTTCTGAACTAAGTTATTTGGAACTTGAAATTGAATTTTTGTAAAACTGGACACATTTGTTTCAGGCAATTGTGAGGACTAGGTAAGGATGGGAAAGCACTCGGCGTGTAGTGAGTTGTTTAATGAACATGTTCCCTTATTTTTCTGTTTCCCATTGATCCTTCTTGGAGTCAGCCCAATGGGTCAGGATCTTGTTTTAGAATCTGCAGTGTCATGTGAAGACATTTAGCAAAAGTTCGTTTGTTGTGAGGGCATCATGAAAGACATACTTCACAGTCATATTAGATTTTAATTAGTCCAGGGTTACTTTTGCCTGGAATACTATTCAAAGTGAAGCATAAAGAATTGAAAAGAACATGGTGAAAATTGAGATTTTTTGTACCCTTTTAGGAAAAGTATTGTCTATTCAATAAGGTCACGCAATCTTTGGAATTAGCCTCTTGGCCCAGGGAGCATGCCTGGCAGTTGCTGGTGTACTTCTCTGGCTGTCCTTAGGAGGCAGGACAGTGCACACTGGGTAGGCTCAGGCTCCTGACAGATTGTCTGGTAGCAGTGTACAGATCACAGAATATATACACAGCACTTTTTGAATGAGTGGTTTGAAGTCAAGAATAGTTAGAACAGAAGAGTATTCTGAATTCCAGAGACTACTTTTAAACCTTTTCCTCCTCCTATTAATGTTTGATAAGCATATATATCAGAAGGATTGATACTTATCTTTGATTTGTGAACAAAAGTCAAAATGAGTTGAAAACAGATTTAACATAGGGAACTTTGAAAGAAAGTTTCAGGGTTTCCTGTCACAATTTGTTTCTGTCCATCCATTCATCTACATACTTTGCTCCTTCATCTTCAACTGACAGAACTAGCTAGTGTTTTTTTTTTTTTAATTTTTGAGACTATAATGTACTTACAACATTTCTCCCTTCCCTTTCCTCCTTCCAAACCTTCCCATATACCCCTCCCTGTTCTCCTTCAAATTCATGATCTCTTTTTTCACCACTTGTTATTATGTATATGTATATGCATATATATATTCTTAAGTAGATCCTCCTCAGTCCATACAATGTTACTTGTATGTATATTTTCAGGGCTGACCATTGGCACTGGACAACCAAGTGGGCTCTTCCCTGGGGAAGACTACTTCCCTCTCTCTCAACTTTCCTTAGTTTCTTCCAGTTCCTTGTGTAGGGTTGAGGCCTCCTAGACTAGTTAGTGCTTAAAAAAAAAGTCAGTGTGTTTTTACCTTAAGGGCACAGTGGCATATTCTCATAAGTAATCCCAGCATTAGGGAGGATGAGGCAGAAGGATCAGATGTTCAAGGCCAATCTTTGCTACATAGTGAATTCTGGTCCATCCTGGACTACATGACATGAGACTCTCAAAAATGAAAAACTTAAGGGGCTGGAGAGATGGCTCAGGGGCTAAGTGTACTTGCTGTTCTTGGAGAGGACCTAAGTTTGCTTCCCAGCATGAGGCTTACAATCAGCTGTAACACCAGCTCTATGGGATCTGCTGGCCTCTGTTGGCCTCTGCAGTAAATAAAAGAAAAAAAATCTTACAAAAGTTCACCTTGGTCTATCTTGTCAAGATGAAAATTAGAATTCTAAATCCAGCTGAGAGTTTGCTCATGTCCTTTTTAATTAATTAAAAATTAATTATTTATTTAGCATGTGTTGGGTGGGGTTTGTGCTCCACACCAGGTATGTGGAGATGAGAGGACAATGGTGTGGAGTTGGGTCCCTCCCTCCATGTTTGTGTTGGATTGAACTCAGATTATTAGGGTTGCAGGTGTTTTTCCTTCTGAGCTGTTTCATTGGCTTTCTTTTGTTTCATGAGATTGGTTTGCTCTATATCCCAATCTGACCAGGAACTCACAGACTTTCTGTCTTAGTGCAGGCATACAGGTGTGTGCCACCATTCCCGACTATTGTGTCCTATGGTTTTTAATGCACACCTTCCAGCTTTGGGGTTGTGCTGGTTACTTCTGGCAACTTAACACAAGCTAGAGTCACCTGGGAAGAGGAAACCTTAATTGAGAAACTGCCTCCATCAGATTGTCCTGTAGGTAAGTCTGGGAGGGATTTTCTTGATTAATGATTGACATGTGGGCAGTGCCACAACTGGGCAGGTGGCCCTGGATTGTATAAGAAAGCAGGTTGAGCAAGCCATGGAGAACAAGCCAGTAACCATGTTCCTCCATGTTCTCTGTTTCAGTTCCTGCCAGCCAGTTCAAGCCTTGAGTTTCTGCCCCAACTTTCCTCAGTGATGGCCAAATAAACCCTTTCCTTCTTCACAAGTTGCTTGGTTCTGGTGTTTTCTCACAGCAGCAGAAAGCTAACTAGGACAGGGACTAATCTTTAGGTTCTCAGTGCCTCTGTCACTGACTTATTTTGTGGTGCCATGATAGAGCCCAGTGTCTTACACGCTTGCTGGGTAAGCACCCTGCCCTAGTACTGAATTAAATTAGGACTGAACTGTCTTAGTATCATCATGTTATCAGAGGCATTAAAAACTCATGCTAACAACACCATACAAAAGCACTACTGTTTGTAAGGTGACTTGTCATTTAGAAATAAGGTGTAATAGTGTCTTTTGGATTCGACACAGCTGTAGCACTCACAGGCTCACTGGAGATGTTATCTGTGTAAGACCTGCACAAGATTGGGCCTGTCAACATTCCATTGTATGTGGGGGAGGGGCATGTGAGGGAACCTGCCCATCCTTGGTGGATTATGGGGAGTTAGTTAATGGTTGCTGGGAGAGCCATGACATTTCCTTTAGTGATGAAACCACTGAGAAAGTTGCCCATGCTTCAGTAAGTAATGCCCCATGTTTATGCAAGCAACCAAAATTAAACTCAGCAAGTGGGCCACATCTCCACACAAAAGACCTCCAAGTAGGAATGGAGCTTGTTGGGAAGAAAAAAGGAGTCTTTAAACTTTTTTTTTTTGGCCTTTGTTTGTATGCATATCCATTTGTGTGTCTGTGAATACAGGTGTGTGCTTGCTATGTATTAATGTGGAGGTCAGAAGACAACCTTGGGTGTTGGTCCTTGCTTTTCATCTTGAGTAAGAATCTCTTGTTCACTGCTGTGTAGACCAGGCTACATGGCCTGTGAGTTTCTGGAGCTGGTCTCCATCTTCCATCTCATGCATCAGCACCGTGGGATCTGAACTCAGTTCTTCAAACTTTCACAGAGGAATTGTTTGAGGTAGGTTATCTCTGAAGCACTGGCTGTCCCAGAATGCCTATGTGGACCAATCCAGTCTTACCTCGTAGAGAGCAAAGGTGTGGGCTATCACAACTGGCCCACACAGCAGGCTTTTTAACCACTGATCCATCTTTCTAGCCCAGAGGAAAGGCTTCAGTGAGAGAGGGAATATGACAAAAAAGGGTAACGGGGTGAAAAGGATGCATTTTTATGTACATGAATGTAATTATAAAGACTTAAAAAAGAAATGAATAATGTGTAGATTGTTTTAAGAAAGCTTAGAGATATCTTAACCAAAAGTATGCTAAGATGAAATTTAAAAACTCAATAGCCTCAAGTGTATGGGATGTGGCTGCACTTGAGGGACAGCCATCTATAAATTTTCCAGTGTGTAGATCCCTATTGTAGCACTTGGTTACTGAGAAAATACGACTCAGTGTTAATTCTGTAAAACTATTGTATAGAGCTATACTATATTGTATTTAGATTATGATTCAGTGTTGTTAAAAGTAGTTCAGCTAAACTGAAATTTATTTAAGGTTTTCTGGGTTAGTGGAGGATTCTAGGAATGGGATACTTTAGATACTTTAAGAATATTTAATTCATTTCCACCCTTTATTTGTTGTATTCACACAAGTGCCATGGCACACATGTTGAAATCACATGGCAACTTGTAGGAGTAGATCTCTTTCCACCATGTGTGTTGTGGGGATTTGAGTGGTCAGCTTGGTGGCGTGTGCCTTTCCCCAGGAAGTCATTCTGCTGGTCCCACATACTTGTGTCTTAGGAATGCTAGACTATACATACACTCTTGAATTAAGGTGAGGCTTCCACAAAGCAAATTTAAAAAGTTTTGTCATGATAGCATGCTCCATGAAAGGAGTCTTCATCATGACCTCACTATCTTGTCTCTTTCAGAGACCTTACCTTCTCATTGAGATATTTTAGTGGACTGTGGAATTCAAGTTATTTGTTCAAAAACTTTTGTTGAGTTCTATGATGGACCAGACATTGTCCTGGAAATGCGGTGGTAAGCAAAGCAGCATGGGTGTTTGCTTTTGCAAGTGATCTATAGTGATTAGTTCATGCAGACTTCTGGCAGTGATGGGCTGTATTGGAAAGTAAAGGCGCTTCTTCGAAGAAGTACTGTTTATGCTAAGATCTAAAGATGGAAGTAGATTGATGAGATTCCTTTTTCTTTGAGACAGGGTCTTATAACTTACTATGATGCTGTTGCTGGCCTTGAACTCCTGATCCTGCTGGGTTTATAGTCACATATAACCATACCTGGCTGAGATTTGTTTTCTAAGAAGGCCATTAGGACCAGAAATCACATTGGATGAGGTTATTAAGGTTGTCAGGGGCCAAAATATCTAGACTATAGAGTTTATCCTTTTCTTCAGGGTAGTTGTATGCCTTCAAAATATATAACTCACCTATAGACCCCCTTCTGTAGAGAGGAAGAGTAGTGTTTTCCCTTCACTTTTGTTTGTTCTTGATGTGTGGTGTGTGTGTGTGTGTGTGTGTGTGTGTGTGGTTGATGAGATGTTAAATAACATAATGGAATATTTCTTTGGGATAGCCTTATTGTTGGAGTTGAAATGTATTTTCTCTTTTTTAAAATGGTGCAGGGGATCAAACGTATGGACTTGTATGGTAGGCCATTGTTCTACTTCTGAGCTATATCCCTAGTCTAGATTGGGACTTAAAAAGTTGTCTTGAAACTTGGAAGACAGGGTAGGCAAGTCCTTCATAATTTCTGCTTTACAATAAATGTCTGTCAGAGAAATGGGGCCAAACGGCCAAAGATTGATGCTGTAATGTATGGAGAGAAAATGGGAACTGTCCAGGCAGCCACTGGTATGTCATTTCTTAGTTTTGGAAGCTGCTGGCCCTGCACTTCCTGTGTAATCAGATATATTTATCCTTCTCAGGTCTCTGAGGTGGTTGAAGACTAGATAGCTAGAGTATCATAGTTAAATTTGAGTTGTTTAGGAATTAAGAGAGTGTTCTGGATCTAAGAAGATGTTTTTAAAATTGTGATGCAAGTTAGGATGGAAACTGAGTTGGATATAGAACTTTAAACTCATGGAGATGGTTGGCTAGTAGAATTTTAAAGTCAGTTGCCAAATACGTATGGACTGGACATCGGGAATATATGCTATCCTTAATAATTCTAATAATTGTGGCCTAATTATTTCTGTTGTTTTGTATTTGTTGTTATAAGAGAAAGAGCCATTTGTTGGACTGAAAGGGGGAGCTGTTGGGGGGAAAAGATATACCTTGAACTTAAAAAAAAAAAGGAAGTGGATAGGGTTAAGGGGGAAGAGGGTGGGAAGGTGGGACCAGAGGGGGGAGTAGGGAGGGGATTGCGATTGAGATGTAATTTGAAGGAAAAAAAAAGTTGTCTTGAAGCCGGATGTGGTGGTGCACGCCTTTAATCCCAGCACTCAGGAGGCAGAGTGGATCTCTGTGAGTTCCAGGATAGCCAGGGCTAAGGCTACACAGAAAAACTCTGTCTCGAAACCCTCTCCCCCCAAAAAAGTTGTCATGATAACATTATATTTGTTGTTTTTTTAATGGTGTTAAAGTTTCTTTGAAAATAAATCAGCTAATGATTGTTTGCTTTTTAAAAGTGTTACAATTTTCAATCTGAAAATATAAACAAATCGTGCCTTTCTAAAATCAAATCCAATCTATAGTTTTAATTTTATGCTGTGTTGGTGCTACCAGATGCTAGCTACCAAGTCATTATATTATATTATATGCTCTTCGGTTTCATATAGTTGCTTTTGTAATTTTGTTTTTGCTTTTGAGAAAGGGCCTTGCTCTGGGCTGCCCTCAGATTCATTCCTGGCAGTTGTCCTGCCTCAGCCTCCTAAGTGCTGAAACTATAGCAAGGGCCACTGCACTGCCTTCCCGTGCTCCAGTTCACTGTTTGATGAACCGCTTCTTGGAATGAGAGACATGATGCAACAATTAAAATGTGAAAAGTAAAGGTTTAGTGAGTGAGAACTAGGCTTGCTTTCCACTTTAAGAACTAGAATTACTGTTAGTCTTGGTTAGAGTTTCTATTGATGCAAATGAAATACCATGATCAAAAAGCAAGTTGAAGAGAAAGGAATTCAAGTAGGGCGGGAATCTGGAGGCAGGAGCTGATGCAGAAGCCACGGAGGGGTGCTGCTTACTGGCTTGCTCCTCATGGCTTGCTCAGCCTGCTTTCTTAGAGAACCCAGGACCACTAGCTTAGGGATGACGCCACCCACAATGTGCTGGGCCCTCCTCCATCAGCCACTAATTAAGAAAATGCCTTACCCGCTTGCTTACAGCCTGGTCCTACAGGGGCATTTTCTCAATTGAGGCCCCTCCTCTCAGATGACGTTAGCTTGTGTCAGGTTGACACAAAACCAGCCAGCTCAGTATCCATAGAAGTTCATTCAGTGAGACCTTAAGCAACAGTAAACCACAGCGAGGCAAAGACATGCTGTTCTTAATATTATTGTGCAGATCAGAAACGAATAATTAAAAGATGTCAAATACTGACAGTTTTAAAAAAGTTAACTGAACTGATCTCCTTGTCACTAATTTAAAATCTTCCTGTCATAGCTGAGTGGCACAGGCCTTTAATCCCAGCACTTGGGAAAATGGAGGCAGACAGATTCCTGTTAATTTTGGGCTATCCCAGGCTATATAGAGTTCCAAGCTAGATAAAGATACATAGATACCTTGTCTCCCCACTCTATCCGAAAGTTTTTTTTTTTTAACTCTTTGTTATAACATGCTATCAAGACTTTTCTGAGTATAGTCGGTGTGTAAGTGCTTTCCTGCTGGAAGTGGAACTGGATTTTTTTTTTTTTTTTTGGTTTTTCAAGACAGGGTTTTCCTCTGTGTTACCCTGGCTATCCTGGAACACAGTCTGTAGACCAGGCTGGCCTTGAACTCAGAGATCCGCCTGCCTCTGCCTCCCGAGTGCTGGGATTAAAGGCGTGAACCACCACGCCCAGCAATTACAGACAGCTGTGAACTGCAGTGTGGGTGCTGGATTTGAACCCGGGTCCTTTGGAAGAGCAGCCAGTGCTCTTAACCGCTGAGCCATCTCTCCAGCCCCGGAACTGGATTTTTGACAAACATGAGGAAACAAGATCATCAGAAATCATTTCAGGCTCTGATCTTTGGAAAAGTCTAATCAGGTAAATAAAGGACTATAGGATTTGGAGCTTTTGACAATCAGTGCTTAAATAACCACTTTTGTGCCCAAATGGTTAGTGGATTTCAGAACAATTTTAGTTATTTTCATGGCTAGCCAGACCGCATAGCTATGAGTATGAATCTATACTTAATATTAAAGTTATCTTTAAAATCTTGTTTCCTTTACATATCACATAGAGCAAGTGTGTGAGTGAGCATGGGTACATGGGTGCCATGGTATGCATGTGGACAGCAGCGGACAACTTGTTGTGAGTCCGTTTTCTTCTCCATGTTGAAGCAGTGTCTCATGTTGTTTCTACTGATTGGGTTCACTCCTGTGTGCTCCAGGCTAGCAGGCCTGTGAGGCAGTTCTCTGCCTCTGCCTTCCGTCTCACTGTGGGAGTGCTGAGGTTTCAGATGGGCTCTATCATATCTGGCCTTTTATGTTCTGTCCAGGGATTAAGTTAGGTCGGCAGACTTTCACAGCCAGAGTTTTACCCACTGTGCTATCTTCTGAATTTGGATGACATATTTCTTCAAAGTTTTAGTTAATGATTATTATTTTTCACTTGTGTTAATGTATATTTCCTTCCTCCCACTCACTTTCTTGAAAAATTGTGTATATGCTCTTTTTTTTTCCTTCACAAAGTAATTTCTCCATAAGAGAGTATTCAATATTCCTTTCTGTCCATAAATGTGAGGATACAGACCAGTTATTTGTCTTCTTGGTGGGGTAGTCATGAAATTTTGTCTGACTCATTTGGAGAAGATTAATGGTTAATAACTTTCCTCCAAAGTATGGTCAGTTATGAGGGATGTTGTTAGTTAGTATAGCTTTCACTAGGAATACTGGTAAATGTTATATATAAATACTATATATATAATAAATGTTGTATATAAATATTAGCTGTCATTGCTTTTGTAACCATTTATTTATAGATGCTATTTATTGATCTTATGACTTGGGTCTCAGTTGTATTTTTGAATAATATCTTTTTATGTGCTTTGTTTAGAAACGTGGATATTGTTAGATGTGGTGGTGCATGCCTTTAATCCCAGCACATGGGAGGCAGAAGCAGGCCTCTGTGAGTTCGAGTTCAAGGCCAGCCTGGTCTACAAATTGAGTCCAGGGCAGCCAGGGCTTATTACACAGAGAAAAACCCTGTCTCAAAAAACCAACAATAACAACAACAACAACAAAAAGAAAGAAAGAAAGAAATGTGGGTGTTTGCTTTTTAAAATCTAGTCTTTTTTTTTTTTTTTTTTTTTTTTGAGACAGTGTTTCTCTGTGTATCCTTGACTGTCCTGGACTCACTTTGTAGATCAGACTAGCCTTGACCTCACAGAGATCCACCTGCCTCTGTGTCCCTAGTGCTGGGATTAAAGGCATCCACCACCACACCCAGCAATTGCAGACAGCTGTGAACTTCCATTCGGTGCTGGGATTTGAACCCTGGTCCTTCGGAAGAACAACCAGTACTCTTAATCGCTGAGCCATCTCTCCAGCCCCTAAAATCTAGTCTTATTAACTACATAAAGTAAAACAATAATCACGATATAACATTTGCTTGGTGAACTTTACAAAGCAGTTAAAAGGAATTTTTGAGTAACACTTGGAAGCTGTCAAAATTAGCACATTACTGAACCTAAAGGCTAGTCTAGCCAAATGTGAACTCGCTGTGTTACGACAGATGTTAAAGCATTGTGTCTACCTGTCCTCTACAGGTGGTGTGGCAAGTTGGAGTAGGTGGAGACTGGGGAATTGGATGTGTGTCATGACACTGGTTATCATTATTGTGAAATGTCAGGGGACATGGTTGGTGGCTGCCAGTTAAGTGGTTAGTGGTTGCTACCTAGACTGAAAGGAAATAGCTATTATCCTAACACTTTATGTTAAGTAGAAACATTGAAGCATCTTTTAAAAACACTTTTACAAGTTGTGCAAAAGTTTCTTTGCAGCAGGTGGTCTAGAATATGTATTTCATGTGTTAACTTTTTCATCATCTGTGAATTTTTACCTAGAGCTGTTTTTATGAGAAACTAGGATTTGAGCACACTATAATTTTGATTAGTGTTGACACCAGTATTTAGTCCAATATACTTAGATGTTTTTTTCTTTCTTCCCTCTGAGAAGTTAGAGTTATTACAGTGTCCACTTGTAATGAGAATTATCAACTATACTTGTCTTTGACTTGCCTTCAGTTCCTGCCAAGCTAAGCAAAGGCCTTCACCTTTGTTCATTTTGCCCTTTCTCTTTGGACAAATGACTCAGAGCATGCTTGCCCATCTGTGGAGTGGTGAGAGCACACACCTCTCAGGACTCTTGTAAGAAGTGATGTGTGTAGAGAGCCTTGATTGAGCAGGACTGACAGCTGGCTGGTGCTTGGCAATGGACAGTTGTCATGGTCCTGTCCTTGAGGTTAGGGTCCAAGGCCACTTTTGCCAGTGTATTTGTGGTATCTGGGAAGATTGCACGCTCAGTTCTTGCTGAATCAGGAAAGCAGTTCTCGTGTGTGAATCAGGGCTGATTCTTACTACAGTGTCTCTTTGTATGAGTCCATTTTAGTGCTTTCACAGTGCCTGCGTGGGTGTGGCAAAGCTGCAGCGTCACGTTAAAGAGAGCTTATTGCTATGGTCTGCTCTGGTTAGCCCTAGAGATGGTGTTTTGACCGAGCTCATTCTCTGAAAGGCCCTGCTTCTCAAGGGTTGCCAAGCACTGTGCAAGATCCTGGGCGGAAAATTTGTTTTCTGGTTTTGTTATCCGTCTCTTCAGCTGTGTCTGAGGCTGACAGTATCTGGCATGAGGGAGATGTACGATAAGCACTTACTGAGTCAATGAATGTGGCCATGTGCATATATCAGGGTTTGTGGGGTCTTTATTGGCTAACATTTATTTGATTGCTCTGAGAAGCAGATGCAGTATACAAGCCTTAAGTAACCTCATTGCATCCTTGGCAATAAAACCAACTCCATATCCTTCACATTTGTGGCTTAGGCTGGGCAGAAATTTGCTGTTCCACCGAATTGTTGCTGGGACTAACCTGGAACCTTTCAGCTCCTTTCCTTGAAGTATGCTCTGTGAGAACAGCGATGGGTTATAGGGCTGGAGATCATGGGCTTCATGTGGTCTCTTGGGTGTGTGTGTGTGGGGCAATGAGTGACTGGAAGAGGACCCTCAAGGAGAATGGTATTCTGTTTTCTTTTCTCTCTCCCTCTTTCAAGACAGGGTCTCTCTGTGTAATTCTGACTGTCCCGGAAACCTCTGTGTAGGCTAGGCTGGCCTAGAACTCACAGAGATCCACCTGCCTCTGTCTCTTGCTAAGGATAAAGGTGAATGCTACCACAAAGCCTAGCTTCCCTTCTCTTTTCTTGCTTCTCAGATGCATCATGAAAGATGAGACTTTAAAAGTTTCCACTCTGATTTTGTGTGTAGTTTCTTTCTTCTACCTTCTCCTTTTTTTTTTTTTTTAAGATAGAGATACCCAGTCTCTTTACTTTTTGTTCTATATGTTCTCAAGAAATTTGTTTCTCTTTTTTTAGATTTGTTTAATTTTTTGTTAGTGTTTGCCTGTACATCTGTATATGCACACATACGTACCTGGTGTTCACAGAGGTCAGAAGAAAGCAATGGATCTCCTGGAAGTGCTGCTGCAGACTTTGTGAGCAGCATGTGGTGCTGGGAATTGAATCCAGGTCCTTGGCAAGAGCAGCCAGTGTTCTTAATCCCAGCTCAGGAAATTTCAAAAGCTGCTTTTAATTTTAGATTTAAAAGCAGGTGCAATTAAAAAGAAAAGTTTGAGTTTGCAGTTACAGGAGTCTCTTCCTCCATCTCCCGCCTCCTGTGGTGTCTAAGTATTACCCTTTTTAATCTACAGGAAGAGTTTTAAGTGATCTATGCTTTCATTTCTTTGTTTTCATGAGATTAAGAAATAGAAGGATTTGTGGTTGGTGTTTCAAAATGTTTTTTGTTTGCTTAAATTTTTTTCTTTGAGATTTATTTATTTTTAATTTTATGTGTATTGGTGTTTGCATGTGTGTCTGGTGCAAAATGTGCACATAGTACCTGAGGAGGCCATAAGAGGGTGTCGTATCCTGCTGGAACTGGAGTTATAGACATTTGTGAACTTTAGATGCTGGGAACTGAAGCCACATATCTGATGGGTGGTGACTGCAGACTTTACCTGCCAGCTGTGACTACTGGCATTCCTGGGCCTCCTAGAGTCACCTAATCCAGTTGCTGAGCCTAGTCCTTTCCACTTGGTAGACTGTGTGCAGCACAAGATGGCTATGTAACTGCTTGAATGCCTGAATGCTTCGCAGGGTTTTGTATGCATCGTGCTTGGCTTTGTCTTTGGGCCAAAGCAGCTACAAGGGCTTTGGAAATTCAGGCATAGAAAAGGACTCCTTTTTGCAGGGGGAGCTCTATACTGTAAGGGCATGAATCCAGGCAGGGAATGAAACTGGCCCCGTCTCCATTTGTGAAGGAATGTTGATGGGCTCAGTCTTGTGCAGATAACCACAGCTGGTGTGAGCTTATGAGTTCAACAGCCATATCTTGTCCAGAAGACAGCTGGGAAGCAATATTTTAATTTGATAACTTTTCTTCATAAATATTTATCTTCATAGATTTGGGCACACAATCATTGTATGCCTCTAGCTGATGTAAGTGCACAGCTATGAATCTGTTGTGTGTTTTGGAGAGGGTGGGTCTTGGCCTGACACTCTTATGTCACACTTGCAGTAATGGCTTCTCGAATTTGGAAAATTCCTACAAACTTCTAAGTCACCTTTTCTTGTCTGTGTGCCAACTTGCCTAGGTCACACTGGGCAAGACTTCCTCTGAGCCTTAGCTAACTTAGGCATACAGTACTGGCTTTCAAGTGTAATTTGTTTCTCAAATGGTTTTCCCATCACTGCCTGTCAGGTTTTAAGTCTGAATTCTGTTGATCTCCAGGCAATTACCCTGTACAGGTATATGTTTATAATACATAGCTGGAATCTCATTAGGAATAACAGGAGAGGATGAGAATGAGCAGGAAGAAGGGGATCTTGGTCTTGTGACATATCTGAATCACAGACTATTAAAAGATAAAGGCATTTATTTCTATCTTTTTTGAGACAAGGTGTGTGTATATATCTATGTGTGTATCTATCTATCTATCTATCTATCTATCTATCTATCTATCTATATATATATATATCAAATATACTAGCTTGTATATCTCAGGCTAGTCTTGAACTCACTATGTAGTCAGGCAAGCCTTGACATCAAAGTAATCATTTTGCCTCATCCTCCTGAGAGTTGAGATTATAGGCATATCACCATGTCTAGCCAGTTTTGTGATGTGTTTTTTTTTTGTGTATATCGTTTATTTGTGTGTACTCACTAGTGGCCAGAGGTTGATGGTAGGGGATGTCTTCCGTAATTGCTCCTGGACGTGGATATCCAAGGTTAGGCAGCTTTCAGAACTGTGGCAGGCAGGATGCTGCTGTAAGGGGGTCACAGGTACAGGGCTCACCATCAGAAATTCCTGTGTGGACTGGGGTTGAAGCTCTGTGTCCAGGGCTATACCCACTGTCCCATCAGCAGGCACCTCTCAGCTGGACCCTTGAGAGTTGGCTCCTGTACTCGTAGTTCACATGGACGGTGACTAAGACAAGTAGTGATGTGGGGCAGATGGATCCAGGGTGTGGCTCACAAGACTGTGTAAGGATCTTGGGAGCTATGGGTTGAAGTTCTAGACTGGATATTAGTGTCTTTGGCACTTCATGGTTGCAGTCCTGGTACACCTGGGCATTGTAGTGGATATTGTCAGTGGCCACAGGAAGACATGTGGTGTGTTGAAACAGGGAATGCTGTAGTCTCATCAGAGCTTTCTTAGATGTATGAAGATCTTGCCATGTGGTCAGCTTCTGCCTGGAAGGTGTCATGGGCTTCAGATAGCTCACAGCTCCTTGCTGTCAACCTTGTTTACACAGCTTAAACTGTTTGGTTGCAGGATGCATGGGAAGCAGCTGACCCCAAACCTTTGCCATAGTCATCCACCTTAGGACAGAGAAATTGATGGCCTGTGTGCAGTTGATGATATGGTTGAAGCCAGCATAGAAACCATAGGGCGTAGTCAGCATGGAGTCTTCAGCTTCCCGAGTTATGTGACTGAGCAGCGCCCTTCTTCTTGAGCATGGTGGGTGAGAATGGTGGAGTGAGAAGACCCCGCAACCCAGAATGCTGTCTGGGTAAAGCTCCCTGGCTGGGTGGGTGTTCTTGGTACTGCCAATGATTGGGGTTTCTGAAGTTCAGGTAGTTGGTGTTGTGAAAGCCCCACTGTCCAAAGGCACATAGTAGATAGATGCAGGGTAGTTGATGTTTAGAGGAGGCATATTTTCTTAGTAATTAGGAAAAGGGTGATTCCACAAGGGGTTCAGCGGGCAGTGACTCTCTGAGTCCTGGTGCAGTGTGGTTCTCTACCTTCCTAATGCTCTCACCCTCTAATACAGTTCCTCATGTTGTGGTGATACCCAACCAGAAAGTTATTTTTGTTGCTACTTCATAACTGTAATTTTGCTGCTGTTATGAATCATAATGTAAATATCTGTGGTTTCTGATGGTCTTAGGTGACCCTCTCTGAAAGGGTTGTTTGACCCCTAAAGGGGTCATAACCCACAGGTTGAGAACCGTGCCCTAGAATTGTATGGAATACTGTAGTGGTGTGTGAGAGTGGCACTGTGGGTGGTACCAGGCAGAGGCAAGAGGCTTCTCGGCATTTACAAGAACTGTAGCTGGTAGGAGTATCATGGGGTGTCTGGAGAGGAATAGCAGGGCATTTCATGTATGTGTAGTGATGTTAAATGGGGTGTGTGTGAAGTGGGCAAGGCAGGAGAAGCATATACCTGGTGTATCAGTTACCTCCGTTGCTGTGATAAAACACCAACATCAAAAGTGACTTATGGACAAGTCCATTGTGGCTTATGGTTCCAGAGGGACAGTCAGTAATGGTGGGAAGGCATGGGAGCAGATGGTTATATAGGAAGTTGAGAGGTCATGTCTTTATCCACAAACACAGCACAGAGAACAAACTGGAACTGGGGCAATATAATATAATATAATATTTCTAAAACTCACTCCCAAGTGTTTAAATACCTGAGGATATGGTGATATCCCTCATTCAAACCACCATACTTGGTAACAGAGGCCAACAACTGCAAGGGGAATAAACCCCTGGTGTGTCTGAGGGAGTAGGGGTAAGAAGGGGATTAGACTGAGTGCTTGTAGTCTTGGGCCAGGCAGCTATGTTGGATTCCAAGGACAACCAGGAACTACTTAAGCTAGGACTCTGCACAGGTGAGTGCTCTAGAGCAGCTGGAGCACGAGCTCTCCATATTACGTCCCCATTGGACGCTTTTTCTGACTGAGCCACTCCAGCGCCCCTAGGCACAAGAGAAACAAACATGCCACAGGAATCCTGATGTTTCTTTGAAGACTTATTTTTGTTTAGAAAATTCAGAGACTTCTGAATTTCCTAATATAGTGCAGTTTGAGTATCCTTTATTCAGAATGCTTGAGGCTAGAAGCATTTCTGATTTAAGGTCCGTTTGGAGTTCTGATATGCACCTCCCAGATTTTGGAATATTTGTATATACATAATGAGATACTTCAGGGTGGGAGTTGAGTCTAAACAGGAAGTTCACTTCTGTTATACATATGCCTTGTATGCACAAAAGGTGATTTCATATAATATTTTCTTTTGATTAGTGCCTGTCCTAAGATTGTACAGAATTCAGTACTTAATGAACAGTCACCTTGGCGTGCAGAGACTTTGGCTTCCATGGTCCAGTGTGGTGGCACATGTTTTGTAATCCTAGCATTCAGGAGGCTTAAGTAGTGTTACATAATGAAACCTGTTTCACAAAAGCCCTTAACTTTTAGGTCGGATTCTCAGCCTGTAGCTTCCTTTCATTTTGAGGCCTGGTGTGATCATCGGTAAAGCTGATTTTCCCAGCAGGCGGTGCTTTGGCTTGTTCTGTGGCTTCTGAAAGGGTTCCTGCAGGTGACCCGCTAACTGCTACTGATGGTAGTTGGATGCCAAGAAGGCGTATGGAGGAGAAACTGGGGAGTTTCTTGCTTCTTCTTTGAATGCATTGGGGCATTTACGAAAGCCTGTGTAGCTGTGCAGTGCCTGCTGCTTGCTGGTCTGAGCCACTGAAATGTTTCCTCCCCAGCTTGCAGTGAGTGACATGAAACAGGAAGTGATGGTGACTGTTGATAGTCCTATTCTGCTTGGGCAGTGTGTTTCCTTCCGACCGCTCCCTCTGCTCCTTTCTCATCCTTAGCATCTATTGTCTAAAATACTAAACCTTTTGTGTGCAGTGGTGTGTGTGTTTGTGTGTGTTGGGGGTCCTGGGAATCCAACTCATGTTATTAGGCTTGGTGGCAAGCACTTTTACCGGCTGAGCCATCTTGCAGACCCCCAGCCTCCTCTTTGCTGCTTATTTTAACATTCTTTAGTTAGAACTTTATTAGTACACAGTGTTCCCATTTCAGTTGTTCAGTTGTATATTGCTCTACTATCAGCGTATTCACAGGGTTGTACAACTGTTACAACTACCCAATTTGAAAGCTTTTTTGTTGTTGTTTTGTTTTTTGAGACAGGGTTTCAACAGGGTTTGTAACAGTACTGACTGTCTTGGAACTCTCTTTGTAGACCAGTCTGGCCTCAAACTCACAGAGATCCACTGCCTCTGCCTCCCAAATGCTGGGATTAAAGGTGTGTGCCACCATGCCCGGCCTTGAAAACATTTTTTATCTTCTTTAAAATTTTTATCTCCTTTAAAATTCTATAGCTTCATTCTGCTATCTTTATCACTGCCACTCCAAAATGTAGCCTTCACTAATTTATTGTGTATTATTTGCCTGTTTTGCACGTGAAATAAGATTGTAAAATATGATTTTTTTGTTATTGACTTATTTCACTTAGCATTGTAAGTTGAAGGTTCCTCCATGTACCAGTTTTCATTCCTTTTTATGGTTGAGTTTTCTTTATTAAGTAACAGTTTGGTGGACATTTGGTTTGCTTGTACTTCTTGGCTATTCTGAGAAACTCTGTTTGGAAAGTTCATGTACAAGCTTTTATGCACATTGTTTAATTTTGGAGAGTAAAATACCTAGAAATGGTATTTCTTTTGGCCTCATGGGCTCCTCTGCCATTCATGATGGAATGTTGGTGGACCCAGTCTCATGCAGATAGTCACTGCTTATTTAGAGAGCTCCTGAGTGCAGTAGCTCTCTCACAGCCAGAAGATGTCTGCGCTGCACTGTGCCCATCCTCTGGCTCTTCAGAGTCTTCCTGTCCCACCTTGCACAATGTTCCCTGAGCCTTAGTGCACACTCCTTTTGGGCACTTTGGTTGGTTGTCGTTTTTGCTGTAAAGCATGCATGTAGCCTACGAAGTCTGCTGATGAAAGCTGACTACAGCACCAATGTCAGCTGCTGAACCTGAGCTGCAGCCTGATGCTTAGTGCTGATTGGTGGCTGGCTAGGATCTGGAGTCAGTCACCTGGGGGTTAAGCCCGGATAGACTACATTTGATTAGTTGAGGTACAAAGATCCACCTGAAGCACAGTGCACCATTCCCTGGGCTGGAGTACAGGATTGCATGAGAAGGAGAAAGCCAGCCGAGTATTCATAACTCTGGTCTTTGAGTGTGGCTGCTGCATGACCAGCCCCTTCAAGCTCCTGCTACCATGGCTTCCATCCACAATGGACTGTTAACATCTAACAGGAAGAGAAATTAAGATACATGGGTTTTGTCTCAGTTATCCCACAAAGTACTGTTGACAGTAGACAAGTCACTGTTTACCCTGTCACACCCGTCCCTCCTCTGTTCAAAAAAAAAAAAAAGATCTTTTCTCCCAAAACTTGTGATTATCTCATTTCCTTTACAAACATCCACCCATTTCCTGTCCGTAAAGGACAAATTCGAAACATTTTCGTTTGACATTTAAAACTTTGCCACAAGCAGGCCTTCTCTATCTCCTCCTTTTTCCTTTCTCCTTTCTTCTCTCTTCCCTTTCTCCCTCCCTCCTTCCTCCTGTTTTTGGGACCCAGTCCTGCTGTGTGGGGCCCAGGTTGGCCATAAACTTCAGATTCTTCTGTCTCAACCCTCTGTGTGCTGGGATTACAGATGTGCACCACTATGCCTGCCTACATTTTTTAACATGTCCTTTCTGACTTACCTTTGCATGCTGAATGTCACCCAGGTTTGAGACAGTCAAGCCTGTAACTTCTTGACTCTGCATGTGCGTCCTCCACAAGAATGCCTTCTTACTCCTTAGCCTCTTAATTCCCTCCTTGCTTGTTCTGTGTCTAGAGAAGTGTTTATCATGCTGTGTGGTGCCTGATATGAAGTTATGCTTAGTGATAGATGTGTGTGAGTGTAGGTGTGTGAATGTACAGTGGGCAAGTCAAAGGACAAGACTCTTCTGCTGTGAGTTCCGGGGAATGAACTCAGGTCCTTAGAACAAGTGTTTTTGCCTGATCAGCCATCTCAGTGGTCCAGCAGTACATCCCTCCCTCCCTCCCTCCCTCCTTCCCTACTTCCTTTGTTTCTTTTTCTCTTTGTTTCTTTTTTCTTCTCTCTCTCTCTTTCTCTGTGTCTTTCTTTTTTTTAAAGACAGGATTTCTTTGTGTAAACTTAGCTGTGCTGGAACTAGCACTGTGGACAATGATGGCCTTGAATTCAGAGATCCTCCTGACTCTATCTCCTGAGTGCTGGGATCAAAGGAGTGCACTACCATGCCGGTCCTCCCCACTAGCTTTTTTATTCAAAGTTTACAAAGTTTCCTGTTTTAGATTCTAAAGGTGTATAGTTTTTTTTTTTAAAAATGTTACCATATTCCTCATCTTTTTAAGTTTTGAGTCAGTCTCTTAGCCTTGAACTCACCATTCTCCTTCCTCAGTCTCCTAAGTGTTGGAATTGTGTATGTTTAATAACTTTTTTTTGTGCTGTTTTCTCCTTCCCCACCTTACCCTTAGTTCACAGCTGAGTTTCTGCCATGTACAGGATGGTAGCTGAGTATAAGGTAGTCAGAAATCTGCCCAAGGCAGCAGCACATGAATTTCTTTGTGACTACTGTCAAGTTAAAGGAGTGGCATTTAGTCTAGAGTGTTGGTTTTCAGTTTCCATTGACTAGCTTAGCATAATGTGGAACTTAGGCAGTAGCTGTGTGGAGTTAAATGGTCAGGAGAAGAGACCCCAGCTTAATCAGTAGCTAGAGATGGGCTGACTCCAGGAACAAAGCTTCCTTGGGTGGTTGTTTGAGTGTGGAAAAGGGATTAGAAGAGCTGAGGTAAGAGTAAAGCATTCCATGTACAATCAAGTTATTGTTACCTAGCTTTATATGTGTTACAATTTATTCATTATTGTGTATGTGTTTTGAAAATAGTTGTGTGTGGGCCATTCCTCATTTTTAAGCAGTCATCATTAATTTTAATCACCTTTTAGAGCTGTAAGCTGTTTTCCGCATCTTTAAAAACTTCCTTGGGAGTTACCTGATGAGGTGTTCATAGTAACACTGTAAGATTTCATGGCCTAGACTTTGTCTCCCCTCTGAAGTATATCTTGATTACTTCCTGACCTCTGACAGACAGGTTTATGTAAAGAGCCTGGTATCACTTGTTCATTCAAGTAAGCTTGTGTTGGGGTTTTTCTGAATGCTGAAGGTATGAATTACTCAAGAGCACCTAAGTAACAATGTACTAGAACCAACAGTAAGAATACACACACACACACACACACACACACACACACACACACACACACACACACACACACA
>CAJQZJ010032322.1:10712966-10731437 GCA_907164525.1 Lophiomys imhausi
CCGGGGGGGGGGGGCCCAGTCCCGCCAGCCTCAGTCATGCCGCCGCGGCGCCGCCAGGCTCCCCGTGGGCAATGGTGTGGAGCCGAGACCCCCCCCCCCACATGGTTGCCGCCCTCAGCCCTCCCTGCCCCCCGCCGCTCTCGGCCGCCAGCTATCACAGGCCCCGGTGCCTCCCTGGGCAGCTAGGACGCTAGTGGGCTCGAGCGTCCTGACCACGCTCTGCTACTCTGGACCTCCAGCATGCTGCTGCGATCCTGGCTGCCCTTCCGGCGCGCCAGGGCCTGTAGGGGACCGGCGACCTGCAAGGCCGGGTCACTGCAGTCCCAGCACCTGCTGCCTTGTGCTGCTGGCGTCCCTGGGCCTGACATCCTCCCGTGCCCAGACCCAACTTCTAGAAGTTATTATTATTATTTTTTTTTTTGGTTTTTCGAGACAGGGTTTCTCTGTATAACAGCTCTGGCTGTCCTGGACTCACTTTGTAGACCAGGCTGGCCTTGAACTCACAGAGATCCACCTGCCTCTGCCTCCCAAGTGCTGGGATTAAAGGTGTGCGCCACCACCGCCCAGCTAGAAGTTATTTCTTTTTTTTTTTTTTTAAATGTTTTAATGATTTATTTATTTAGTATACAATGTTCTGTCTGCAGGTTTGCTTCCAGGCCAGAGGAGGGCACCAGATTCATTATGGATGGTTGGGAGCCACCATGTGGTTGCTGGGAATTGAACTCAGGACCTCTGGAAGAACAGTCGGTGCTCTTAACCACTGAGCCATCTCTCCAGCCCTAGAAGTTATTTCTTAACCCACCATTTACTAAATAAACACATAGAGACCTGTTAGATTTTTAATAAGCCTTATGCACGGGGTTTGGGCAGATCTTTACCCTCCAAGCTAGCTTTCTACCTCCCAGCCAAAATTCCCATAAATACTTGCCCATATTACAGTTGGTCCCATTTCCTGAGCAAGTTGCCCACAGCCACATGCACTTCTGCTCCTCCATCTAACCTATGGTGTTTCTCCTCCTTTTGGTTTCCTGTCTGTGATCCTTTTGCCACCCCCAAAACCCATAAACTTTCACTTGCCTACCTTTCTTCTGCCCAGTCCAGGCTGCAGGCAACTTTATTCGGCCAATCAGAGACAATTAACATGCAAAGTCACACAGCATCATTTGGTTTATGTGCAGAGGTACGTGGGATGTAACCACATTTTGGGAGGCCAGCAATTAACATTTAAATAGATTAGCACCATGAAATAACCCACAATAGACTTGTAATCGTTTTCTCTGCAGACTGTAGGGCTGCAGTGACTGGGTTTATATCTTGGTTTTCCTATTGCAAGTGTCACCTATGCATTTTTTTTTTTTGATTCGAGACAGGGTTTTTCTGTGTAACAGCTCTAGGTGTCCTGGACTCACTCTGTAGATCAGGCTGTCCTCGAACTCACAGTGATCCACCTGTCTCTGCCTCTCAAGTGCTGAGATTAAAGGCATAGGCCACCATGCCCAGCACCTATGCATTTGTAATTTAACTTGTCTTTGCCTCTAATTTGTAAAATAGGAGATAATAGTAGTGTATTAACATGGAGAATGTTCAGGACTGGTAAAGACTACGTAATTCTTGGCTCCTGTTAGACTAGAATCTTCCATTTCTAATTGATTCATTTCCTGGTCTTCTGTGTTGGTGTTTATTCTGTCTGTGTTGTTGCCCATTAACCTTTAAGTGCACATATGACAATTATTCAGACCAGTTCTACTGTAGCCCTAAATTCTGAGTTTAGAGATTAGTCACTGTTCTGTCACAATGACTTAAGCTGGAGAAAAGAGCTGCAACATTTTGGCAGTATAATTATGTGTCCTCACTTGGCACCTCAGTGTATATATTTGTATGAGAGATGATGCTCTCATCTGATTTAGTTTGAGTCAAAGTAAATCTAGGGCATTTGTTTTTGAAAGTCATGTTTTACTTTCATGAAAATGAGTTTGTTTCCTCAAAAGTTGCTTTTGAGAGTAATTTCTAAACAAAAGAAAACATATTTTTCCTTTTAGACTTTTTTTCCAAGATCAAAGATGTCTTATGTTCTCTAAGGAAAATTCATGGTGTCCAAAATATTCCCATTGTCATCACCTTCAAAATGGCCAAGATTTCATTTGAATGATTGATGGGGACTTCAAAGAAACTGTTGAAAATAGCAGTGCATTTAAAAAATGAAGTTCAACATAAAAACTAATCACATCTAGATTAAAATATGTGAAAGGGATTGCAGTATCCCACACAAAAAAACTGGAACCACTGAACTGAGAAATAAATCTGAATTCAGACTTCAGGACTCTGCTGAGCTCCCTCTGAAGTACAAATGTAAGTGGTGTTTACACTTTCTGGGTCACCGTTTCCACATCTGTAACTGGAGGCAATTGGTCTAGAATACCTGTGGAGCTCATCCAGAAGAACTGGTGGTTCATTTCTCAGGATGACAAGAATCACCTGAGTGGTTTATGCCTGGAATCCCAGGTATTTGGGAGGTTTGTGTGAGTTCGGGTGAGTTTAGGTCAGCTTGTGGAACTTACTGAGACCCTGTCTCAAAAGGGTGGTGTTGATTCGGATACAGCCACTATAGTAGTACAGTACTTGCTTAGAATGTGACTAGGTGGTGTCCTCAGATCTAGACAGACAGACACACAGTTACACACACACACACACACACACACACACACACACACACACACACAAACACAGTTACACACACATACACATACACATACCCCCACCACCACCGAGCACTGATGAGCTCTCTGTACCAGCAGGGAAGGCTGTGGATTGGCCAGCTAAATGTTTGCTGCACCTTTTCCATTGTTGATCCTATAGCCCTTCAAGTCATCTACTGAAATGTGTTTTTACATTTCTGCCATCTTGTGGACTCTCTTTTTCAGGTAATTTTACTTTTGATACCTTCAAAATTTTAGCATTTCTGTGTTTTGAGGCTTTTTTTTTTAATGACTGGTTCCATCTCTGTAAAAATTACCTATAAAAGGCAGGTGTGGTGGCACACAGCTATAATGCCAACATTTGGGAAGTGTAGACAGGTGTAACAGATCAGAGGTCAAGGTCATTTTCTACATAGCAGTCAGGGTTACATGAGATCCAGCTCTCCCTTCCTATGCCAAATTACCTATAAAGTAAATGCCTGTATAGAAATAATTTTTTTGTGACAAAATAATAGGATTGTACTCTTACAGGAGAAAAGCATTTGTGATTGACAATATAAATTATCTGTTAATATTTCAAATATTTTAAATGATCCAGCATGTAACTAGGTGGTTTTCTATCTCATATTGTGACATTTTACTCAATTATGGGCCACAAAAGCTGAAGAGGTGTAGGAAATTTTTGTATGGGTTGGTCATCCATCCAAAGCATATCCTTAAATTGAAGACTAAATAAATGATAGGTGTTGTGTGTGTGAATTTATTAGCATTCTTTAAATGTATGTAGGGACTTGTGATTAATAAAGATTTACTTAGAAACATTTCTATGTTTACAAAACTTGCCATTTATAAAATGGTATTTACAATACAATTATTATGTAAGGATCTAAGGGTCTTCTAAAATCTTCTCAAGGTTCACATTTGGAAAGTTTAAGAAACACCCTTTTCTAAAAACATGGCAAGAAATCAGTGAAATGGTCAAGGGCCACCTTGGCCTCATACCTTTGTCTACAGGTATGCATATATGTGGTAGTTCTGTTGTAAGCAGCATGTAGGGAATTTAAGCAACCTTTGCTTTGTCACAGAATGTAGCCTGTTGTAAAAGAGTTAAGACATCATGGAAAAAAAAGTCCTTAAGTCCTGTGTTAGGTGCTTTTGTTTTTGTTGCTGTGATAAAACACAATGACAAAGGCAACTTATAGAGGACTTTACAGTTTATTTGGGTCTTAAAGTTCCAGAGGGGTAAGAATCCATCATTGTCATGGTGGGGAGCATGGTTGTAGGTGTGACACTGGAGCAGCTGAGAGCTCACATCCCACAGAAAGGAAGCCTAGAGAATGAGCAGGAGGCTTTTGAAACCAAGCCCACCCCAGTTACACACCTCCTCCAACAAGGCCACACCTCCCATCCTTCCCAAGCAACCATCAACCAAGTTTTCAAAGGCTCAAGACTTTGTGTTTGTGGGGGTCATCCCATTCAAACAGCCACAAGCTCTTTCATCCTACTTAAAAATGCTGCTTGAAAGAAAAGACTGTAGCTTTGTTTCTGATAGGGTGATTAGTTTTGGATACTAACTTGGCAGCATCCATGGTTACCCAAAACTTTACCAAAGAACAAATATATTGTCTCCTAAGTTAATAGGAAAATGATATTTGTTAATGTTTATGACAAAGGAAGTATTGAGCAGTAGAGAAATGAGATATTAGACAAAAACACTACCTGAGTGCTTTTGGCTGTTGAAGGAATATGACCTGAGACAGCTTGCATTGATTGGTTCACCATTACCGTTTTCTGACCTGAGACAGCTTGCATTGATTGGTTCACCATTACCGTTTTCTGGTAAACTGAACAGATTTGTTATATTTAAGTTACTTACCCAATATTCTTTTTTTTTTTTTTTTTCAAGACAGGGTTTCTCTGTGTATCCTTGGCTGTCCTGGACTCATTTTGTAGACTAGGTTGGCCTTCAACTCACAGAGATCCACCTGCCTCTGCCTCCTGAGTGCTGAGATTAAAGGTATGTGTGTGCCACTATGCCCGGCCATTACAGACAGCTGTGAATGAACTGCCATATGGTGCTGGGATTTGAACCCCGGGTCCTTTAGAAGATCAGCCAGTGCTCTTAACCGCTGAGCCATCTCTCAAGCCCCCAAATAATGTATTTTTTATTTATGAACATTGGTGTTTTGACTGCGTGTATGTCTGTGTGAGGGTGTCATATTCTCTGGATCAGGAGTTAAAGACAGTTGTGAACTTCCATATGGGTGCTGGGAATTGAACCAGGGTTCTCTGGAACTGTAGCCAATGCTCTTAACCACTGGGCCATCTGTCCAGCCCTCCAATATTCTTTAGTTCCTTTTTTTTCCCCTTAAATTTTAAAGTTGGCATGAGTCCTGGGTTTCATAAGGATGTTTTCATAGGTGCATGTAGATATATGTGAACATATTCCCTGGCCCATCATTCCCTTTGAGAATTTTTATTTTTATGTCATATATATCTACATAAATTTATGTATAACATCAGTGTTTAATCAAGTCTCAGAAGGACAATGTTATTTTTTGCTTGTTTTATTGAGACAAAATTTCCTGTAGTCCAGGCTGGCCTTGAACTTCTGATCTCCTGCCTCTTAACTCCCAAATGCTGGGGTTCTTGGTGTGTGCCTCTAAGTGTAGTTGTTAGTTCCTTGTAGGGGTGTGTGTGTACTCCAGAGATAGTGCTCTGAGTCATGGAAGCGAACCCTGTGGTGTTTTGGTGGGGAGCCCAGTTTTATAAAGTCTCTTGGAGTCAGTTTGGACCCGGGCTCTGTGTGACTGAGGTATGCAAAGTTCCTTTGCCTCACTCTTTCAATGGGAAAGGAAGACTTTCATATTTATGCATCTGTATAAAATGTGTTGAAATGTTATCAGATGGGCATTGTATGTTTGTGATGATAACAGCCTGAATAAAGGTCAAAATGTCATGGAAAAATGGCAAAACAAGCAGGAGGGAATAGTGATAAGTTTATTTTTAGCAGTTTAGAATGTTCCATTTAGAAACAGTTAAACTGGCTAGAGTTGGGGCAAGGGAAGGGGTGCTGGGCAGTTTAAAGCCGCAGCTATTATGGTGAGTGCTTGACATTTTGTTTTAAAGTGTGTCAGCCTGTGTATTTTAAAACCAGAAAACCCCCTTGGAATACTATGTTTTTACTGTGTGCCTTGATAAAACAGTTATTTCAAATCTAGACTTGAGATTTAAATTTTTGTTAATTGTCAGATTTGTAAATCTTCTGGGTATTTGGCTTTGATTATTCTTTCAAGATTTAAGTGGGAAAAGAGAGGGCATCAATCAGTTTTGATCCTTTTGGTCAATAAATTGATTTTAAAAAAGGAATCATGTAAATCTAAGTTCATATGTAAAATTTCTGTTAAAGTATAAATTATTTATTAAATACAAACATTCTGCTAATTTAAACTTCTCCCCCTCATCACACACACTGGGGATTGACTCTAGGATCCAGGCATGCTGTGCCAGCTCTCTGCCTGACTCCACATTCCTCACCCTAGACTCTCTTTTGTGGTCTCATTCTCAGGCAGCCCAGGCTGGCCTCAGACTCTCTGTGTAGCCAGGCCCAAGTTCTCTATGTGCTCTGAGCTGATGGTTGATTAAGGTTCAGGGGGGCATTCTTGATTCTTGGAGGTTGATTCAGTGTATTTAATTACACCTTAAGTGGCTCAAGTTAGGGAGCTCAGAACTGTCATCATTTTGATGGTGGATAATTAGTGATATCACATCCGTGTGTATGTGTGTGTGTATCATGATAATTCATACTTGACATAACAAAAACCAATGACAATGAGACAAATTTGATCAATGAAGATGATTTGAAGTTTAAAGTTTGGGTCTTGGAAAACACAAATGTCTTAGACATATGTTTGTCAAACAACAACAAATTAATACCCATTTTAGGATTTTTTCTTTGTATCTATATATACATGTTTATATTTTATAAAAATAAGGTGGTAGTCGTATACTCACTATAAGTACATCTAGGGGATATTTTTATCCCACTTAAAGGTTTGTATCTTTTTAAAAAATACAGTTTTTCAATATGTGAACATACAGTAACTTACTGAAGACCTTTGGTTATTTCTAATGTTTCTGTTGTAAAGAACATTGGGAGGAACTGTTTATTGTATATTTCAGTGTATACATAGGTAAAAAAGCTGTAGGGTAAACTTCTAGAAAAGTAATCTGGTGTGTGTGTGTATGTATGTGTGTGTGCATGCCGACAAATACAGGGAGCAGTGTCCATTGTTCACAATGGCATCTGAGCATGTTTTCACCTGATCTCTCCAGCCTGTTCAGGTTTGCAGACTGAAAAGGTCAGAAAGTGGCATCTAATTTTTGTTGTGAGAAAAATCTTTAAAAACCAGTTATTACTGTTGTGTGCAGATATTTATTACTATTGCATGAGTGAGGATCACTACTTCCTGTGCTGGGATTATAGGCATGTGCTAATAACACGCCTGGTTTATGCAGTGGTAGGGCTTTATGCATGCCAGGCAAGTACTCTTCCAAGTGAGATACATCTCTAACCCAAAACCACATTTTTAAAAACATAACCTTCATCTTCTGTCTTCTGAGTAATTGGCCATCTTTATTGGGTAATCAGGTTTGAAAGAAGTTTTAGGCAAATGAGTTAGGCAGGTAACACCACTTCCACTGCATGTGGAGAAAGAACCCTGAGCTGTCTGGAGCTTGCCTGGCAACTAACCCAGAATGCTTCTCTCATGTTCTGTAATATCACTTGCTTTGTGAGAAATATTGTATCTTGAGTACAGGATGACCTGCTTGGATTGAGTTTGTCACTTACACACAGGCAGGCTGCTTTTCATTGGCTGCTGGTACAGGATCTCTTAACAGGTCCTTTTTGGATTATTTTGTTTGTTTTGTCTTTTGTGATGGTCTTATATACCTTTGCTTATGTAGATCACACTGGCCTGGAACTCATAGAGATCACCACCTGGCTCTGTCTTGTATGTGTGTGCCACCATGCCCTGGGGAGATTGTTTAAAGTCACATTTATATATGGCACATGTAGAGGTCAGAGAGCAGTGTATGGAAGTTGATCCTTTCCTTCCACCCTGTGGGTCCCAGGATTGAACTCAGCTGGTCAGTTTTGGTGGCAGGTGCCTTTACCTGCTGAGCCATCTAACCTACTCCAAAACCTTTGCTTTTTTTTTTTAAATAAAAAAAAATATTGGCAGCTGGAGAGATGGTTCAGTGGTTAAGAGCTCTGTCTGTTCTTCCAGAGGTTCCTGGTTCAATTTCCAACACCCACATGATGGCTCACAACTGTTTGTAACTCCATTCCTGGGGATACAAGGACCACTTTGCCTTCCACATGCACTGCACACATGCAAGCAAATATCCAAATACATTAAAAAACTACCAAAGCCTCCCATTTATATGTGTGTGTGCGCGCTCATGGAGAAGTCTGGAAGTTAGTTCTCTCTGTTACTGGAAAATATGGAGAGTATCTTTTTAGTTGCCAAATGATACTGAAAAAATCAGGAGCTCTTTATGATGTTTTTTTCTCATTAATAAAGGATTTAAGAATGGACTCATAGAAGCTCAAGGGCAAATTTATTAGTGTTTAAAAGAAAACCCAGGGCAGGCAAGCTATAAATCTCAGCAGCTGCCTGGAGGAGAAAGGAAAAAAAAGAGATTTGGGGTGGGAGGGGGAAAGCCATGCTTTTTAGGTTAAGTTGGAATGGAAGTCAGCCACATGGCAGACGAGCAACCACACGAGAAGGCAGGGAGCTTTAGAGAAAGAATAAGGAATCCCAAAGTACTAGAGAAAGCATGCTTGAAAGAGAAAAAAAGGAAGCACCATGCTTTTCTGAGTGATTCAGAAAAGTAGACAAACTTAAGCTGTATGATTGTGCTAGGGGTGAATCTGGGAAGGAAAAGCAAAAGTGCACGATTTCATTCAGGGGATAATTATCCCACCTATCTCTTAGTATGCCTTAAGGTAAAAAGCCATTGTCTAGGGGTGGTCCCTTAACCAGGTCACTGACCACCCAACTGCAGTCTTTACCCAGGCTGGAGTATGAGATAGTTGCCTCTTAACGGGCCTTTGCTTCTGCTGTGCCATGTCTACCTTACCAGGCCCCAGTTTCACTCTCAAGATATCAGGCCTGGTATGAGCCACCTTGCTGGCAGAACTGTAAAGGACATTTGCCAAATCTAGAGACTTTCATGGTTGTGATACCTGGTAGAAGAGCATGTAGCATGGGAGAGTAGAGTTGCAATTGGCATCTATAGGCCAGATCAGCCGCCTGCCATTTAGGATGATCAGGTGGAGATTATCACTACTGCCTGAAATTCAGAAGCCTGGTACTGTGCTTTAGACCTTAACCTCTCCCAGAGATCTATTGTTAGAGATTTTTTTTTTCCTCAGAACAGTACAGTTGGGAGGTAGATAGAAGTTTTAAGATAGTGGGGCCTAGTAGGGAGTCTTTGGGTTATGAGGGTATGAGCTCTAAGCAGATTGTGGGGTTCTAACCTTTTCCTTCCTTCCTTCCGTTTTTTTTTTTTTTTTTGCTTCTTGACCATGTGGTGAGTGCTTTTGTTGTCCTGTGCATTTTGGCATGGTGCCATTTTACACGCCCCATAACGATGTGGCCAATGGGTTATGGAATGAAACTTGTTAAACTTTGAGCCAAAATTCTTTGATTTTCTTTATAAGTGATCTCTGCTGTTGGTTACAGTGAGGGAAAGAAGAGTTGGGTGCTCTGCATTAGAGCCTAGCCCGTTCTGTCTGGCTGTTTACCAGACTCACCTTTTACTGTGTCAGAATACCCTGTCTACAGCAGTTGACTGTCCTTGTCCACTTTGGAGACGGATGCTATTCTAGATACTTCCCCTGGTTTTTGACTCTCTTAAAAGCAAGGTTAGGATACAGTTTGATAGGATGAACCTTAGTATTTTCTCTGAGGCTAAAGGTTAAGCTTTTAGATTTTGGTAAGGCTTGTGGTAATTTCTAGGCTGGAAGAATTGGCTGTCATTACTTAACCAATTTCTGCTCACTTGCAGAAGTAAAACACATACTTAGCCTCACCCTCTACACCATACCAAAAACAAAACAATCTCAAAACAAACAAACAAACAGGTCTGGAGAGGTGACTCAGTGGTTAAGAACATTGGCTGTTCTTCCAAAGGACCCGGGTTCAAATTCCAGCACCACATGGCAGTTCACAGCTGTCTGTAATTGCCAGGTGTGATGGCACACACCTTTAACCGCAGCACTTGGGAGGCAGAGGCAGGCGGATCTCTGTGAGTTCAAGGTTAGTCTGGTCTACAGAGTGAATCCAGGCTGTAACCCAGCCAGGGATACACAGAGAAACCCTGTCTTGAACCCTCCCCACCCCCCACCCCCCAAAAAAACAAACCCAAACCAACCAACCAGCCAGCCAACCAACCAAACTACCAACCAGAAACAGTGGTCCAGGGGAGCCTACATAGCTACTGCTATTCTACTTTTTATGTTTGCAGTCGGCCTGGGCTAATTGCGAGAAGAAGCTCAGCTGTCAAGACTATACTGATTGCATTCCCAGGGAAGAGGCTTGGGGAGTCCAAAGAAGGTTTTGAGTCATCAGATCCTTTTAAATTGATCAGATTCTTTCCATGGGGGTAATCTAAACTTGTTATAAAACTTTCACCAGAGGCCACAGAGCCATAAGAACATGAAATTCTACTTGTTTAGTAGATACTTCTAAAGGGCATCTTCTATTGAGCCCATATCTTTAATCTCCATGTAAAAGAAACAGCAATTTTAAAGCTCTCAACTGGAACCAACAGCTGCCTGGGGCAGCTTCTCAAGAAATTAGTTTCCCATTAGGAAATAAGACACCTTACTCTTTTTCCACAACAACCTCCTAGGTTTGGGTTATCATATAAAGCCTGTGTGAAAGTGTAAAGGAAACATTCAGTGCACTGTTCATACAGACATATCTGAAGTTCCTGCAGTGTGTGGTGAACATTGTAAGTCCTGCCACAGAGCAACAGAGAATGCCTGAGCTTACATTCTAATAGCAGCAAGTTTCTGGGTGATTGCAGATCTACACGGGAAGTTTTCCCTATTGTTTTTTCTGTCTTTGTTTTCTTGATTATCTTCAGTACTCCACAGTAAGAATATGATGAAGATGATGAAAGCCACAAATATAAACCATATGGATAGCTTAAACATTTCTAAGCCAGGCCTAATCTCAGGTGCTTGGGAGGCAGAGGCTACCTTTGACATTTTAGCAAGACCTGTCTCAAAATAAAAGAATATGCATTATGTATTACATTTGAGTTTAGTGTTGTTTAAAGATGTTTGAAAGCTGAAAGAACAGGTAGTAAAGTGTGAAGGGACAAAATTAAGAACATAAATGTTAAAAGAAATCTAAAAATTAAAGCCTAAAACAGACTGGACATGGTTACTCATGCCTTTAGTTCCAGCACTTGATTGGCTGAGGTAAAAGGATGGCAGCTAGTTAAGGCCATCCTGGGCTACACCGTGAGTTCATCTGTTGTACAGGACTACTCTCTGAACCAAATAATTGCCATTTTGGAGAGTTCAATTGTTCCTGCTTGCAAAAAGACCACCCCAAAGCTGTGTGTGATGGCACACACTTTTAATTTCAGGACTTGGGAGGCAGACAGAGTCCAGCCTATTCTGTAGATTTGAGTTCCAGGCAGCAAAGGCTACAAGGTGGGGCCCTGTCTCAAAACAAACAAACAAACAAACAAACAAACAAACAAACAAACAAACAAACAAACAAATGAGCACAGGACAAAAAAACAAACAAACAAACCAAAAAACAAAACCCAAACCAAAAAACCCCAAACCCAGACAAGTAAACAAATCCAAAAAGGTCATCCAAGCTGGACTTGTTGACTGTTGACATCTTCTAGAATGAGACGTGAGGAAGTTCCGGAACTCGGCCGAATGCAGTTCTGCTCTTTCTTCACCTGGCCTAAGGGAGGGCTAGAGCATAGGCTGGGGAAGATTGGAGTAGGTGAGTGGAACTCGATTTGTGTGGCTATGGGACAGATTGCAGGGTAAATACTTTCCATTGTGGCCTTTACTGCTTACTGATACTCCTGGAAGTAGTCCTTCACTTGTGCCCCAGCTGGATGTTGGTGGCATCATAACTTGGTTTGTTCTTGGTACTTTAAGGAGTAAGAAGACATTGTTTACATCTGCCCTAGGGGAGGAATTTTAGCAACGCCACCCTGAACCTTAGTGTGAAACCCTGTCTCAAAACAACAATAACCCCCTTAGAACATAGTTGAATCTCTGAAGTTTCTTTCTCAGTTGGTTTTCAGAAACTGTTGAATCAGTTTTGATATGTGCTTATCATTGGCACTGAGGGTGGACAAGCCACATCTTTCTTACTGTGAGCTCCTACTGCAGCTTTAGTTCTTAGCACTCTGGAGATAGACTAGACCCTGAAAGAGGCAGCATTTCAGTCCCACTGCTGCTCTCCTCATGGAACCCAGTGTCTTTGAAAGTGTCCTGAGGACTAGAGCTACTGTTATTGTCACTTTGAAGTACTGTGTTTGATTGGTGGCCTTATAGAAACAGAGGCAATGTGTTATGGTTTTGCTTTTTATTTTTTTGTTTGTTTTTTTAAAGAGTTACATGAATGCATGTTTTGCCTGCATGCTTGTATGTACACCACATGCATGTGTGATATCTGTGGAAGTCAAAAGAGTGCTGTATTCCATAGATCTGGACTTAGAGGTGGTTATGAATTATGTTGGGAATTGAACCTAGCTCCTCTGGAAGAGCAGCTAATGCCCTTTAACTTTCATGCCTGTAATTCCAGATCTTTGGTGGTGGAGGCAACCGGGTCAGGAATTCAAGAATTCCTATATGGTAAATTGGGAGTTGGAATGCACTGTCTCAAACAACCAAAATTACTCCTCTATCCTTCACTGAACTAAACAAAACTCAGGGAGTCAACATAAGTGCTGTAGGAAAGGTGTGAGTGAAGCACAGGCAGCTCAAAGGAAGGTGGAAATCTCAACCAAACAGCCAGGAGTCTTTTTATAAAGACAATGGCATTTGAGACAGGCATTTAAAGAGATCTGATAGATCAGAGCTAGGGTAGTGAGGTCTTCCATGTGGTATTTTTTCCTTTCATTTGTTTTTGAAACAGAGTCTCTATGTGTTGCCCAGGCTGGTTTCAAGCTTCTGGGTTCCAGTGGTCTGCCTGCCTTGGTCTCTTGAGTAGATGCACTAAATCCAGGGCCCAGTGCTGACTCCAGGCTTAGTGCATTGCCTATGGGATGGTAGGGAAAGAGGAGGCAAGAAAGCAGTTGCTAAGAGACAAGCAACATTTGCTTATCTAAATACAAGAGTTGGATAGGGCATCTTCAAAAACCCCAAGAGATCTGCAGAATATGGCATTCAAAGATGTTATCTTAAATTAAGATTTTCTTTTTTTTTTGATATCGAGACATATCAGTGCCTGACAGCACCCCCTATTCTACTCCAAGTAGAAGATAAGCATCGAAGAACCTCCACTGTAAGATGGTTGAATTAGTGGCAAGCCTATCTCTTGGCATGAAAAAACCCCTTGCACCAACTGCAGACAGACTGCTGTCCAAAAAGGACAAAACTTGGTAGCAGGGAAGTCGACAGCCTAACTCTGCCAAGACAGGGTTGGTAAGTCCTTCATAATCCCTGCTCTACAACAAATGTCTGTCAGAGAAACAGGACCCAAAGGCTGAAGACTGATGCAGGAATGTATGGAGAGAAAATGGGAACTGTCCAGGCAGTCATTGGTATGTCCTTTCTTAGTTTTGGAAGCTGCAGGCCCTGCACTTCCTATATAAGCAGATATATTTATTCCTCTCAGGTCTCTGAGGTGGTTGAAGAATAGACAGCTAGAGTCTCATAGTTAAATTTTGAGTTGTTTAGGAATCAAGAGGGTGTTATAGATCTAAGAAGATACTCTTAAAAGTGTGTTGCAAGTTAGTATGAATGTTGAGTCAGATATAGACCGGGGCCAAATATGTATAAACTGGACATAGGGAAGGTATACTGGGCCATTTAACTCTCATAAATGTGGCATATTTATATCTGTTGTTTTGTATAATACTTACTGTTATAAGAGAAGGAACCATCTGTTGGACTGAAAGGGGAAACTTCTGAGGGGAAGAGGGTGGAAGGGCAGGATAGGAAGGGGGAATAGGGAGGGGTTTGTGACTGAGATGTAACTTGAAAAAAAAAAGTATTTTAAAAAAAAAAGAAAGCAGGAGCGGCTAAGAAAGAAGTGGGAGGGAAAAGGAGAACAAGAAGGGCAGGTTGAGTGCTGGGAATCTCATGTTTTGTAGCTTTCCGTTCTGGTTTAACCCTAGCAGTGCTGTTAGTAAACACTGTATGGGCTTTTACAGTGTCCATGTGCATCAAGTGTCTGTGCATGTGTATGTTATGGCACACAACCTAAAGTATGAACAGTGGTACATCTACATGATACTTATTTGTGGATGGACATGTTTGTGTGTGTAACCGTAGAAGAGAATTTTTGTTTTAGGATTTGTTAGATAACCTACTATTTGTACAAATGTTTCTGCTCATGAGCACATTTTAAAAAATAGTTTCCTAGTAGAAATGTTTTAAGAATCTGTGAAAAGTGGGGAAGAGCAGAGGGAAATTGAGTGGGTTTAGGAAGAGCAGTAATGTAGCTGAATGTCATTGGGATAGTTCCTCAAGAAAATACCTTTGTGGACATTCTCCATCAGAAATGTGATCAGTGTGTGCAGTCACACAGACAGTAACAGATTGCTTCTTACATGGTGCAGAATGGAAATACCTGGTCATTTGCTTTGCATGTAAACAAGGAAGGAAGTTAGTCTCATTTCATAGTTGCTAGTATGCTTTTATTTTGGGGGGGGAGGGTTCTTTGAGACAGGGTTTCTCTGTAGCCCTGGCTGTCCTAGACTCACTTTGTAGACCAGACTGGCCTTGAACTCACAGAAATCCACCTGCCTCTGCCTCCTGAGTGCTGGGATCAAAGGTTGCACCACCACGGCCAGCCTGCTAGTATGATTTTTAAAAACGTGTGTGTGTGTGTGTGTGTGTGTGTGTGAGTGAGAGAGAGAGAGAGAGAGAGAGAGAGGAGAGAGAGAGAGAGAGAGGAGAGAGAGAAAGAGAGAGAGCGAGCATAAGAGCATGAATGCAAGCTTTTGGAATAAATTCTGACTTCTTTTTTGGCCTGAATATCCTCCCCCCCCCATGTATTCATGCTTAAGGCCAATGAACATAAAAGTAGTTAATATAGACAAGTTCCTTATGGAAATGGGCATGACTGGATGTCCTTGCTCTCTTTATAATTGGTATAATCCAGGAAGGTTTAGGGAGGGGAAGTGCCCATGCATTGTGATACTATTGACTTCCCTCATAAAGTCTTCAGTCCTCCATGCTTAACTTCCTTCAGTCCCATTTTCCGTTTCTAGCTCCTGCTAGGCACTTTAAATTTAGCATGCCCCAGATTTCTCTAGGATCTCTTCTTTTAGGGCTTCCCATTTTAGGGACAGGCATTGTTGTCTTCTCTTTGTGACCCAAGTGCCATCTGTTTGCCCCTAACCTGAGCCCTCTGCATGCCCTGCTCTCCCAATTCCCTAATTCCTGCTCTGCTCTTGTCCTTTTCTTCCTACTGCAGGAACCCCAAGGAGCTCTCTGCCCCCAGCCTGGTACTTCTGTTGTCACCTTCATAGAAGCTAGTAGAATGTGCCATTGATTTCTTCTCTGTGGGTTTCCTACTGTTCCCAAGGTCATTGACTATAACCCCTCTCCTGAGCTAGATGCTCTGGACACTGGATGTTTTTGCTTCTCTTGAAGAGCCTAGAAAGCTGTTCTGCCTCTTGTGCTTTTGGCCAGCTTCCCTGGCTCTTTGCACAGTCAGCTTAGGATGTCACCTCTCTGATACAGAGTAGAGTGTCTCCCCATTCCCACTGAACTTTCTCCTCATCAGTACTACTGCACTGATGGCATCATTAGGGACTGAATTAAACTCGTCTCAAGTGGTGAGACTGCTCTTGTCTCCCCCTACATCTCTGCCTTTTTCTTTTCTCTGCTGCTCTTGTATCTTTGACATTCTGTGCAGTGTTGCAGCTGATGCTTAGCTGTCTGTGCTCCACTAGGGCAGAGCTCTTCTATTTGCTTAATTGCTGTACTGTTGGCTCTGTTAACAGTGTAGGACATAGGTCGTATGTAAGGAGCACTATGTGCTTCTGAGGTCAGGGCCCAGCTCACAGTTGCCATTGAGTAAACAGAAGGGCCCGTCTGTGTACTTGTTTGGTACTTAGTAATTATAGCTAAATACTTTTTATGTGTCTAGGTCAATTCCCCTTCTTCAGTGTCAGCTCTGCTCTGTGCTTACTGCTTCAGATGTCCTTGTTTTTAAGCTGCGTTTCATATCACTCCTGTTATCTCTCTTCAGTAATCTAACCTCAACAGTTGAATTGCTTAACCACTTCCCCAGAGTTCGTGCTTTCAGAGTGTGGTATATGTAGAGTCCCAAACTACATATGGCCCCATGACAGAAACTGTCAAGCAGTTTTGCTCATATAAGCTTGAACTCATTTTGCATAGCAAGGTGATCCGTGTGCCCCCCCCCCCCCCGTGTTGAATACATTTTTTTCTTTCACGTTTAGGTAGTTTTTGTCAGCTTGACACAAACTAGAATTATTTGAGAAGAAGGAATCAGAGATTGAGAAAATACATCTATAAGATTAACCTATAGACAAGCCTTGGAATATTTTCTTAATTAGTAATTGATGTGGGAGGGCCCAGCCCACTGTGGGTGGTATTGGCCCTGGGCAGGTAGTCCAGAGGGTGAGTAAGAAGCAGGCTGAGCAAGCCATGGGAAGCAAGCCAGTAAGCAGCACCCTGCATGGCTTCTGCCTCAGCTCCTGCCTTGATGTCCCTCAGTGATGGACTATGACATGTGAGTTGTAGGCTGAAGTAAACCCTTCCTTTTGGAAGTTGCTTTTGTTCGTGGTGTTTATCACAACAGTCGGAACTCTTAACTAAGACAAGCAGTTGTATAACATGTTGTTTCTGTCTTATAAGTACTGGAATGTAATGATTAAGCTGTTTTATTACTTTTGAATGTTGAACCAATTGAATTTACACACAGCATGTGTTTCCTGTACCATGCTATTGCAATGAACAAATTCTTTGCTTTTTTTGTGTGGTGGTGTTACCTCTATTTTCCTCTGCATGATTTATCAGACTAAATCTGTTTCATGTTTTAAAGTTTCATTTCTAACTATTTTATATTGTAAAATAATAAAAATAGAGGACTAGTGTTGGCTTAGTAGTTAAGAGTACTTATTCTTGCAAAGGATCAGGGTTCTATTCTCAGAACCCATGTGTAGGCTCAGTACCTCCTTGTGCACCAGACATGCATGTGGTGCACAGACATACATGCAGGCCAGACACTCATACACATAAAATAATACAAATAATCTAAAAAGATAAAATAAAAATAATTTAAAGTAAAAGATTTGAAAGGATCACAATATTTTTAAATTATATTTCTTTAGTGTATGTGTGTATCTCTGTGTGTATATTTGTGTGTGTGTGTGAAAGTCAGAGGAAAAGTTGTGGGAGTTGGTTTTCTCCAGTCATGTGGGTTCTGCAGTTCATATTAGGTTATCAAACTTGGCAGCAAGTGCCCTTTACACACTGATCTTGCTGTCCTAAACATGACGTCGAGGATGAACACATGACCCACCTGTCTCCATTGCTTTAGCATGTTCTATGCATGTGTGTCTCCATAGCCAAGCAAGGCACTAATGTTAACCCAGTCTAAAAGTAAACAAAATTTATCTTCATTATCACGTAACTCAAACTGATTTAATAATATTGAACAATTTGATAATAAATAATGATAAGATACTGAGTTTATTGGAAATCGCTTCTACTATTGTGATGTGAATAGGGATTTGCGTTAAAAAAATTCTTTGTTCATGGTTGGGTTTTGATTATTGGCAGATGAGGATTCAGCATCAACTCTTCCTGCTTGTTCTTTTATTTCACTGTGATAAGGCGCTGCAGACCTATTATGCATATAAGTGAAAACAGGAACAGGAAGTATTCTGCTATTGCAGTGTCATTCAGGCCTCGAACTTAAAGTTAAGTAAAAAATATTGCCAAAAATTATTTTTGATGACAGCTACACTGTGTGGTTGTTAACTTTTCCTCTTGCTGGGGAGAAATACTTGGCAAAGGCAGCATAGGTTATTTGTCTCACAGTTTAGAACAGTGGTTCTCAACCTTCCTATTGCTGTGACCTTGATACAGTTCAACAGTTCCTCATGTTGTGGTGATTCTCAACCATAAAATTATTTTTGTTGCTACTTCATAACTGTAATTTTGCTACTGTTATGAATCATAATGTAAATATCTGAAACGAGGATATCTGATATGCTACCCCTGTAAAATGATCATTCAACCCCTCCCCCAAAGGAGTCGTGATCCCCAGTTGAGAATGGCTGGTTTAGAGGGTCCTACCCATCACGGTGGGGAAGGCATAGCCATGGAAGCCTACAGTAGCTGGTCATACTCTGTTGTCAGAAACTAGAGAGCTTGCGGCGGAAGTGGGACTGGGCTATCCCCTCAGAGCCTCTGTTTGTTAGCTACATCCCCAAAGTTCCAGAACTTTCTGGGATAGTGCCACCAGCTGGTGTGTATGTGTGTGTGTGTGTGTGTGTGTGTGTGTGTGTGTGTGTG
>CAJQZJ010032322.1:10731447-10743919 GCA_907164525.1 Lophiomys imhausi
TGTGTGTGTGTGTGTGTGTGTGTGTGTGTGTGTGTGTGTGAGAGAGAGAGAGAGAGAGAGAGAGAGAGAGAGAGAGACTTCAGACTTAACCACAGCAGACATTTCTTTCAATGTTGTTGAAAGCATAGAACTACCAACCTTGGAAAGTAATTGGATTTCTAGTTGTAAGCTATTCACTTTCTTACTATTTATTCAGTACATTTATTCAAGGCAGCTGGCCCTGTCTTTAGTGAGAGTGGGGAGGAAGTGAGCTTTGCTGAGGTTGGGGATCAGTGAGCAATATGGCTCTCTTGGTGTGTGTTTCCTTTGTAAAGTGGGGTAGGGAAGATATTGTAAGGCTAACTAAAAAGGAGAGTTCACAACTCAGAGAGAAGCAGGATCTCAGGCAGATGGGGAAGGAAATCAGGGCTTTGGAGATGAGTTTCCTTAAAGTTATGTTTGGAACAGTATTGGCAAAGCTTCATAACTGCTGGAGCTGGGTGGTGGGCATGTCAGGGTTGGTGCTTTCTGCTTTCTGGTTTTGGGTATGAACATTCACATAACAAGCCCGCAAGGCACACTTGCTGTGGAAGGGCCTTCTGTGATGCCCTTGATAGCCTCTGTGCCGTGAGGGTCATTGTCCTTGGTAGTGCTAGCACCACTAGTGCCGTACCCTTAACAGAGTAAGACAAAGGGAAGCACCAAAATCTCACCATTTTGACCTATAAAATTGGAAATTTCAAACATTTCCACCTAATCGTGGAGTACTTGTATTGTTTTCTTATTTTCTCTGCCAGTTTCTTTTCACTAGTGTGAATGTAATCTGCAGACTCAGAGAAACCTTCTCAGGCTTCTCTATTCTCTGGTGCTATGATTTCTAGGTAAAATTTGTCAGGAAGAATTTAACTGTGCTAACAGTACTGTGCTGGGTGCTGCCTAGACTGAGTTAAGTAGGCAGCCAGTTCTTGGCTTTATTACACCAGCCTTGAAAGTCAGTCCTTGTGTTCTAAGGGTGGGTCAACCATCCAGTCACTTAGCCAAGTGCTGAGTGAACAAGTGAGCAGCACATCCCGGGGTAGGTGGAGATGCCCTCTGTATGATATCCACAGAAGTTCATCTTCCAAAGAGCCCTGAGTGCAAGTCTGTGCAATTTGTAATTATGAAGCAAAGGAATGGTGGATAGGAGACAGATGCTGTTCTTTTTCCTTTGATGAGATAATCAGGACCTAGAGACCTGAAGGAATTTACTCTGCTTTAGTGACAAATTACAAGTGGAGGCAGATCTTGTGCATTCTTGGTGTATATTCCAGATCCTGAACTAGGTATACTCTCGAAGGAGAGGGCACAGCTCTGACAGAGCGTAGCATAGCTGAAGGCGCTAGCTTTACTCCCCAGTGCTGTAAGACACCTAGTGTGTGTTGGGGTTCCTGGAGGCCTCTGAGGTGATTCAGCAGTCTGTGAAGTCACACTTTTTATAACAATACTGACAGTATATGCTTATTTTCTCATGGGTGTACTGTGGGGTTTTTGCAGAAGCTACTCAAAACAGCAAAAAATTAAGCCAGAGTGGCCTTAAGATTTCATATACTTGTACTTTCTAAAGGAGCTTTAGAGAGCTTCACAAAAGAGACTTGATATAACTACTCTTACTAATTTTCTTTGAAAATACTGTTCCTGTAAAAGTTAAATGTGGCTATATCTCAGTGGTAGTGTTTATGTTGTGGTTGCAAGGCACTGACTTCAACCCCTAGCACCATTTTATTTACCTATTTATTTTTTTAAAATTTTGGGAGACAGTCTTAACTGTGTAGCCCTGGCTGGCCTGGAGCTCAGAGAGGTCCACCTGCCTCGGAGGATTAAATTTAAGGTAGGCTTCATGATAGCCAGCAAGCACCATGATGAATTTAAGTGTATATATGGGTAGCTACTAGTTTGGATCTGAGTAGTCCCAAAGGCTTCATGTGTGTGTTGGGCTTGGTTGTCATCCTGTGGCAACTCTGGAAGATGGTGGAACCTTTAGGAGGAAGAATCTGCTGGTCACTGGCTGTGTACCCTAGGAGAAGATATTAGGATCTCCCAGTCTTCTCTTTTTCCAGTTGCTATGAAGATGATAGACTTCTTCCACCATACCCTTCTACTGTGTACACTGTGCTGCCACAGCCCAAAGCACAAGGACCAAGTAGCCTCAGATAACCTTTTTTCCTCTATTATCTCTGTTAATAATTTTTTTTTTTAAACCTAGAACCAAACCCAAGGCCTTGCACTTTATGGGCAAGCACACTGCTACTGAGCTAAGTCCCCAGCCTCCATTGTATATGGGTGTATATAATTAAATTAAAAGTTTATATTATATATAATTAAAAATTTCCCTTTATTTTGTGTGCATATGTGTATATATGTCTGTATATGGGTTCTACCATGCTGTAGCGTGAATGTGGAAGTCAGAGGACAACTTAGGGAGTTGATGCTTCCTTCTACCACTTGTGTCATGGACACAAGGTCTTGGAGACTAAGGTCATCAGGTTTGGCAACAGGCACCTTTACCCACCTTTACATCACACTGGCCCTATTCAGGTATTTTGTCAGAGTGATAGAGAACTTCCCAATACAAGATCGAGGTAATTTTTCGTTTAGTTTCTAGATGGTGTTTTGAGCTCTATGCTTTGTGGGCACCATGATTGTCTTTTTCCTAATCAATAAGAAATAGTGTGCTAGATACTTGTCATGATTTTTTTTTTTGAGACTGTTTTTCTGTGTAATAGCTCTGGCTGTCTTGGACTTGGTTTGTAGACCAGATGGCCTTGAACTCACAGAGATCCGCCTACCTCTGCTTCCCAAGCGCTAGGATTAAAGGCCTGTGCCACTGCGGCTGGCTTCACTTGTCTTGATTTTTAATACACCTCTGTACAAATCATTTAGTTAATGTATTTCATCTTTATTGCAAAAAGCTAAATCACACAAAAATGGAAATAGATCTCATAGACAATTTGTGATGGTATTTTTAAAAAGTGTTTAATAAAGAATTGATTTTTACCTTCTACACTCTCCCATGCATACTGATGCACTCGTGCACACAAATGTACAGAAGTGTAAATGTAATCAATATGAAAATGAATGAAGTTGAGCTTACACTACTGTGTTGAATGTACCCATTTCTGTTCTGCTTCATTTTAAAAAGTATGGTGTTGCACCTAACTAAAGTGAATTTTAAAAATGATACAGGCTATGCTATTAAAGTACACAGGGCAAAAAGTGCTTTGTAAAAGGAATTTTGGGAATTGGGTTGAGCATTAATTCTCCCATTGATTACAGTTGACGTCTTTTGTTGTTCTTTCTCTGCTTGCAATATTTCCCAGTGGTTCTGCTTAGCTCTACACAAATGCCTACGGCAGGTGAAGTATGCTGACAGAAGAGAGTGTTGATAACAATGCTAACTGTTCCTACTGAGGCACTTACAGAGATGCTCTGAAGTTGCTGTTTTCTCCTCTTGGCTGAGCACAGTGAGGCAGCCTGTAGTTTGTGGGGAGAATCAGGTTCCACAGTTCAGACTTGGATTGCTGTACATGTTTGCTTTCTCCTCATCTGTTTTCTTCATTGCTGAAATTAACATCTCTGGGCCTCATTTGCCTAGGATCTGAAGTTGTCATTTGATGTATATCATCTTAGTCCAAAATAGTCTTCATTCTACAGGGCAGGCACCCTTATCAGCGGTTTCAGTAGACGACCAAGTACTAAATGAATCATAGTACAAAAATTATATGTTTTTCAGAATGGCTATATTTTCATTTAAGATGAGAGAACAGCCTCAAGTACTTTGTCCATGTTTTGCTGAGAACATTTGGGACTTACTGTTGGTCCCATGTGGATTTGTGAGTCTCTAATTCCTTATTCATTCATTCATTCATTCATTCATTCATTTATTTATTTATTTATTTATTCACTTATTTACTTATTGATTGATTGATTGGCAGGGTCTCACTTTGTAGCCCCAGTTGGTCTAATCCTCCCTATGTAGACCAGGCTCTCCTCGAACTCACAGATACCTTCCTGCGTCTTGCTTCCTCAGTGCTGAGGTTGACAGAGACATTTTTCCAAGAGCTTTCCCAGTAAGATACTATATTATATTGACAAGAGACCCATAACCCTATGGCCACTCACTTGCACACTTTGCTCTGAAAGACCCTCCCTTAAATTGAGTCTGTGCATTTATTTGGCAATTAAATTACATAGGTAAGTTATCTGTGGTTTGAATGAGATTGGCCCTAATAGGCTCATATCTTTGAATGTGTGATTTCTAATTGGATTGTTTAGGAAGGATTAGGAAATATGGCCTTGTTGGAGGAGGTGTGTTATTATTGGGCATGGGCTTTCAGGTTTCAAAAGCCCGCCCCAGGCCCAGTCTTACTCCTTCTTTCCGACTACAACTTGTGGATCAGATGTGATCTGTCAGCTTCTGCTCCAGAGTTATGCTTGCCTGCTGCCATGTTCCCCGCCATGTGGTCATGGGCTCACCCTCTGAAACTGTAAGCAAGGCCCCAACAAAATGCTTTCTTTTATAAGTTGCCTTGGTCATGATGTCTCTTCAGTGGTAGGATAGCAACCAAAACAGTGTCTGAGTCCCTGTTCCCTCCTTTCTCTTTTTCCCTCTTTTCCTTTTCCTCTGTTGCTTTATTTGGTGTTCTCCCTTCCTCTCTTCAAAATGAATCAGTGAAACAATAGAAAAATATTTTAATAAATAAAGTAACTATCAACAGGTATTTAACTTGGTCATTCTTTTAAAATTTATTTTTATTATTATTTCATTTAAAAAATTATATGTGTATGGGTGTTTTGCCTTATGCATGTGTGTGTAGTGCATGCCTGGTACCCAAGGAGGCCAGAAGAGGGTGTTGAGTCTTCTGGGACTAGACTTGCAGACAGTTGTGAGCTGCCATGCTGGCTCTGGAAGCCAAACCCAGGTCCTCTGCGAGAGCAAGCAGCTCTTTGACCGCCAGTCTTTCTCTCAGCCCCTAGTTCGATCATTCCTTTTCAAAGTTTGTACTTCCTGCTGTTAATATGGAAGTATTGTCTATTGGTATTTTTCCTTTTCTTCTTCCCGGGTTTCTTTCTTTTCTTCCTTTTTTTGAGAAAGAGTTTCAGTGTGTAGCCCTAGGTGTCCTGTAACTCACTCTGTAGACCAGGCTGGCTTTGAACTCACAGAGATCCATCTGCCTCTGCCTCCCGAGTGCTAGAATTAAAGGCGTGCACCACCAACACCTGGCTCCCTGCTTTCTTTTGCTTTTTTAACTTATTGTTTATATTTTATCTGATTATTGTGAAAATTGAGTGGTACTGGTAGTAATTAATTTCTATTTGTCATGCCCTTGATGTGGCTTCCAGGTACTTTATTTAGTTTCACCTTCTGATGGCGAGAATAAACAGAGGCCTTGGTGCTGTGTTCCACTCTAACTGCTGCTGTGACCTTGGGTAAATATTTGGTCTCTGGGTACCTTACTTTCTCCATATGTAAACTGTGACTTTATGAAGTAACTTGTAAATTTTGCTTGACTCATAGTAAAGACTCAGTGTATGCCAGCTGCTGTTAACTTTTGTTATCAAAGCAGGTTGACCGTTTCTGACATGTATTGAGAATACACATTAAGTGCTAGTTATTTCATAGTGCTGCGGCTAACATTTGCTTTTAGATAGTGTATTGGTTAGGTTTGACTGAGGTGGGTGTGCTCATCTTCCTGTTTCCCTTGGCAACTCCCTTTTGCACACAGGGTTTTGTTTTACAGTATGGCTATGTAACTAAGCAATTCCCTTGCCCCAGCCTCCAGAATAGTGGAGAGGTGAGAGTTGCCGGGGTCTCTCTTTACTGTTAGCCTTAATAGCAGTAGACACTCTGTAGCTGTGTGAACATGGGTATTTTCCATCTCTGGGTTTTTAGTCTAACCAGGTATAAAACAAGATTATGGACGGGCGTTGTGGCGGGTGGCGCATACCTGTACCCAGCACCTGGGAGGCAGAGGCGGGCAGATCTCTGAGTTCAAGGCCAGTCTGCTTTACAATGGAGTCCAGGACAGCTAGTGTTACACAGAAAAGCCCTGTTTTGAAAACCCAAAACAACAACAAACACCACCAACAAAAACCAAGATAATTGAGCCGTTTGATTTCTTTCTTTGTTTTCAGACATTTATTTATTGTTTGTGGGTGCGTTATGTCCTGTGGCATGTGTGTAGAGGTCAGAGGACAACTTTTGACGTCTTGTCTTTCCTTCCACTATTGGGTCCCAGTGATAGAACGGAGGCTTTTAGGCTTGGTAGCAAGCAGGTTTAGCCTTTGAGTCATCTCTCCCTGGTCTGGATGTATATTCACTATGTGCTTTCTTAATTTAAATGGCAATGATTTGTGTGTGTGTGTGTGTGTGTGTGTGTGTGTGTGTGTGTGTTGTGTGTTTTAAAAATTGTTTTGGTAGTGCTAGAGATTTAGCATAGGGCCTCATGTATGAGAGGCAAACACTCTATTACTGAGCTATACTCCATGCCTTCCAGCAGTGATTTCCTTATAAAACGCTGCAGGTGGTGGTTACTCCATGTCTGTGATCTACATATTTAATAGTTAATGTGCCTTCAAAAACGATGTGCCTTCATATCCTGAGAATAGCCCATTAGATTAAATGGGAGTTGATAGAAGAATTAGTCCTTGTAAATAACCATTTTAAAATGAAGATGTATTGGATATGTGCATATTAAAATAAGACTAACACTTTTGGTATAAATGATTCATCCTCTTAATTATAAAGTATTTGTGAACACTAGTCAGATATCATAATGTAACTTCTCATTCAGTTTTTTCTGCTTTAAATATGATCTTCCATATGACTTCTCAGTGTCTTATGTATTACTTTATGAGTACCAGTTGTTAGTACATTGGAAAGCACTTAAAATTTTAAGGAAAGCTGAAAGTACCACGACTGCCAGCTCTGACAGCTACTGTGGTGATCTGTGCTTTCTTTAAACAGTGCGGTAATATAGTAAATGAGCAGCAGACATGGCTTTTCAGTAAGGCTGGTGTATAGTGAGGCATAAGATGCTCCTGAACTGATAACCATCTAGGGATGAATATATGTGTCACTTGGCTAAATGGTTGAATCTGGTTTAGAAGTCTTAGTGTTTGAACCAACTGTAGCAGGGAAACCCTTTATTAAGGGATATAATAATGTACATTTGTATGGAAGGAGCAGTGATCTTCGTGGAACCCGTAAGGTATGTCTTGAATGTGATCCCAGTTACAATTTTGAGTAAATCATGCGTCCTTGATGAAATTTACATTTCTCCATTGCAAAGAGATCAAACCCAGCCCGTTTAGTTTACATGACCATTAGGATTATGAAATGACACAATACAGCTTGAGAATGCTTTAAAAAACTTGCAGGTCTTCTCTCATGTTCCCTGTAATGTGCTCACTTTTTTATTCACACTAAATATCTTTTTTTCCTGTCTCATTTGTGTTTTTCTTAACTCCCGTTACCAGCTGAGCACATTTACCTGTGTAGGTTTTCTTGAGTTTAGGCTATGCTGGTGATAATGCAGATTTGAACACTCAGACTCATCTCACCAAAACTTAGGTGGAATCAACATGTTAGGTGTTCCAGGACAAAATGAAACATGAAGACACTTATTACCCTTTTTTGAAAAATAAATAAATAGAAACAAAGAATGTAGATGTCTTTGAAGCTAGCCAGTGTAGGTAGAGAAGACTTGGTGTTATCTTTTGAGAGACTAACACAACACAGATCTTTTAAACATTAGGAAGTACCAAGCCAGCTGGAGATTCTGGTCACCCTTGCATTTTGCCATTTTGTCAGGTTCAAAGAGAGAATGAATGACTGAATCTGTACTTCAATCTGTATTGAAGTCTGTTAAAAAACAATAACTAAAACAGTGTATGCTCTAGATTTAGATTTAAAAAGATCCTAAAAACTGGTTAGATTTATTCACATGACTCTTTGGCAAAGGTGGAGTAGTGTGTCTGGGTCCCTTTCCAGCTGCGTGTTGGTAGGGAAACAGTGACCTCTGTTACTGTGTTTCCTATATACAGAATAATTTCTGTCTTACAACTGTGTGAAGCGAATTAAGGAGTTAATAATTCTGAGCTGCTTAGAATGGTGAGTGCAGCAGAGTAAATGCTTACTAAGTTCTTACTATTATTACATACACGTGAAATGACTGGCAAAGAATGACTCATTCAGGATTTTCAGAAACTATTTTGAACCAGGAAATGGCTGTTCAGAATGTGAATCCCTTCCCACCATCTGTACCTGAGCTGTCCTTAGTGACCCTTGTTTATTTTGGTGTCTCATTCAGTAGCAAATGCCTTTGACAGTGTTTGTAGTGATAAAGATCCTTGAGAGGCATATCATATAAAAGACTATGCCATTTTCAATAATGAAAAATTTCTAAAACAGGCTCTTCTGACCCTGCTGGATCCATGAGCCCTCTGTGCACAAAGCATCTGTCTTCATCTGAAGTCTGAAGCACACTTTTGTTTTTTACAACATTTATTTATTTATTCAAGTTATATCCCAATCACAGTCCCTTCCCTTCAGATCCCACCTTCTTCCCCCTCTCCCTTCTATCCTTCTTCTTGGGTGAGAGGGGCTCTCCCATATCCATCACCCCTAGTTCATCAGTCCCACGAGGGATAAGAGATCCCTCTTGCTCTGAGGCCCAACATGGCAGCCTACCTAGGGTAAGGTGTCCCACTAACAGACAACAGAGTCCATGACTGAGGACCCCCCACTTGCTAAGGGGTCTGTATGAAGACCCAGATGCCTCATCTATACATGTATTGGGAGGGGGGAAGAGTCTAGGTCTAGTCTAAGCTTTTTCCTTCTTTTTGATTAGTGTTTCAGTCTCTGTAAATCTTTAGGGACCTAGGTTGGTTGGTTCTGTTGATCTTCATGTATTGATCTTGACCCCTCTAGACCTTTCTATTCCTCCTCCCTCTCTTATATAGGATTCCCAGAGCTCCACCTAATGTTTGACTGTGTGTCTCAGCATCAGTTTTGATCCACTGCTGGGTGGATTTTCTCCTAGGATAGTTATGCTAGGTTCCTGTTCCTTGGGGTCTGTGGTCAAAACTGTGGTACATCTACACAATGGAATACTACTCAGCTATCAGAAACAAGGAAATTATGCAGTTTGCAGCCAAATGGAAGGAACTAGAAAAGCTCATCCTGAGTGAGCTCAGACTCAGAAAGATGCACATGACATCTATTCACTTATAGTAGGATTTTAGCAATATAGTACAGGATAACTACAACCCAGAGACCCAAAGGAATAGGAACCTAGCATGAAGCACACATTTTTATGTGCTTTCTGTTTCTTAGTCAGCCTGGTACCTGCTGCACACAATTAAGATATGAGAGTTTGTGAAATGTAGAAGTGTCACTTAGATTAGTTCTCCCCTGAGCTTGTTGTATTTGTGAACATTTTCAAGGCATATTGCTATCTGTATGCATTGCGTGATAACCTGAGTGCTTTAACTGCATGGTGGGGCAAGGAGTGGCTCAAAAGATAGTGTGTGGCTGACTTTTGCATGCCCACAGCTGAATTGTGTCACATGTCTCTTCAACACTGTTGCCCTTTCTCTATCCAAGTTACCATTTTATTTTGAAGTGGATTATAATGACTAAGCTGAACATTATTTTATTTAAATGTGGCTTGGAAAACTAGATACAGCAAGAAAGGGAGGGAAAACTATGTACCAATAGGTTAGAAATGTTTACTTACTCATATTCTTTTTGTGGAGCTACGGATTCATACATACAGGCACTCTACCACTAAGCCATACCCTCAGAACACACATTTAAAGTTTTCTGCATTTGAGTACTGCATGAAATATTTTGTGTGTTGTATGATTTTTTGTGACATCCTTGAACTGTTATTGAGAATTTTTTAGGTTAATTTTGTTTATCAACAGTAATTTAAAAGCTAAAGTTTATTGAGTATTATATGTGTTTTAGATGGCTTCTGTATGTCCTTTTATTCACTGCCGTATTTGTAAATAGTCTTACTGATAGGTGCAGTTATTATTCCCCCATTCATGGATGAGAGCTTAGAAACACATGGACTCAGCTAAGCAAAGCCAGCTTTGGAGTCCAGGCAGTCTGACCTGTCACACTGTGTCACTCACAGTTGCTGAGCAGGTACATGATGAAGCTGATTTGAACCTAGGTCTTCTAATTCCAGACTGTCTGGAAGCATACAGAATGAATTTATTCTCTCTCAAGTTCTCAGTCTAATCCATCTGAAATCTTAAACATTTCTCTGATACCTTTCTAGAATTACAATTAGCAGACTTTTGAGATAGTGAACTTAGTCATCCATTTTAGCTTTATGTTGACTATGTATAATAAAACTGGCTCATATTTCTCCTACTTCATTTGACTCCTTAATAGAAGATGCAATCATAAAGAGTAATATGTTATCCAAAAGGGAGTGTGGTTTTCAGGGTAACAGAAGGGGAAATGTTTGAACTACCCGGTGGCATGTTTAGCTAAATACCAGGGTCTGACATTGAACATAGAAATGCTGAATTTCTACCCAGGAAAAACTGAGCCCTAAATTGCATCATCACCTAAAACAATGCATTGTCAGCATGGATAGCTCTAAACTTCAGTGCTTTGTCTGTCCCCAGGTAGCCAGCAGCAGAGAAGGGACTTGGGTGTGTGTATTCGAGCCAAAGGTAGTATTCACATGTTACTGTTGAATATATTAAAATGCTTGTCTGTTCTAAAAGTGCTTTCCAGGCACTTTCTCTGCCCTTTAAAAAATTTTTGTGTATAGCCGGGCATTGGTGACGCACGCCTTTAATTCCAGTGCTCGGGAGGCAGAGGCAGGCGGATCTTTGTGAGTTCGAGGCCAGCCTGGTCTACAAAGTGAGTCCAGGACAGCCAGGCTGTTACACAGAGAAACCCTGTCTCGAAAAACCAAAAACCAAACAAACAAAAAGACTTTGTGTAACTGCTCTCCACATTTTGATTTTGGAGTTGTACAGTCACATACTGTTTATATACATATTGAAATACATATATTTCATTTCTCTATTTCATGTTTGAATAATACTGTTTTATGTATACTGGGATTTCAAGTGGGTGTTATTTCTCTTAGCATGGTATTTCAAAATGGAATTTTGTATTTACTCAACCAGTATATGGCTTTGTATTTGTATTTAATGTATGTTAAGTAATAGCCATCCTATGGAACACAGGGTGGCTCCATAATTAGGGCCTGTACTGCATGTTGTCTCTAGGTTTTATTGCTCAGATTATGACTTTAATTATAAATGTAAGCTTTGGCACTTTGGGATTAGAGGTTGTTCCACCCTACTTAGTCCTCTGTCACTTTTAAGAGCTTAAGGTCTAATATTTAAAACTCCCAGCTGATGAGCATCTCTAAGCTGGCATTGTGACATTAGATTGATTTTTTTTTTCGTTTGGTCTTTTAAATCAGTTTTTAAGTTTATGGTGTCTATGACTAGTCTGAACTATTAGGTTATAAATTAACAGCTCAATTGATGTTGATGTAGTATCTGCCTGTCATCCATTTGCCCGTCCGTTTGTCCATTTGTCCATTTGTTCGTCTGTCCATCTGTCTGCCTTATCTCTACATACTCTCCTTCTCCATTGTTTCTAACCTCATGCTGTAAAAAACAGCCACAGGTTCATCTCATTCTGAAGTGATTCACAATTATGTTAATCCTCAAAACAAATGGCCATTTTTATCCCTTGTAGAAGTTATCTGAGAAAGGTTCTCAATGGAAAGGTTGAAAATAATGGGTTACTTTATTGGACAATTATTTTGTGGGTCTTGAAACTTCCTGCAGACCTTTAATTCTGGTCTCCCCCCCTCCTTTATTTTACAGTTGTGACATTTGTTAAAGTAATCTTTAAAGTCTTTGTTGCTTATACCTTTTGAGTAGAAGATTCTCAAACCCAAGAAATTTGTTGTGCTGATTCCCTTCTATTGTAACTGCTTATGATCTGCTACTTGTTTTAAACTCAGCTATGGAGAGAAGACAGGTTATGATTGTGTATGTGTTCAAATAGATACTGTTGCTGTTTGCTGTTACTGGAATACAATGTTAACAAGATTTTATTGTTTTTAGTAATACTTGAGAGTTTATTTGAAAAGTGCTTTTAAAATAATTTTGAGGCCAGGCATGGTGGTGCATGCCTTTAATCCTAGCATTTGGGGGGCAGAGGCAGGCGGATATCTGTGAGTTCAGGTCTACAGAGTGAGTTTAGGACAGCCAGAATTGTTACAAAGAGAAACCCCCCCCCCCCCCCCCCCCAAGTAGTTCTGTTAAAATATAAGGAATTCTTGGCAGGCACTCCTTTAATCCCAGCACTTGAGAGGCAGAGACAGGTGGATCTCTGTGAGTTCAAGGCCAGCCTGGTTGAGAGAGAGAGAGAGAGAGAGAGAGAGAGAGAGAGAGAGAGAGAGAG
>CAJQZJ010032322.1:10743929-10765582 GCA_907164525.1 Lophiomys imhausi
GAGAGAGAGAGAGAGAGAGAGAGAGAGAGAGAGAGAGAGAGAGAGAGTGTGTGTGTGTGTGTGTCCAGGACAGCCAGGGCTTGTGACACAGAGAAACCCTGTCTCAAAAACAAACAAACAAAAATAAGGAATTCCCTACAGAAATAATAATAAGGCTATAAAGTAGAAAATTTGCTCTTTTGTGTCTCATAGTTACTTGATAAGTTTTTGTCAAAGAAATTACAAACACACACACACATATATTGGGCTAGAGAGATGGTTCAGCTGATGCTAGGCTCACAACCAAAAACATTTGCATGTATATCATGTATACATGATGTATACATATATGTGTATATATGATATATATCACACATATATAGGATATATATGTATATATGTATGACATATATAGCATACATCATATATAAATATATACATATATGGTATATATTATATATACACATATATTTTAAACAAAAAGCATTTTTATAGATGGCCTTTCATTTAATTCTTACCTCGTAAAATATGTTTTCTCTAGTTTACAGATAGGGAGACTAGGTCCTGGTACTTAGTAAGCAGTAAAGGTATGATTCTAACTCAGAACTGAAGTCCAGGACAAAATCCTCATATTGTCTCTGAGGCCCAATGTGATCTGCAGCTAACTAGCCATCTTTGCTCTTCTGTCCTATCTCCCCTACTTCCCATTGCAGTCCCACCCACACTCAATTGCTTGGTTTCCTTCTGATTCCTCTCCTTGCTCCTTCTTGCTAGAGGATCCTTGCATTTGATATTCCTTTGAGGGGTATGCTTTTTTGCAGACATCTTCTTTGCTGGCCTCCTTCTGTACCTCCTTTGAGATTTTCTCAAACTTCTCTTTTCAGGTGAATGCTGTGCTTATAACTGTACCATTCAGCTCTAGCATATGTAGCCTGCTTTGCCCTGTGTACTATCTCCTTAGTGTATATACCTTATACTATAATAGACTTATTTATTCTTTTTAGCTGTCTGTCTCCCCCACCCCCACTACCCTGGAATGTACAGGTTAGGTTTTGTACAAGATCTCTATGTAGCCCCAGGTGGATTTGAACTTGCAGACATCTATCTGTTCTATCTTCCCAGGTGCTGGGATTAACGAAGTGTACCATCCAGGTGCAGGGCAGGATTTGTGCGTCTTTGTGATATTTGTCAGTGGATGTACAGTGACTATTTGAGTGAGGGAATGACTTAGTACAGAGCTTGTGTCCCTTATGTAGGTGTTGTACAGTGATGCCTGGCTTTTTACGTGGGCACTGGAGAAGGCGCTTGGGTCTTCACACTTGAATAGCAAGCACTCTGAGTCAGCCATTTCCTCAGCACACTGTTTAGTTTTTTTTTTTTAATTTTGAAAATTATTCTTTTTATTTTTGGTGTATGTTATCTTGCATACACACATGAATGTTCACCATGTGCTTGAGGAGTCTAGAAGAAGGTATCAGGTCCCACAGAACTGGAGTTACAGACAATTATGAGACACCATTTGGATGCTGGGAATCAAACCTGGGTCCCCTGGAAGAGCAGCAAGTGCTCCTAACTGATGAGATCTTTCCACCTCCCCACTGTTTATTCTTAAAAGTCATCTAGTTCTAATCTTTTGGATGCAGTTTTAGAAAATGAGGCAGTATCTTTTTGGATGCTAATAGGAAGTGACAGTTCAAACACATGCGTATCTATAGATACACATATCTGTATATTTGTGGAAGGTGACATCTATTCTTTGCATTCATTAAATTCTTTGTACCATTAAAAATTAACATGTTTTTGCTGGGCATGGTGGCGGATGTCTTTAATCCCAGCACTTGGGAGGCAAAGGCAGAGGCTGATAGATCTCTGTGAGTTTGAGCCAGTCTGGTCTACCGAGTCCAGGACATCCAGGCCTGTTACACAAAAAAACACCATCTCAAAAAAAAAAAAAAAAAAAAAAAAAAAAAAAAATCCAACCCCCCAAAAACATTTAAAAAGTTTTTACCTCAAGACTAAACTAATAGGGTTTTTTCTATTAAATATGTTATTTTTTTATTTTTATTTTTTAAGTTTAAATTGATTTACACAGGAAAATAAAATTCAGTATGTGTGCTCAAATCTGGCTAGCCAGTTTGCTCCAGGGATCCCCTATCTCTGCCTCCTGTCTGCTGAGATTCTTAGCAACTGTCATGCCTAGACAGCTTTTTACATAGTCTGGGAGTCTCAACTCCAGTTTTCATACTTGCACAGCAAGTACTTTATCTACTGAGCCATCCTTGCAGCTCAGTAGGCTCCAGGAATTCCACATGTGTGAAACGCCCTGGTTTTGCTATGCTGCTGCTGTGTCCATCCTTGGAAATAAGTCCCCAGGAAATACATTGATAGCAGAGAAGCTAACTTTGTAAGTCTGAGGCTTTGGTGGCTTGTGTCCTGTGGGGAGCTGGTAACAGGAAAAGTAATTTATACCTGTAATTAGGAGCTGAAGAACTTAACAGTATTTCATTTCTTGTACCGTCAAGCTTCAGTGATTACTTTGACATTAGAAGGTAAACTCATAAAGTGTTGGAAACAAAAATATTTTTCAGAAGTGTGTTGTGTGTGTGTGTCACAGCCTTGTGTCTGTATCTGTTTCTTTTCTGTTTATTGTCTTGCAAATACAGTGTCAGAACAACATGAAAGCCTCATATCAGGACTTTGCTGCCAAAGCCTCTCTAGTGTATGGTTACAGTGGTGACCTTTGGGTTTTGTTTATAGATTAGACCACATGTATTTGTTGGCTTTGGGAAAGGAAACTGAATAGCCCTATGTAAGAATAACATGCTGATGATCTAAACTGGGAGGAATAAATAATGTTATTATTTAAAAACTAAGTTTAGTTACCTGTGTTATTCATTTAAGACCAGATGTATGTTTTTTAGTTTTAAAACATGCTAGTATTTGAAGGAGGGTCAGTTATGTTATCTTTTACTTTTACATTACAACTCTACTTAAAGAATTGACTAATCATAACAGTGGACAAATTTTTTTAGTTCAGTGGAAATGACTGTATTTAGTAACTGTTTAGTGGCTGTTTTTAGTTACTGTTAGTTATCACTGTCATTATCATCACTGCTGGCTTTAAACAAACAGAAAGAAAAGGGATTTCAGAGGTAGAGGGGATGAAAGGATTTTGAAGTTCTTGTTTCAAAAAACAGTCGTTTTCAGCTTTGGCTACACAGTGGAATCATTTGAAATGTTTTTTATAAACTCAAAATGTCTAGCGGTAGACATGATGTGGAACCCATCCCCACCCCCATCAACAGCAAGTCTGAACATACAAGTACATTGGAGGTAAAGCATACAGTACTGTAGTTCTGGATTTGGATTAGTCTTTCTTACTTTGTACCGTGTGAAATATTTTCCATGATCGTGTTACATTTTTCTCTATTTCCTAAGGCTGAAGCCTAATTTTACTATATGATTCATTTAAAAAAACTGATGTCTTCTTGGCTTTTGTTTTTTTTTTTTTTTCGAGACAGGGTTTCTCTGTGTATCTCTGGCTGTTCTGGACTCGCTTTGTAGACCAGGCTGGCCTCGAACACACAGAGATCCGCCTGCCTCTGCCTCCCAAGTGCTGGGATTAAAGGCGTGCGCCACCACCGCCCGGCCAACTTTTGTTTGTTTTGAGACATTTTTTTCTGTGTAGCCTTGATTCTCTTGAAACTCTGTAGACCAGGCTGGCCTCAAACTCACGGAGATACCCCTGCCTCTGCCTGCCCAGAGCTAAGATTAAAGGTGTATGTCACCACCGCCTGGCTGTTTTCTTGTTCTGATAAAATATTGTTGGCTGTTCTTGACTTCGTAGCTCAAAACTAATTCCTAATGGAAGCATACATAATTCTTTCTAGGTTTTCTGAAATGCTTGCTACACAAAGTGAGTGCTGCGTGGGTCTGTGTTCAGAGGTAACCTTGTTGAAAATGATTCTGGACAGACCTCAGGGGCACACACTTAGTCATTTTACCACATGCTTTAGTGCATTTTTGTACTAGATTTCAGGACTAGATATTCTTAATGTTTGTATGAAGCATCTTTTTTAGAAATGAGACATTTCTAGGTTTTCTTAAATGTAGACTCATATGCCTTAGGCAAGGAAAATTTTCACTGATTTTGTTGAAGATCATCAAGGGTTGTCAGAGAAACTAATAGTATACATGGTTAGGGGTCAGAGACTACAGATAGTACCATGTTTGTTCTGTGCTGGACCTTATTGTTTATTTTATTGCCTTGCTGCCCTTCCATCCATCTATTGATTCAAGACAGGGTATCATGTGTCCAAGGTTCGCCTTGAACTTGACATGTCACTAGTGAAGACCTTGAATCCTTCATCCCTTTGCCTCTGTAGGCTAGGATAGGGAGAGTGGCCATGGTTGCCACAGATACAGTGCCCTAATGTGTAAAGAGAAACATCTCTTAATAGGAATTTGTTCTCTCTTGAATGTTGTAGTCACTTTTCCATTACATATTATGCCTGCAGGTTTCTATATTTTTGGTGTGTGCACACCTTAGGAGAGTGGACATTTTCTTTTGTTTATTAATGGGATAGCAGTCAATGGGGAGATGGGTGCTATGAGATGGTGATGGGAATATCAGGACACATCTGCTGAAAAGGAAAGAGGAAGGCAGTGTGGTGCAACTTAGGTGCTCACTGCTTTTCCTTCTTCAGTAAAGTGTGTTTAACTCAAATGACCTTCCAGATTGATGGAATCTCATTTGGTGGAACCTCACCACACTGTCATAACTGGATCAGCTTATTCTTTCCTTTAAGCCTTGGCATTAGTTGGGAGAGTCACTGTGCTAATGACCTTCATGCTATTATACAATCACGTATCAATTTCTCATTATTTCTGGTTATGATTCCATGGGGCTCTTCTGTAGGGCAGGATGACTTTTGGAGGCAAAATGATTTCATTGGAAAATAGTGATAGATCTATTGATTGCCTGCTTGGGGGTTCTTAGATGACCTTAAATTGAAATATCTAACATTTTCCTCCAAGTTTAAGCTACTTCTGAAGTGTTTAGATGTTCAGGTGATTTGGATTTGGAAAGTGGTGACAACTGTTACACATTGTGGTCAGAATGTACTGGCTGTATGCCGTCTTCTTGTGATTTATGAGATATTCCTCTTTTCATGTGCAGGAGAGCAGGATACCTTGTTCTTCCTCCTCCCTTTCTTTTTAAAAAATTCATTTATATTTATTTCATGCGCATTGGTGTTTTGCCTGCATGTATGTTTGTGTAAGGGTGTCACCTGGAACTAGTGTTATAGACAGTTGTGAGCTGCTATGTAGGTGCTGGGAGTCAGTGCTCCTAAGAACTCAGCAATCTCTCCAGCCCCCCTCCTTCCTTTCAAATAAATGTTTCTTGAAAGAGTATATTTGCTTTTGGGAGTGGTCCCATAGATATTAAACTTCTCTTACTTTGTTGAAGCCTTCTGGACTACAGTACTCCTTTGGTCCTTGCTCAGTCTAACCTTTTCACAATCCACCAGGACTAGGGAGATGAGGGCATGGAGATTGGGGCAGCATAGATCAGGAGTCCAGTCTCAGGGCCAGTCCACACAGGAAGAGCCCTTGCTTGGCCCATTCCTGCCTTACCCTCCACAAGAGAGAGAGCAATGGGAAGGGGAGGGAGAAAGAAAGACAGAGTCAGCATAGTTCATTTCATGTTTCCTAGGCCACTGTGTATGCTTGGGTTCATGCTATCCTGTCTTAGCCTTCTGTAATTAGAAGCATTCTTGGCTCTTCAACTGACTTTATAGCTCATCCTTCAGTTGTGATGGGAAAAAAATTTTTTTTTCAGGCTGTTACTATACACATTGCTTAAAGGGCACCCCTGCATCCTGTGTTTTTTCCTGACTGCTTAAGTTCTTTAATGAAGGAGGCCCTTTTAGAAGAATTTAACCTGTGATAAAAGATAAAGAATAGAAAGCAGAGCTTTGCCTGGGAAGCTCTGGAGGCAGCTTAAGGAGCGGCCCAGTGTGCTACTTCATGAATGGGGGCGTGCTGAGAGCGCATTTGTGATTCCTGCTTTCTTCTGCCACTGCCTTTGCGTGCACCCTATTTTCTGGAATGTAATCTTACTCTGGCCTATCTATGTGTCTGAATGCTGCATGTGGAGAAGAGCCCAGGCTCTGGAGCCAGACAACCTGGGTTTGAATTGTGTCTTTACTGTTAATAGCTGTATGATTCGGGGAAAGTTGCTGAATATCTCTGTCTTGATTTACTCATCTTTTAAATGGAAAATAGCACCTATGTATGTACATTGGTATAGATTAAATGAGAATTAGTGTCTAAATGCTTAGACTAGAACACAGAGTATACCCAGCACAACCTATGAGTATAAATTGTTGTTGTCTCATGTAGTAGGTTGATAGCCTGCTTCAGATTTGTCTTTGATGGATCAGTTTGCATGAGTAAATAATGGATTCCAACTGCTTACCATTAAAAAACCTCTAAATGTCAACTGCTTGAATATTTTGAATTGTTAAATATGTAAATCTATTGAGTGACCACAGACATTGTTTTTGCTTGAACCATGATTTGCTCTTTAAAAAAGCTGTCATTTACGGATGCTTTAGACTTCATATGTACTTGTCAGCATTGGGGGCTTTGGTTAGTCTATGCTATCAAAATTCGGATTAAAAAAATCCCCAGAAGATTTTAATCTTTAGCTAGTGCTATATGAGTAAACCTCTTCCCTGCTCCCTTTCCAGCATCAAAACTCCACTCAGCTCCACTTTTGTCAGGTGAACTGGTTAATGCTGTGGAGCCCTTCTTGAGCACACAGAGGCATCTGCTGTGACTGGAGGCCCAGCGCTGCCCCTAGCTGCCTAGCTCACTGTGAAATCTCAATAGTCATCTGTCTCTCTCTCTCTCTCTTAAATAGAGAAGTATGCCACCTGCTCACTTCCAAATTTATTCTCAGTATTAACGAATCATTCACTTGGATGATGGAAGTAGAGCCTACCCTGATTGTTACTTATCTATTTCTGTGACAAAACACCATGACTAAGGCAACTTAAAGCTTACAGTTTCAGAGGGTGAATCAGTAACCATCATGGCAGGGAGCTTGACAGTTGGCAGGCAGGCAGGCACTGGAAGAGTGAGCTTATCTGTAAGTAAGAAGCAGAAAGAGTTTTGGTTTTTGAAACCTCAAGGCCTATCTCCAGCGACAGACCTCCTCCAACTAAGCCACACCTCCTAATTCTTTACAAACATTTCCACCAACTGGGACTAAACATTCAAATAGATGAGCTTCTGGGGACCATCCTCATTCAAATCACCACACTGATTGTAATTCTCATTGCCTTTCAATGAAAGCCTTAGTTTAGGGATGGGGGACATAGAAAGAACTAGGAAAGGAAGTAGACTAGCTAACTGTAGATCATATTTCTTCCTAGCTGGGTTTCTTTTCTTTTTTTAATTTTTTTATTGATTTTTGTGAATTTCACATCATGTACCCAATCCTGCTTACCTCCCTATCCCTTCATATTCACTCTCTGCTCTTGCATTCTTCTCCCCAAAATAAAGTAAAATGAGATAGAAAAGGGCTGGAGAGATGGCTCAGAGGTTAAGAGCACTGGCTGTTCTTCCAAAGGTCCTGAGTTCAATTCCCAGCAACCACATGGTGGCTCACAACCATCTACATTGAGATCTGGTGCCCGGGCATATATGTAGAGCAAATACTGTATACATAATAAATAAATAAATAAAATTTAAAAAAGCATTAAAAAAATGAGATAGAAAAAAATCTTGTTGTGGAAGCTATAATGTGTCACACAGTATACCTTTTTGTTCACACTTACTTACTTGCAAATGTCCATTGTGGTGAGTCATTGGTCTGTTTTAAGGGCTCTGTTTTCTGCTACGCTGTTTATACTAGATCCTCACAGACTCCTCTAGAATATCTTGTTGTTGCTTTGTGTCATGGAAATCCTGCAGCTTTGGATCTGTAGGACTAGGCCTTCATTCACTCCAGCAGGTCATAGGTGGGCTAGCTGTAGGGATGGGCCAACTCAGAGCCCTGGATCTGGGCCTGGAAGGTAGCTGAGTTGGTCATCCTGCTAGCTGTCCTGTACCTGCACCACCAGGGCCAGCTCCCAGCACTACCCCAGCAAGTTCACCATTGCCAAAGCTGCCAAGGGGCAGGAGGGTCAGCTCTTCTGCTCTCATGCCCTTATGGCTGGTTCATCTGCACCTTATCCCCTAGGGCTCTCTCTCCCGAGTGCTGTGGCCAGTGAGGGATGGGGCCATTTTTCCGGCTCTCATGACTTTGGGCTGGCCCGGGACGGAGGTGCATTTCTTCCTTGCCCATGCCACCCCAAAGCAGACAGAGGGGCAGTGACAGCTCTCCAGAGTAATGCAGCCAGTGAAGGGCAGGGCCTAGCTGGAGAATTTAAATCCAAAATTTCTGTTTCAGTTTTAGAAATAACACTGAGCCAAATGTCTGAGCTGTTTGCTTTTTTTTTCCTTCAATTTTATTGATGCTTGGAATCAAATTGATGAAGTCATACATGAAAGGCAAACATTCTACCGACTGAGCTGCATCCTCAGAACAATTTGCTTTAGTATGGGATTCAAACTTATATTATGTAGGGTATTTTGTTTTGTTTTTTATTTTTGTATTGTTTCAGACAGGGTCTCTATGAAGCCCTAGCTGTCCTGGAACTCATTGTGTAGACCGGGCTGGCCTTGAACTCACAGAGATTCACTTGCCTCTGTTTCTTCAATGCTGGGATTGAAGGTGTGTGCCATTACTTCCAGTTATACTATATAATTTAAAAATATTTTTAATTAATTGAAGTTTTATAACCTGTATTTTGATCATATTCACACTTCATTCTTCCCTCTAAGTTCTCCCAGATCAACCTCTACCTCCCTAACCATCCATCAACTTCAGGTTCTCTTTTAAAAAAATTACCCATCAACTTCAGTTTGTGCTACCCCAATACTTCTGTGTGTGGGGCCATCACCATTGACCTACCAGGAGCCAGATCCTTAAAGAAGATCAACTTTCCTTCCTCTAGAATCCATCAAATGTCCATAGCTCCTCTGTTAGGGAAAAGGCTTTTGAACTCCTTCTCACTCCATGCTAGACTGCTGACTGGCTTGGGTTTGTGCAGGTCTTGTTCAGACAGCCACAGCTGCTCTGATGTCATGAGTGCATGGTCCTGCCGTGTCCAGAAGAGATAGTTTTGCTTTTGTCTTCTCTGATGCCTGGCTCTTAGAGTCTTTCTGCCCTCCCCTCTTCCTGAATGGCCCCTGGGCCTGGGGAGAGTCTGGTTTGGTATTCCATTTGTAGATGAGCACATCACAGACGCCTACTCTCTGCACTTTGGCCAGTTTTTTTTTTTCTCTCTAAACCCCTATTTAATGTGTATGCATGTGCATGTACTCCATATAACACCTGTGGATGTCACAGGGTAACTTTCTGGAGTCAGTTCTTCCACATGGGAACCCAGGGGCTGGACTCAGGTAGACTAACCTGGTAATTAGTACCTTTAACTGCTTAACTATCTTGCCACCACCCAACACCCCCTTTTAGAGTGTCTCATGTAGCCTGTGCTGACTTCAAACTTGAGGATGCTCTTAACTCTTCTCTTGGTCTCCACTGCTTCCACTTCCTAAGTGCAGGGATTACAAGACAGTGTCACCACTTGTGGTTTTATGCGGTGTTGGAGATCAAGTAGGGAGTGAGTGCTAGGCAAGCGTTCTACCAACGGAGCTGTATCTCCTGGCCCTAATCTGCTGTTTGTTTGAAAAGAGAACAGGACATTTAACAATTTTAAAGTCATATTTATTAATTTTTGTGCATGCATTTTATATGGACACATGCATGCTGTAGCACACATGTAGAGCTTAGAAGAGAACTTGTAGAGAGCCCCTTCCTCTACCATGTTGGGTCCAAGGACTAAACTAATATTATTAGGCTTGTGAAATGCCTTTCCCTGTCTAGCATTTTGCTGGCCCCATGAGAACATTTTAATAAAGATATTAGTGGGTTTTTCTCACTGCTAAAGAAGAACATGGGTCAAAAGATGTTGATCCAAGTGACATTTGTTCTTTTTTTTTTTTTTTTTTTGAGACAGGGTTTCTCTGTGTAGCCCTGGCCGTCCTGGACTCACTTTGTAGACCAGGCTGGCCTTGAACTCTCAGAGATCCTCCTGCCTTAGCCTCCCGAGTGCTGGGAATAAAGGTGTGGGCCACCATGCCCTGCATGAAATTTGTTCTTATATTACCACTTCCAATGTGCTCTTTTTGTGTGTCTGCCTACATGTATATGTGCGTGCATGCGTGCATGTGTCTGGGTTGCAAGCCCCAGGAATACTCCTGCCTCTCTGCCTCCCCAGCGCTAGGGTTCCAGATGAGCACTATCATGCCTGCCTTTTCTGTAATGGGGATGGAGCCTGGGTCCTCATGCTTGTGTGGTAAGCACTTTACCAACTGAGCTGTCCATCTCTCCAGCATTGGTGTACTTGGCAATGTTTCATTTTGTTGGTTTTCCAAGTTTCTTTGACAAGGCAACTTCATGGAGCCCAAATCTAAATGAAACAAAAATAGAAGAAACAAAAACCAAAACTCACAATCGAACATCGCTTTGAACACCAAGGATGTCAGCATGAAATGAACAAACTGATGTTTCTTCTTTGACATTCTTAGTACACGAATTTAAACTAACTGAAAACTTGTGGCTTCATTTTATAAGGACAAGTTTGACCTTTCTCAGTGAATTTTCGATATTAAGAATATTGGTACTGGGGTGTTTTGGGCTAAACATAGCTTTAACCTGTAGGTGGCTCTTGGGATTTAGCCAGTCTTCAGTTGCAGATGAGCAGACACGGTCACTTGTGTTGGGCTTTCAGATGCGAGGTCTCTGATTCTGTGCTTACAGTGTCTCCTGCCTATATGTGATGTTAACAAGAAGCTGTTGTCTTATTCTTTTGAGTTTGTTTTTGAAGTAACTTTCAAAGAGAATTCCTGTTGCCTAGAAATTGATGACAGACTTACACCATTTCCTCTTTTTTTCTTAGACGTTCCAACCTCAGAGCAGCCTGAACTGTTCCTAAAGAAACTTCAGCAGTGCTGTGTCATTTTTGACTTCATGGACACGCTATCTGATCTTAAAATGAAAGAATACAAGCGCTCCACTCTTAATGAACTGGTGGACTACATTACAATAAGCAGAGGCTGTCTGACAGAGCAGACTTACCCTGAAGTAGTTAGAATGGTGAGTTTCTTTTCGCCGCCAACACACTTAAGCGTCTTCTATAGCCACTCATGGGTGTACTGACTGCAGTGAGGTCAGCGAGGTCTCCTCACAAACAAGAGCCAACTTCCTGAGAGCTCAGTGCAAGCAGTCAGCGGAGCTCTAGGATTGAAGAGCATGATTTCATGATGATGAAACCCACACCGTCCCACCGACTGCAGCGTGGAAGGAGTGACCTCAGAGCGTGAAGCTGAGGGCCAGGGTGCCATGGATCTGCACAAACACAACAGAATCAACCAGTTTTAGATCTGTTTGAAAAGATTCAAGCCTGTTGAGTATCTTAACTCCTGCCACCCCTTCATTGTAGCATATTAGAAATACCATTACACTTAATAAAATTATGACTTAGAGAATCTAGTTAAGGCCTGGCCTCTCTTGGCTTTATAATGAATCTGTCTCTTTGTAATTTCCTGGAAATCAGGACTAATGTCTTTCATGATGTTAGAACAATGGCACTGTGTGTGGTCCTTAGGAATTATAGGAAGAAACATTATTTGTATAATGCAAGCAATTACATTCTTACTGTGTCAACAATTACATTAGCTCTTTAAAAATTGAGCCAAATTTTGATTGTTAGGTTTCTGTGGTATGGTTGCCTTCCTTAGCATCTTAGAAGATTACGGATTGAAAAGCTGTTTTTGGGAGGATGGTGGGAGGAATGGAGAAGGCAATGCAGCTACACAGGTTCAAAAGGAGCATCATTGCGAAGCTCATTAGAGGGACAGACACAAGTAATGCCTGCTCATCATCAGGAAGGGCTTTGACAGATGAGCTTGTGAAAGTGATTCGTATGTGGCAGCCATAAGTAGATCTGAAGGAGAATGACAAAAAGTATATATGACAGTAAATACACACATTATGTAATGGATTTGTTACTAATTTACAGGAATGTATTCTCACACTGTTTTATAAGTTAACTTACCATTGTTGCTTCTTAGTAGTGCTTTTCAACAAAGAGTACTTAGGCCTCACAGGGGACATTTGGCAATGCCCAGAGCTGGTTTTGGTCCCTACAACCGTAGGGGAAGAGAGTACTTCCAGGATCTACTGGGTAGAGGTCAGACATGTGATGTTAAGCATTTTAAAAGAAGGCAAGAAAGCCCACATAAGAAAAGTTGATCTAGTCTCAGATATCGGCAGTTACATTGTTGGACTATCCTTCTCTGAGTGTGTCTCCCAGCCAAACACTTAGCATCTTCTCTTGCCCTGTGCTCTGCAGAACATGCCCTTTTAGTGTTAGCTTACCTATGTTTTCAGAGATAACCAGTTTATAGCTTTCTATGACTTTCTGTGAGGAAACAGATATGTACTGTTGTATTTGCATTATTTTATCAACACACTAATGGTGTGCTGCACACACTTTCCATACATTATTTCTTTTACTTAGCAGTTTTCCAGTATTTCAGTGTATGAATGTATTGTGTTTATTCAGCATCCTATAGATGTCCTTGTAAACTCATTAGCTTATCTTTTCATGAGAATATATGTTGATGATATGTATATTTTTAAAGATTGTGGGATTTTACTTTTGATAGCAAAATTGAGAGGAAAATACAGAGATTTCCCATTTGCCCCAGTTCCTACACATGTGTGGCCTCTGCTATCACCATCCATATGGCACATTTTTAAAGTTGATGCAACATACTGGAGCATTGTAATCGCCCAGAATCTGTAGTTTATCTTAGGGTTCATATTTGGTGCTGTGCATTCTTTGGATTTTTATAAAAGTCTAATGATGTAGCTTCACCATTCAGTATCACACAGAGTAGCTTCATGCTGCCATTGCTCTCTTAAGAACCACTAACCTTGTCACTATCTTCATAGTGCTTTTCTAAGGCACAGTAAGTACCCATTCAGATGGCCTTCTTTCACTTGGTAGTGTGTTTTGGTTTCCTTCATGTCTTTTCATTCTTGTTTTGATTTTTGAGATGGGGTTGAATATAGTAGCACATGCTAGCCTGGAAATTGCTATGGAGCCCAGGCTGATCTTGAATTCTCAGCAGTCCTGCATCAGTCTCCATAGTGCTGGGATTACAGATGTGAAACGTCATACCCGGCCAGTACATTCTTATTTGTGTTCAGTAATATTTCATTATGTAAATAGACCACAGCTTTTTTATTCTTCAAAATATCTTAGTTTCATTCACATTTTGGCAGTTATAACTAAAGCACCTCTGAAAATCTGTGCACATTTGTGTGAGGCATGCATTTTCAACTTCTTTGTGTAGATGGTGAGGCCTGTAATTCCTGGGTCTTGCTATAATTTTTTTCTGTGTCACTTCTAAGCTAACTTCCACAGTGACTGTACTATTTGACTTCCTGCCAGAAACGAGAGCTCCATTGCTCCATATCTTTACCAGGATTTGATCCTTTTCCCTTCCCATTTTGCCCCTTCATATTGGGTCTGGCCCCTAATTCTAATTCTAGTTTTCCCCAAAGGGCTGGCTTACTCTGGGCTACACTGTTTCTAACAAGCCCAATGCTTTCTCCTTCCTTTAACTCCTCTACTTTTTGGCAGCCCATTCTTATGGAATATGTTTCTCTTCCATACATGCATCTAATTTTTCCAATTAAGAGGTAAGTTTCCTAAGAGGAATTGTCCCGAATATCTTAGTAGGCTCTGAAATGCCTCTTAGCTGAGCCTAACTTATTTCACACTCTGAAATTATGATGAAGATACTCTGTCATTCAATTACATTGAATCACTAAACCTAGTATTTAGCATGATGCAAAAATGTTTCCATTTTTGTGAATCAGTTTATTCTAAACCAGGGTTAGTCTCCTAAGAGAGTCCATTGTTTCATATCCTTCATTCCCTTTCCCCTTTAAGTCATTTATATTTGCTTTAAGACATTCTTTTTTTTTAATTGAAAAAATTCTTATTTTGTGAGTTTCACATCATGTACCCTGTTCCCTCCCATCTCCCACCTCCCCCCAGAGCCATCCTCCACCCTAGCAAACTGTCCCAGCATAAAAAATAGCAGATCGTTGTGGAAGCTGCAATGTATCTCAATATGTCCCACAATATTCCCCTTTGTCCACACGTTCTGCTTGCAGATGTTCATTAAAATGATTCCTTGGTCTGGTACTAGGCCCCTGGTTTCTGCTACTCTGTCAGTACTGGAACCTCACTGGAACGCCTCTCAAATATGCTGTAACTGTCCTGTGTCATGGAGATCCTTCAGTCCTGGGTTGTGAAACTGACCTCTTCTTGCACTCCAGCAGTTCATCATGGGGTAGATGTTGGGGTGAGCCAACTCAAAGCCCTGGATCTGGACCTGCAACCCCTACTTTCATGGCCAGTTCTGCTATGGAAAGGTGCAGGGCCTGTTCTCCAGAGTGCTGTAGCATGTGAGGGGCAGGAACAGCTTTCCTGCTCTTGTGATCCCTTCTGGGTCAGATCTCCTGTTGGCTAATGGTGGTGCGGGCAAAAGGGAGGGGAGGGCATCTCTCCCTAGCCAACACCACCCCATAGCAGACAGAAGGCAGGACTGACTCTCCCACACTCACTCCCTCAAGACTGGCTCACCCACAACCCTCACATCCAGGGCCAGGCAGAGTTCTTCTAGTTTCTGATTTGTTTTCTGTCCTGGGAGCCCATCTGGTGCTTGGCTGGTACAGTTTTGGTAGTCATCTTAGGCTACCCCATGGCGCCAAAGTGGTGTTGGTATTCAGCTTGTCAGGAATGTTAGGCTACTTACTATTCATTCAGATGTTCATAGGTCAGAACACTGAATGTAGATATAGCCTCTCTCCTCTCTGTCACCTACTGATGCACATGTGACATAGCAGTCACATCTGCAGTGCCTCTAGGGGCAGATGCTTTAAGATATTCTTGAGCTCTGCTTTAGGCAGCTTTGAATATGTAGCATGTATACTGTTCTAGAACATATGAAGGCTATCTTTATGTAGAGTTCTCAGATATGTATTCATTTTTTATATGCAGTTTGTAAACTTTGTTGGCTACTAATTTGCTATGGTACTTATGCAATCTGGGCTATTTATTTACTGTCCTGGGCTCAAGGGCCACTTTGACCATACTCACTTGCTTTATCACTATAAATTACTTATCTTTGTTGTCCTCAGTTTTCATATGGTGCTGAGACGTCTACTTAAATAAATGACTGTGCTGTGTGTGCATTGGTGTTCTCAGCACTTCAGCATGTATGTACAGGCTAATAGTGGGCTTCCTGCTTTGTAAGAGGGTTTAGAACCAAAGACTACTGTGGTGCTCCCTCTAACCCCCATGCCCTTCTATTTTACTATCCCTAAGGTCCTTATGTGCACAAATTCTCGTACTGCTTATATCCCTGTGTCTTGGGGAGAGAGAGGGTTGTGAAGATAGCTATAATGTATGGCAAATGTTTAGTAAATAACATTGTTACATTTTGCTATTAGATTCTTGAATTTGTATGGTCCCTGTTTGTACATTTTACAGTCTCTATCAGCTAGATGTATTGTTTCATTGCCTCAGTTTCTCTCAAATTCTGTATCTGAAAGATGGTTCTGCCTGGTGAGTAGTCACTGTCCCTACTGGCTCCTTTTTCTTGTTATTGTGAAATGAAACTACTTCAGTAGGATGAGGAAGTGGTAGTGTCTTTAATGAAATGCTAGCTGGGTTCTGAAAACAAAAGTGAATAATGAGTCAGAATGGCATGGTATGGTGTCAGCCTTAATACTAAAGGTTCATCCAACCTGTTGAGACCTGTACTTGGAGAAATTGGCTTTGTTGTGAGGGGCAAATGAATTAGTGGGGGATATAAGGTATGAGTTTGGGAAGCTACTTTTACCATAAAAGCTAAGTCTGGCTATCACCCACAGGCTACTGGAATGAAAGAAAAACATTTGTGTATGAATACAATCAACAACATAACATACAGTTTACCTTCAGGAGAAGAGAATGGTTATATTGCAAAGTGTCCTAGGGGGAGAGAGCATGTGGACGTTTTTGTCCTTATTATTCATCCTAACTAGTGATGAGAGTTATCCTAACTAAAGACTCAGTTCTTTTCCAAGCTTCAGTTTCTCCTATTGTTAGCGGAGGGAGATGATGATATCTCAGATCCTTCCAGTTCTGAAATGGATCAATACTGTGCAAGTTATTTAGAGTGGCTTTCTCAAGGCTTACTAGTTTCTTTCCAGAGCAGTTGCTTACTTAGGTAAGCGGTTTGTTTTGTAATTTTGTGGTGTCTTCTCTAATGGAAAAAGATATTAAGACCTTAAGTTGCTTTGGGTCTTCCTGTATTTTGTCTGCATCATCTCTACAGTCAAGCTTCTGTCTTTATGGCATATATACTTATACTGTCTTTTTGGCTCTGTTGTGTGTGTCCATTTGAAATATTAGAATTTTTTGGCCTTCAAATAACCTATTCATTTTTATTTACCTAAATTTGAATTCTGTATATTTTTTATTCTTTGCATTTGCATATCTTTTCTAAAAATAATTCATTTGCAGGTACTACAAATGTGAGATGTAGTCTTGGTGAAAGCATTGGCTTTGTTAATTCTAGGTAGTATTTATTGAATGACTTAATGCCCTGCTTTTACTTAAAAAAGAATTGATGATGTTGAGTGTCAATCCTAGCACATTATATATTCTAGGCAAACATTCCAACACTGAGCTATATTCCCAGCCTTTGGTTAGTTTGTTTGGTGTGTAGTGTAGGCTGGCCAGGAACTTACTCTGTTGCCGAAGCCAGTCTCAGTTTATGATCCCCTGCCTTAGCTTCTTCCCAAGTGCCAAGATTATATGCATGTGCCATCATATCCGACATTATGCTTACGCTTTGATGACTAAAAAAGATGATTGTTCTCTACCAACAGTACAAAGTGTATAATGTGCACAAATTAAAAGATGTCATTCAAGTAGAATTATACATTAGGTAAGGATGAGTAAAGCCTTTGTAGGGTAGAAAAGACTTTCCAGGTGGCTAAACTACCAAGGAGTTCTGAAACGACTTATACATAGGGGAAGCAGCGCTGTGTTGTGGTAGCATTTGCAATGTCTGTACTTGTGTGTGTGTGTGTGTGTGTGTGTGTGTGTGTGTGTGTGTGTGTGTCTGTATGCGTCTGTACATGTGTGTGTGTGTGTGTGTGTATGCGTGTATGCGTCTGTACGTGTGCATGCTTACGGTGGGAAGATGCCAGTTTTGGCAGCTGAACATGTTAATGCATGTCAAGTTGTGGAAGTCCCTTATAGACAGCAGAGAGAATGGTGCATTTGTATTTCAACCACAGTAGAACAGATAGAGTGTTCTAGATAGAGTGTAAAGGCAGGCTCAGTAGGGCCCATTGCATCAGAGAAGACCTCAGCCCTGAGCCAAGAGCAGGTGATAAGGAGAGAAGGGAGGAAAGATTAACTCTCAAGACTCACCTGCAGCGGCATGTGAAGAAGCCACTTAGTGTTTGTGTGGATATTTTGGGAGAGGAGGGGAATGAGACAGCTGCCGCATAAGGCCTTCGTGGTGGTGGTGGTCGCGAGGCTGTGGGCCTTGTGTTTCTGTTAAGGGAGAGCACTAGGGAGAGCAGGTCTTGGTTGGAAGCTGAGGAGTTGAGATTTTGCTCTTGTTGTTGACTGAGGTTCCTGTGGGAGACCTAATGTGAAAAGGTAGACTTAGAACAGGTTGTTGCCAGCATGGAGGTGGGCAGGAGGCAGGGACAGAGATGGAACTCCATGCTGTTCGTGCCATGGTCCAGGTGGGAGCAAGTTGGTTGAGGAGTGGGCAGAATGAGGAAGTTTAGACCTTGGTGACAGTGATTCCTACTGTTGCAGTGGGACCTAGGATATGCTGGCTTCATTTGAGTAACATCTTTTCACTTTTCTAAAAAACCATATAACTTTATCATATGGTCACTGCTGCATTATTTTCATATTTTGTTATTATGGCTTGGCTAGTCTTGGCTTCAAGCCTGTATTGTTTCCAGTGTGTGATTAAGTCTCTGTATACTGCAGATGTGAGTTTCAGAGTTAATGTAGCTTTAGTATAAAGTATATTGAACAGTCTTTTCTTTCTATTGAGATCTTTCCTCAAGTCCTTCATATTGTTTCTTGGCCACTGCTAGTTTTTTCTTCTACTTTCAAATTATATCATGCCACTTGGTTATCTAAATGCTCATTTTAAAAAATGCATTCGTTGATTTAATTGGAAATCATAGTTCTGATTAGCATCTTAATAGAATGATATAGTTTTGTGGTGAATTAGGAATTCGCAAATAAAGGCCTCAAAGTCTGCCTATACATAGGTAAGGATGCTTTGCTAACTTTACTGTATATCCTGTTGACTGAATGATAGAGGGTTTCTTGTTATTAATGTAGCATTAACTAATTAAATGTAGCATTGGGAATGGAAACAAATGGGAATGTAAGAACTTGTCATTTGTTATGTTCCTGGATTTGACAGAGTATATAATTATATCCTGGTTTGAGTTTGCTTTGGAGGTAACTAAAAGAATGGAGATATATGAGAGAGGTGTTTGCTAGCAAGTTATTGGGAAAATTTGAGAATAAGTTCAAGATACTCCTGTAGAAGCATCTCAGAAGGAAGACCTCAGAAGCAGATTACAAATTTACACTTTCTTGGTACATAGAAAAGAGCTTAAGGTTATAATAATGAAGATCACCATAAGACATTTTTAAAGAAAGAGTAGGAAGAATTGACTAGGCAAAGCCAGAGAGAGAGGTTAGCATTTGCCATTTGTCAGAGGAACAGAAGCCTTTTCCTTAAACTGTCATCCTGTGTTACTTTGGTTAATATTCCTTTAGCAATATTTGTTGTCTTGGGGCTGCACACAGGTTTATTTTGTGAGGTTACTGAGGTCTCTGATACCAACCTTCCTTCCTTCCTTTTTATTTTTATTATTTATTTATTTTTTTTGTTCTTTGTTTTTTTGAGATAGGGTTTCTCTGTGCAGTTCTGGCTGGCATCGAACTCACAGAGATCCACCTGCCTCTGTCTCCTGAGTGCTGGGATTAAAAGCATGTGGCACCGGGCCTGGCCTCTTAAACTTCTCTGAATATAAGGATTCTTATTTTTTTAAAGATTGATTTACTTTATGTATATGGGTATTTTGTCTGCAGGTACACACACCAGAAGAGGAGTATAGTCGTAGGCAATGTGAGGCACCATGTGAATGATAGGAATTGAACTCAAGATCAGAAAGAGCAAGCAGCCAGTGTTCTTAACCACTGTGCTGTCTGTCTTCCCAGCCCTGAATTTAAAGATTCTGAAATCTTTTCTTGTATCTTTGGTTGCTTCTGACAACGCCAAATGATATGTGGATTGTGGGACTGAGTGTTCACTTTTTAACAGGGAAAATTTTTATTCATTTTCTGAAAATTTCTTGCATAGTTAGCATATGTCTTGATCATATTCACTTCTTTTTGGTTTTTCGAGACAGGGTTTCTCTGTGCAGCCCTGACTGTCCTGGACTCACTTTGTAGACCAGGCTGGCCTTGAACTCACAGAGATCCGCCTGCCTCTGCCTCCTGAGTGCTGGGATTAAAGGCGTGCGCCACCACGCCCTGCTCATATTCACTTCTTAATCCCTCTTCCAAGTTCCCCCTAAGTCACCTAAATAATTTTCCCTGATTTAATTGTGTATTCATGCCCTTCCTGTCTTAACAATTTTTTTGTCCCCTAGGATTTCTTAAGGAGTTTGAGAGGGATTTTAATTGTGATTAATTTTAAATTTCTTTCAAAAAAGTTTTTACTTAGGAAATAACTATTTGCTTTATTTTCAAGCTGTAGTCCTGCCTTAATTGCTTTAAATTAAGGTTGTTCAGGTTTTTCAATATATTTAACATTCTTGTAGAGGAGTGACCTGTCAGTCGCAGATGTCCAGTGATACCATCCCACTGAATTGCGTGCTCCTTTTCTGTCCCAGTCTTCCCTTGCAGAAGTGGCAGCAGAGCTGTGCAGAGTGAGAGCACTGCACGGAAGGTTTTAGCGTCTTCTTTCCTCCAAGCTTTTTAACTTCACTGTGAAAGAGAACATGTAGTTTACAGGTATAGCAGTGCTTCTTGAAAATCCAACAAGAAGATGGGAAATTACAGGATAATTTCCTGTAATTAATAAGAGGATCTTAAGTGAAGACTGTCTTTAAGAGCTCTAGTTCTTGCCACTTGTACATTGTAGTTATTTCTTTGCTGAGAGATGGGGAGAAATGGAGGAGGGGAGAGGAGGAGAGGAGAGAAGGGTTAATTCTCCAAGAAGAAAGCTGCTTGTACCATAACTGAATAGCAGGAAAAAGCAGAGAAAACAAGTGTGGAATTCCTCAGGTGTGGAATTCTCAGAGACTGTAATCCTCAAGGCAAGAATTTGGCAGGGAAACAACGAACAGGTCGTTTCTAGGAGGTGGCTGTCTACTGACCAGTATTTAAAGCCAAACCTGATTTATAAACGAAAGCAAGAGGAAATGCTCTGTCCAGTGACGTGTGAGGTTCCCCTGCAGTATGTCCAGAAGATAAGGGACTTCGAGAGGGGAAGCACAGTTACAGTGCAGTGCTCACCAGTGCTCTGGAGGCACCAGGGACGAGACCCAGACAGGTGCGTCCTGGCACAGAGAAGAGCTGTGAGCACAGGGGATGACACACACAAGAAAGATGCTTATGAGGAAGAACAGGACTGGCTATGATTTCTTGATAACCTGGAGAGCAAGTAGACTTTTTAATAAAATGACTGCACAAGTCAAAGTGGAGAAGATATTTCTGGGCTCTTGGAATTACAGGTAACAAGACAAGACACCTTATTAAAGAACAATTTTTAAATATTGTGAATTGCCCTCTGTGCAGAAGTTGAGCCCTGTAGGAGGGCGAGGTAGAACACTGTTAATGCAGGCACTTGCTTTTGAGGGTTTGCCTTTGGTGTTTTCCTTAAAAAAAAAAAAAGCTTTTTTTTTAGGATTTTAGATGATAGAGGTGTTGGGAAATGGAACTTTAAAAAATCAGTGGGGCTCTTAATAACAGTATGGAACAAGAAAATTCATAAGGTAGTGATGTCAAAATGATATGTGAGCCAGCAGGCTGGCACTTAGTGCCCTGGAACCTTCTCTGGTTTCCTTCAGACATCCCCATTTCCTGTACTGATGAAGCCAGTGTCAGTTCTACCTGGTCTCTTCTGGGCAGTAGTTCCAGGGTAAGGGGGACTGTTGTCTGCAGGCAGGGTCTTTGTGGTCAGATTTAGGTCAGGTGTGTATTGATGACCCCTGAGCTAGTTCAGGACATTCACAGAGACCACGAAACAGGTACACAGACATAGAGGAAGAGATGGCGACAGTTTTGGTAGTGTTTCTTTGTCAGCTTTAGTGATTTTGTGTCTTCCTTCCTTCCTTCCTTCCTTCCTTCCTTCCTTCCTTCCTTCCTTCCTTC
>CAJQZJ010032322.1:10765592-10788676 GCA_907164525.1 Lophiomys imhausi
TTCCTTCCTTCCTTCCTTCCTTCCTTCCTTCCTTCCTTCCTTCCTTCTTCCCTTCTTTACTTTTTTATTGATTTATTTTTATTTTATGTGTATGACTGTTTTGCCTGAGTGTATGTCTGTGTACCACGTGCATACAGTGCCACAGAGCCCATCAAATCCTTTGAAATTGGAGTTACAGATGGTTATGAGCCGCCACCCTGGGGCTGGTGGGAGTTGAACTCAGGTCCTCTAGAAGAGTAGTCACTGAGCCATCTCCCTAGCAGAGCATAGTATTTTCAAGTGGGAGCAGATACCATGGCTAGAAATGTACATCAAGAGTAGTGTGTGTTTTGTGTGTACTGTCTTTCTTTTTTTTCATTCCATTTATTTATTACTTCAAGTTACATCTCCATCACAGCCCCCTCCGCCCACCCTTCTCTGTCCTACCCTCCCACCCTCTACCCCCACTCCCACCTATCCTACTCCTCTGGTATGGGGTACCCCCACATCTCAGCCCCCCTCAGTTCATCAGTCATATATGTCCTAAGAGCTTCCTCTTACACTGGGGGCCTACATGGCAGCTCCACTAAGGCAAAGTGTCCCAATAACAGGTAACAAAGTCTATGTTCCTGTTCCTTTTGGTGTGTTGGTTGTAGGGTAGTTATCCTGTACTATATGGCTAAAGTCCAATTATAAGTGAATAGATGCCATGTGTATCTTTCTGGATCTGGGTTAGCTCACTCAGGATGAGCTTTTCTAGTTTTATCCATTTGGCAGAAAATTGCATGATTTCCTTGTTTCTGATAGCTGAGTAGTATTCCATTGTGTAGATGTACCACAGGTTTTTTTTTTTTTTTTAATCCATTCTTCAGTTGAAGGACATCTGGGTTGTTTCCAGTTTCTAGCTACTACAAATAAAGCTGCTATGAGCATAGTTGAGGAGATGTCCTTGTGGTTTGGTGAGGAATCGTCTGGATGTACTTTCTTTTAAAATTCCGAATTTCAGAGGCTTTCTTTTAAAACTTCAAATTTTTTTCATAGTATTAGCTGATTTTGAATCTCTGGAGAGATGGCACAGTGGTTAAGGGCACTGGTTGCTCTTCCAAAGGACCTGAGTTCAAATCCCAGGACCCACATGGCAGTTCAAAGTGGTCTATAATTGCACGGTGTGGTGGTACATGCCTTTAATCCCAGCACTGGGTGGGAGAGGCAGATGGATCTCTGTGAGTTCAAGGCTAGCCTGTTCTACAGAGTGAGTCCAGGATAGCCAGGGATACACAGAGAAACTCTGTCTTGAAAATCCAAAAAAGAAAGAAAGAAAAAAAAAGATTATAAAAATGAATTTCACTGTTCAAAGCAGTTGTCTCATTTATGGTCTCATAAAATCCTCTTGTTAAAGCCAAAGTTTGGGTTTTTGTTTTTGTTTTTCTTTAAACCAGTTTGAGGTTTTGGCTCTCAGAAATCACCAGTCTCCAGGTTGAGCAAGCCTACCTGGCTTGCCTGACAGGGAGTTGGGGGGTGAGGGGTGGGCTGGGGGAACTGGGGTCGGGACTGGTCTGCAGATGCCAGTGGTACAAGGGTCTGCTGTGTTTATACAGAGTGAGCACTGACTGCTTCGATGTTTATACCTCTGATTTTAGATCGTAAGATTTAATATCAACAGTCTTCACTGTTGGGTTCACTGCTACATTTCCAATTCTGGAGACAATGCAATACGGTCATCTCTGTGTGAAGTTTAATTTTCCTGGGATGTTTTTGTGTGGGGATCACAATCTAGATAATTAATTCAACCTTCCTGTAACTATTTCATCAGGTTAAAAGTTACCCTGTATTTTGAACAAAGTTTAATTTTGAAGTAGAGCCCACTGTAGTAGAGGATTTGTGGTCAGATTTGTGGGTAGTAGGAGAGTCAGGGGTAGGTCTAGATCACAGAGAGCATAGGAAGACAGATGTGGGCTGGAGACAGTGAGCAAGAGTTCACAGGTGCTCTTGGGCAGCATGTGAAATAGAAATATGTTGTTACTTTTTCTTTTCTAGTCTCTGTGAGGAAGATCTTTGCTCCTCTGAGAAGGATGGAGCAATCAGTTTAGCACATTGTAGTGGCTAGTTGAGGTCTTATCACAAGGGCACAGAGGGAAAGGAAATGCAGAAGAATATCTATGAAAATTTTTTCTTTTATTTGTTTGCTTATGCTCATCACAGAAATCATTACTTAAATTTAGGTACTCATCACATTTTAAAAAAAACAACTTCATCTCAGTCTTTACTTTCCCCTTTAGAGTCTCAAAATTAAACATACTTAATGTTTTATGTAGTACAAGTTTGATGAATTTAATAATTGTGTAAAACTTGGGGCCCCTCCAAAGGCCAAAAGAAAAGCAAGCAGCCCATTGGACAGTAAGAAGGTAGCAGCACCTTCCAGTATACAGGGGCCAGTGAGGCTGTTTGGTTCTGAGCAGACTCAGTTTGAGATGATGTCAGAGCTGTTCTGGACTGGAAGTGGAGTAACTAAGGACTCCCATAGGCCAAGGCGGAAGTGGTGAGAGAGAGCTGAGAACAGTGTCCTGAGGATGAAAGGCTTCTTCACTTTGGATTCTGATACTCACTTTCCCCTTTAAGATTTGTACACTTTTTCATTGAATGAAAGGGTGACTTGGATCCATTCATTTGAATTCTGTGTTCATCTTCAGGTCCTAAATGCACTTTAGTGTTTCTACTTTGCTTCACATGAGACCAGTGCACTTGTGAGGGTAGGAGGCTTATGTGGGTCTCTCAATTTGCTTTGGCTAAGATTACAGCAGCTGCATTTGTTTTTTGTTTTTTTTTTTTTTTTTTTGCTGTTTCATTGGATTCTTTCCCAAAGAAAGGGGACTGATGTATTTGCATATAGAAATTAAATTATTAAATTAGAAGTTATTAGAAGATGGAAGAAATAATAGGAAATTAGTCACTGACTCTTTAGTAAATAGATTGAACATTTGCATATTTTTTTCCTTTCCCACTTAAGATCCCTTCTTGAATGGTGGGACCAAGAGTATGCACCCTCACCACCCCGCTCCGTATGACTCCAGAATACATAAGACCACCAACTCTACGGTGCTCCCTCCCGTCTCCGCTGAAGTCAAGGGCATGGGCCAACACCACAATTCTCTTGTATTTTACCTTAGCTCCACGTCTTCTCGACACCTAGAGGTCTGCAAAACCAGGCCGAATGGCTGTATCCTCTATTCCATTCACAGTGTTTCAGCCCTGCCACCTGCCCTTTTTTTTTTTTTAGTTAATAAATTTATTTGTTTGTTGCTTCAGGTTACATCCTTATCATATTGTCCTCTTTTCCTACTTCCCAGCCCCACCCTCCCATGCTCTACCCCCTGACCCTTCCGTCTTGTTCCTCTGGGGTGGAGTGTCCCAGCCTAACAGTCTCTCACCAGAGATCAGGAGTCATATGAGGGCCAAGAGCCTCTTCATTCACCGGGGGCCTACGAGGCAGTACTGCCAGTGAATGGTGTCTCCTTGCTACTGGGGGAATACTAAAAAAAAGACCAACAAACACACACTCACTAAATTTGTGAAAATAAGTTGCATGAGAACATAGAAAATGGGGAGAGATCACAGAATCAACATTTTGAAAGCTGGATAGCTGATGAAGTTGCTTTCACTGCCTTGATTGATCAGAGAAAGGAGTGTCTAAAGCCATGCCAAAGGTGCCCTGGGAATGATTTAAGTGTCACCCCTTAACAAGCAGGAGGTTGCACAAATGCATCTCAAAGAAAGGATGCCCCTGGGGGCAAATTCAGGCACTCTTGGAGCAAAGTTTATATAAGGAAACATAATTCTTGGTTCTACCTCACTCCCTGTAAACCAGGTAGAGAAGTGATTTTCCCCCTGAACAATGTTCCCTCCCCAGAAATGCTAGAACTGTATAGAACTATTACTTGGCGACTATGGGCTGTACTGAGAGAAGTGAGTATTATCCAGGGTCTACTTTGAATGAGAAGATCTGTAAACATCCTCCCTAGCTTCCAGAGTACCCTGTTCTTCTCTGGAGCATTAGTCAGCGCAAGAGAAAAGACCCAAAGGGGAATTCCCAGAGGTATTGGGGTAGTGGTGGAAAGGAACAGCCTAGCCAGACTCTGTCCAGACAAACCCACTGTTTCCTCAGACCCTGCCCCCTCCCTCCTTTTTTTTCTTTCCAAGACAGGGTTTCTCTGTGTAATAGCCCTGGCTGTCCTGAACTTGTTTTGTAGACCAGGCTGGCCTTGAACTCACAGAGATCCTCCTGCCTCTGCCTCCCGAATGCTAAGATTAAAGGTGTGCACTACTATGCCCAGCTCAGAGGCCCCATTTATAGTAATACCGTAATGTGGTACAGAGAGGGTTAGTTAGACACAGGTATGGATCTAACAGTAACACCATAATTTAGTTTTACATAGTTTCCAACTTTTATCTAAATGGTATCAACTAGTACGTATGCATGTATGTACTTTTATATATTTCTATATATCAGGGTATATATATATATACTTTTATATATTTCTATATATCAGTACATATACTTTTATTTCTATATATCAATGTATATACTTTTATATCTTTCTATATATAAGTGAACACATGAACATATATATGTACGTACATATATATGCACACACATATATATACACACACATGCATACATATACACACATTGGTGGGTCTCCTTTTTTCAACATACAAATAACATGCATCTAAGTTCTTATCTAAGTTCTTAAAATAGCTATAGATTTTTCAGTTTCATAGGCATATTTCATTATTACATATGTTATAATTTTTCTTTTTTACTGTTTATACTCTCGCCCAAATTTTTGTGCATCTCTTCCCCACCCTGTGCTAGAGATCAGATTTTCTACTGTTGAATGGCCACTTGGGTTGTTTTCATTTCTGCTATATTAATACTGTCTCTGTGAAGTTTGATATACTTGGTGGCATTGAAAATCACTGCACATGGACAAGGTCATACCTAAATGTCATCTTTTCTTTCTTTTCCTTCTAATCTCATCTCTTTTCCTGTCGTAGGGGCTTCTCTGTTTTCTAATTAGCATGTAACAAACAGATCAAGGCCAGTGGGTTGCCTTCTCTCAAGTTTTCCCCTTTGGTCTTTTAATAATGAAATGCTGACAGGTTTTTCAGAACTACCTTTGTTCTTACATCTGATATGTATTCTGAGTTTAGATCTCCCAGGATAGGTTCCTCTTGCTTTGTAATTGACAGGACACTCCTCTTTCTGAAACCCTGAATATAAAGGGGCTAAATTATTTGCAGAAATAATCAATTGTATGCTTAATCTAATTGCAGTAACTCACCATAAGAATTATCAACTAAACAGTTCTAGGAGGAACAGTAGCAATGAAGACACATTTTTGTTTCTTTTTAAATTTTGTGTAAGTATGTACAACTTACATACCCAATATAGTCAGAGATAACCTTTAGAAATTATTATTTTGAAGATAGGGTCTCACGATAGTCCAGATGATCTATGTTCTAGATATCTGGCAAAATGAAACAGTTGACAACAGAAATATAAGTAAAAATGATTTCTTTCTTGTAAGCTAGGAAAATAGAACATGCCTAAGTTTTTAAGATTTGTTTTTCTTTTTTAAAATCTTTCATACTGTCTTTTGAAAATGTCTATATAGTAAAGCTTTCTAGCTGGGTAGTGGCACACGCCTTTAATCCCAGCACACAGGAGGTAGAGGCAGGTGGATCTCTGTGAGTTTGAGGCCAGCCTGGTCTACAGAGTGAGTTCCAAGACACTCAGGGCTACACAGAAAAACCCTGTCTCAAAAAAGATTTTCTCATTTTCTTATCTAGGTACATTATTACTGTATTTATTTGGGTTCATCATTCTTAATACAAGGTAGTATAATGTGTTAGTTTAGCTTCAATATTGTATTTACGGATTCTCACTTGGATTATGAATGCTTGATTAGATAAATCTTTTAGTGACTTCAATATATGTTAGATTGTTGGGTGATTATGTAAATAAGCCAGGTGGAAAAAAACCTGAAGGATATTGAAATTGTTACTTGTGTGGGGTTGTAGTCTGAATAATGCTAGAGAAATAGTAACACCTCTTAATTGTGTGGATACTCTCTTAGATGATACCCTTTGATGGGTTTTCTGTTTGAAAATTATTATTTTTTAAAATGTAATCTCAGGAATTCACTTTCTGCCTCATAGCATTATTTTCGCTTTTATAGTTTATGTGCTTGGGTTTTGCATACCTGTTTGAAATGATAGCCGTGCAGATTAAAGGGGGAGGATGTTCTTGAGGTGTGTCAGTTGACCTGCGTTCTTCCATCGTGATGGTACTGAGCTGTGCAGAAGCACATTATAGGGCACAGAGACAATGGCTTAGGTCAACCAACCTATTATAATGTGATACAGGGAGGTCTCCAGGACACAGCGCCTGGCTAGTTCTCCAGAACCATAAATATTAATGGTGCTAACAGATATGTAACTACAAACATTCCTTCTCTTTAAAAGACTGTTACTATGTATTGTCCTTGCCTTCTGTTCTGTATTCATTTTGGTGAATGCTTAGGGAGTAGTTATTTCCTGCCAGTCACAATATTTTTTATAATGTGCAAGACACAACAATAAGAAAATATCAATCAAAATCATGTAGTAAAGTTAGAGGTTTTTATGGTGATAAATGGGTGGGGACAGTGAGGATGGGGGGCAATAATTTGAATAGCTTTAAATAATAAGTTATGTTTTGCTATTATAGGCTCCAAAATAATAAATGCTTTAATCACAAATTGATTAAAAAATGCTAAGACACTTCCTTGTTTGCTAATCAGGCTGTAAACAGGGATTTTGTAGTCTTCTTTTTCACATTTGGCCATGACTTTGAAATTTGCTTTGCTCACAGTGGTCAGCAGTAGCCTAAGTTTTGGAGGACCTAATGGAGAGGCAGGCCCCCAGGAGTCCTTAGGAGCCTGAGGCTTCACCTGCAGTGGTTCTCTTTCTCACAGGCTCTTACTAGCAGCAGCATAATTTTAGGTTTGTCAGATTTAGCAGCCAGAAATACAGGGTATTTAGTTAAATTTAAATTCCAGGTAATTAAAAAAAAATAAGACTGTCCCAAATATTTCATGGAGTTGATTTAAACATGTTTTATTTATATGAGATTTAGTTTCAGCTAAATGTCCTGTTTCTTTTTCTGAAGCCTAGTTATTTCCATTTATTAGGTACTAAACATTTAGAAATTGGTAACTAGTCCTTGAAAGGCTCAAACGTGAGCAAGGGAGCAAACATGGGATTTAAGGAAGTCAGCATTAGAGCAGAGAGGTTTGGAGATGCTTAATGCCATGGATCTAATCCAGGAGTGGGATTTCAGGCAGCGTGCTCATGCCTGTGAGTGCCTTGGAGTGGTACTCATAGGCCAAAACCCAAGGAGCCAGAAGATGGACAGCTGAGATGGGGAAATGAGACAGTGACGAAAGTGAGAAAATGTAATTTAGGCAGGGGAAGTTAGAAGAAAGGGAAAGGAGTAAGCCAGGCCCACCACTGGTCTCCGGGAGTGGTCTGGGAGCGGGAGAGGGGAGGATATCAGGGAAAGGACCCTATGAACTATGGTGTGCTCTAGAGGCTTGTTATCTTGAAGATTTTCAGGCTAAGTCCACCCAGTTTCCGTACTGTAAAGGGAAGAGTCTGGATGAGAATTGCTGATGTTCTGACTTTACAAACCCTGCAGGTTAGTCCCTGACTAACTCTGTCTTTCACTTCCTTTCAGAGGATTGTGCAGGTTTTTACCCTGCTTCCAACTCCAGTCCTTAGCCTTGCCCTCTTGTCTTTATGACTGCTCTTTGAAGGTTGGAGGTCAGCCCAGTGCTTTCTAGCCGATAGTTGGATTTCAGTATTCGGCGTTTGTTATGTTTTTGGGATGAAAATGAGTTAGACTTTCTCAAAGACATATTACAGTTTTCCTTCATACTGATACCAGCATGAGTTAAAATAAAAGAACTGAGAAAGCCTAGTATACTTTGATTTGCTTATTTTATTTTATTTGCGTGTTTTGCCTGCCTGCATGCATACCAAATGCTCACAGAGGCCAGGTGTCAGAACCCATAGAATTGGAGTTATGGATGGTTGTGAGCCACCGTGTGGGTGCCTGGACTCAAACCCAGTTCTTCTGCAAGAGCAAGTGCTCTAAACCACTGAACTATCTTTCCAGCCCCCTCATATATATTGAAAATTTCTGTTGTTCATTTTTGATTATTCATTCCTGAATTAATAAAACAGAGGGCTTTACTAGTGCCTCTAGTGCCGCATCTATTTTAACATAGAGGAAGTTTGTTTTAAACTTTGGACAAGTACACTTTCATCTAGCCACACATGCTCGTTACAGAGCTGCTCTGTGGTTGAGCAGGATGGTTTTCTGTGGTCGTGATCGACTTGTGCACTCATATGGCAACTGTCAGCTGGACTGTGAGCCAGTCACTGCCGGTGATCTCGAGTTTATGATCTAGAGTGGGGGACTTTCACCTTTTCGGGGATAGGGGCTGTCAGGTGCCCTTTTCCCCAGTTGGGCCCCACATACAAACGGTTGTAGATAAATCAAGTGATTTAAAGGTGACCTCTATTCCCCATCCAGGAATGACTTGACCTCATGTTCAGTAGTTGTGGAACTCAACTGTACACTTAAACTTGACCACACATTTCAGTCCTGAAGTCGTTCACTTACGAGCTAAAGCTTTGCTATTCGACTTTCTTGATGGCTGTATTTTTATTACCCATTTCCATTCTTGGAGCTACAGTGGTACAGTCATTTAGTATGAGAAAGTAAATCCTTATTAGGAAGTTTTTTCCTTCTTTTTTTTTTTTATGTTTCCCCATAGTCACAGTATTTAAAGTTTCACACTATTATTGGAATTGATGTATGTTTCTAATTAACTGAACAGAAAGTTTATCTCCAATTTTATACTTTGGAGAATGTTGCAAATAAAAGCTTTATGTAGCCCTTTCAGCCTAGTCTTAGATTGGTTTCTTAGAATCCATGATAATTGTTAATTCATACTGAATTCCAGGTTGGGCCAAAAGCTTGGCCATTCATTACTACTTTTTCCCTTTGCTGGAGTGCTATGGAACAGACCATCAAAATCCTCTGGAGAAAATGTAGAACTAAAATAATAAATACTGAAGAAATGACTGTACACCATGTTGTTCTTTTGATGTGGTAGCAGAAAATGAAACTTTGACCAAACCGGAGGCTTTGAACATTGTACAGTCATAAATGTTCTTCTAAAGAACTTTCCTATATTTAAATCACCTGGAAAAGTTAAATTGAAATTTGGTTAAAGTAAAACCACATCCTATAACTTTATAAATACATCTGAACTTTTTTTTTTTTTTTCCTTATTGAGTTTCTTGTAGGTCTTAGGAACACAAGTGTATGGCAAGTTTTTTTAGTTCTTATGACTGGGGAGAGATAGATTAGAAAACAGATGGCTGCTGCAGCAAGAGGTAGGCTCTGTAAGAGAGTTGGCATGTCCCAGGCTACGTACAAGTTCCAGTGTCTACAGAGGTATTGAATTGAATAGCTAGCTGTTTTCTCCCCTTTCCTGACTTTCATGTCAAAAGAAAGGGGAAAAGACAGTCAACATGGATGAGGGCTGATGAGTGATATATAAAGTTATAAAACTCCCCCCTCAAAAGGCTTGTTAAGTATAAATGACTTAGTTGAGTTGAAAATGTGATTTTGAAAAAGTGTGGTAAAGGACCTTGTGAATTGGAATATGGCTGGCTGGCTGGCTGAGGAGTCTCTAGATGGATAGGTTTCTGAAAAGTCACTAGTTTCTTCTTAAATACAGTGCCACGTGATTGTTAGAAGAGAAGATTACCCGTAGCAAACAATAAATTCTAATATCTCCCCCCTGTTATTTGAGCTAATGTGTAGAATGTTGTCAGCCTACCTTCCAGGACCCTGAGGCGATCCTGACATCCTAGGTTCCACTGTACCACTTCTGGGTACTGGTTGTAACCTAGCAGCTGAGTGCCTGGGCTTCTGTTCTTGGCTTAATTGAAGCTGTGACAGCCATGTCTGCTCTGGGTGTATCTTACTCAACCTCTGAGCAGCATTCCCTGCTGCTGTTCTCTTCTTTCTGATTAGTTTTCTCGTTTAGCTCATAGAACCCAGCCTCTAGTTCGTTGTTCTTCTACCTCTGCTTTAAATTTGAAGTTCTTGGTCTCCTTCATCCCGAAGTGATGTACTAATACCATGGCACTCAGTATTTATACACACCAGTTCTCACACGTCTCCAGTACAAACTGTGTGCTTCACAAGTCCAGGTTCATATCTTGTTGCCTTTAGCATGTCTTTAGCTGGCCTCTGAGTCTTCTTACCAGAACAAGCCAACAAAACAAAATAAGCACCTTTACTTTCCCGGTCTTCATCTTGGGAATCCATGCTTTCTTTGTTTGTTAAAGATTTACATATTTAGTTTTATGTGTAGGGGTGTGTGGCTGCTGTATTTATGTGGACATGCCTGGGACCTTGAAGTTCAGAAGAGGATGACAGTTCTTCTGGAATCAGAGTTAGGGATGGTTGTGAACCATCACATGGGTGCTGGGAATTGAACCTGGGTCCACTGGAAGAGCAGTCAGTTCTCTTAAGCACTGTGTTATCATTCAACACCCCATCCTTTATTCTTTTCTTTCTGTCTTCTCTCCACATATCTTGTGTCTCTGCCACTCTCTAGTCTGAGCCACCTCTGTGCTTGTATTACTACTTAAACTCTCTGAAGCTACTCAATTAATTTAAAAAGAAAAATCAAGTCATGTGGCTTCCCTGTATGCAATCCGTTAATGACTTCTTGTTGCACTTCAAGTAAAATTTACTTTTTCATAGCTTCCATATCTGAGTTGAGTGTTCATAACTGGGAAGAAGGATATTGTAGCTTTCACTAGAATAGAATTTTCATGAAGTGGTGAGCTTTTCTTTGTTTACTGTTATTTTCTCACTGCCTAGAACAGTGTATACACATAGAGGTACTGATAAGTGCTTGAGCGGATAAATACACCCATCTTACGGACTTCTAAAAGCCTTTCTCTCTCCTTTTCCAGATGTAGTACTTTAATCTCAGTACTCTGGAGGGAGACCAGCCAGGGTTACATAGTGAAACAAGACAACAGAACCCAAAGCAGCATGTTACAGCTCGGTATTTTCTACCCTGTGTAGAAAGTCCTACAAGGCTTTATTTTCCTTTATTTACAAATAAATACAAGTAAAGCTCAAGTAAATTTTACTTGACGTGCAACCAGAAGTCATTAACGGATTGCATACAGGGAAGCTACATGACTTGACTTTTCTTTTTAAATTAATTGAGTAGCTTCAGAGAGTTTAAGTAGTAATACAAGTTCTGTCGCCTTTCCTTTCTCCCTTTATATACGTTTCTCTATTGTTCCTTGTTTTAGTCTGCAGATCAGAGGATGTATTTGATTACAAGGAGGAGGAGCGTTAGCATCGAAGTGAAGTGAAAGAGGAACCCTCAGAATAGCATTAATAGCATTTAAGAAATAAGCGTTTGTGATGATAGTCTTACAATATCCATAGTAGGAGATACATTGAATTCTCTTCAACCTCCTCCAACAGTTTCCAGCCTTACAGCTGTTTTAATAGTCAGCTTTTAATTTAGATATTGCCTATGAAAAGAAATGATGAGTTCATAGAGATTTGGACATAGATACAGCTCATCCTGGGCTTCCATAGTAATTTGTAAGCCATTGGGACAAGGTTTTAAAGGATGTTTTAAAATTAAAGGTTCTTAAATTTCTTTCCTCATTCTTTTTTATTTTTGTCTGTGTGAATGCCAGGAATTTCATTATGAGTTGAACAATAAATGTGTAAATTGTGAATGAGGCAGGGGAAAGGAAGTGCTTGCAGCCATTAGTAGTTATTTGTGTATTAGTGTAAATGAACTTGTTAGAAACACACTTGACTGGTAAGTAAACAAGCACTGGCTCTGATGGGGCACACCCAGTCCATGGGGGTTGGTGGGGATGTCATCGGGGACAAGAAGTCCTCTTCTGGAGACAGCCAGATGCCACCCTGCACTTTCCGGCTTTGCCTCGAGGTGGTCCTAGCCTGGAGTCTTTGGGAAAAGTTCCGTATTTTCAGTTCAGGGCCATTCCCAAATGCACTGTGTCCCCAGAACACCTGCCAGAGGTACTTGGAGCTGATTGCTGCTTGTTTATTTTTAGGTATCTTGCAATATATTCAGAACTCTCCCTCCTAGTGACAGCAATGAATTCGACCCAGAAGAAGATGAGCCTACCCTTGAGGCATCATGGCCCCACTTACAGGTACTTTTTATACATATTTTTACTTTTATACATTTATGCTATAAAAGAAAAATGCATTAACTCATCCCTCGATTAGCATGGGGGTTCCTTAAAGGAAGAGACCAAATTAGAATGCATAGTGGCAAGCTGAAGAATGCTTTTTGTGTTACTTGTACTTGGTAATTAGCGTGCCAGAAGAGGGGAACTGTGAATTTCTGTGCAATACTTTTGTGTGACCCACTGGTCCAGCCCGTAGGTCTTATTCCTTTATCAGAACTTTTCTGTGGTCCTGCCCAGTGGAATTTCAAACAGGAACAGAACTGTTTTCATGTTAGTATTAGCTGGGTGTGATTAGGTCACAGAGTACAGACCTTGCTTTTAGCAGGAGGTGCCCGGGGACTTTCCTGCCTGTCTGCAATGTCATTGAGTGGATTTCCTTAGTTTCCTTGAAGGGCAGAGCCAGACTGCAGCAGAAAGAGAAATAGCAGAGAACACGAGGCTGATGGGCTGCTTTCTTCTGCACTGAGACTGCAGCCTGTTTCAAGGCTGGCCAGGCCACCAGTTCCAGGCCCTCCTCCTTAATTAGCTTACACATTAGCCTCCTTATTCTTTTGTGTCCCATCTTGAGGCCAGCATTCCTCAAAAAAAAAAAAAGAAAACAGAGAAGATTGAAAGCCACCTTTCCACTGAGTTGGACTGTCTTCAGAGGCCAGTGATAAACAGCAGGAAGGAAAGGTGGGGGTGGCAGAGGAGGAGTGTGGCCGTGCCCTTCTTTACTCCTGGCAGAAGCCACCATGTCTTTGCGGTTGTTCACTCACTGACATTCGGGGAGTGTGTTGAAAAGGCCTAGAGGTATGCTTCCCCACTTTAGAGTTGTTGGTACAGATTTGGGACTTGCCCTGTCCTCCTTTGGCACCTGTAGGTTGCTGTGGACATGTTGTATGTTGTTTTCCTGGTTACAGGGCTCTTTCCAGGGCAATTTTTCAATCTGTCCTCAGGCTTCTGATACCATATGGTCGGTCCTCTTAGAGGTGCCAAGGTTGGTCAAATTACATTAGTTTAAACACTATTTGATTTCTTAGGTCAGGTGCATCTTTTCTCTAGTTGCCTGGTGAATTATCTGTACTGTAAGAGATTTCTAAGCCTATTGTGCTTTTCATATGTTTTTTTTTCCCTCCAGACAGGGTTTCTATGTGTAATTACCTTGGCTGTCCTGGAACTCTCTTTGAAGACCAGGCTGGTCTCAAGCTCACAGAGATCCACCTGCCTCTGCCTCCCATGTGCTGGGATCAAAGGCGTGCGCCACCACCATCTGGCTTAAGATATTTTCTAATGACTTGTGTGAGCATAATGAACTTTGGCCAAATCCCCTCCTTGTACTCTCACCCCCTTCCCCCATTCTGTCACTAAACCTTTCTTTTCAGCAGCTCTCCTCCTACTCTGATTTTTTTTCTTAATATTTATTTATTTTCAGTTTTTGAAACAGGATCTTACTGTGTAGCCCAGAGATCTGCCTGGCTCTACTTCCTGAGTGGTGGGATTAAGGCATGTGCCAAAATGCCTGGCTGAGTTGAATTAGGGTTGCTTGCATGAACCTTTGGACAGGGGTTATTTCCTGGGGCAAGGGCAGCTCATCAGTGGATACACACTGAAGGAAATGTAGTGTCTTGTTTGTAATGCTTGGTACTAGCCAATTGGATTGAAATTTAGTCTGAGAAATGATGTAATTTTTTTGAGAAAAGGTAATCTAAGAATGTAGTGTATATCCTAGTACAGAGTCAGGCCATTCTTGTCTTTTGCAAAGCATTTTCAACACTCTCTTAGATATAAAGTTTCCCTAAAATTCAGCAGACTTGCTCAGTATTTCAATTTATCTTCCTGTACTTAAAAAGTTATTAAAACTTCATTATAAAGAACTTGCAAATAAAAGTGTACATAATGATAGAAACTAGAAGGCTAAATTATTAAGCTATTGCACTAACGTGGACACGTCCTAGCTTCACTGACCTTACTGTGGGAATATTAGCTACTGGTTCATAGCAACAGTGAGGACTGGCGATGAGACTTTTACCCTTTTAGATATAAAGTCAGAAGTGTTTATAAAATGGGCTGGCTTTATGTGTGCTGACATCTTGTTCAAGCCTATAATCCTTCCAGTCTTTTCTTAGCTCCAAGGGAAACATATCTGATTAAGGTTGGGTCAAATGAAGAAAACTTACAAGAATCACAGAGTCAGCAGACATGGCGGCACATGCCTGTGATTCCAGCTCTTGGGAAGGAGGTGTGACAATCAGGGGCTCAAGGTCACCCTCAGCTATCCAACGTGTTCAGTTAAGGCTAGGTGAGAGCCTGCCTAAAAGATAACACAACAACAGTAACACAAAACAAAACAAAACAGCAAAAAATACAAGGCAAAACTCCCATCATCCACTCCTTAGGATAGGTGAGGCCAGAAGGAGAGCACTTGCTCACTTGGGTTCATTCTCATCAAGAGTCCTTGGTTTCCTTTGGGCAGCCTTAATGCACAAATTAGTCACCTTTGCATTTCTCAAAAAGGTGACTTTAATTGACAAGATCATTCAGGAAGTGTTTAAGAAATCTCTTCAGAGCCGGGCGGTGGTGGCGCACGCCTTTAATCCCAGCACTTGGGAGGCAGAGGCAGGCGAATCTTTGTGAGTTCGAGGCCAGCCTGGTCTACAAAGCGAGTCCAGGACAGCCAGAGCTGCTAAACAGAGAAACCCTGTCTCGAAAAACCAAAAAAAAAAAAAAAAAGAAATCTCTTCAGACTGGCAAGTTGGCTCACTGTGTGAAAGTGCTTGCCGTTCCTGTCTTAAAATCCAAGTTTGTTCCCTGGAACTCATGATGGAAGCAGAGAAATGACTTTTTTACTTCCTTACAATATATGTATCATACCCACGAAAAGATTATATATAACTTAAACTTTCTCTTAGTAATAGATTATTGATGTCATGATCACATATCACTAAATTTAGTATTTTATCTGATATTGCAATAAAGATTTTTGGGGAGGTTGACTACACTCTTCTTCCTCTTTGCTTGTAAATAACTATTTGGGGTTTCTACCCCACTTTAGACTGTTTAGTTTCTGAACAAAAGACACAGAAATCCTTTAGATGTATAACAAGCCTTAAAACACTAGAGCTGGGCAGACATCAACCCTCTAAGCTATCTTGCTATTTCCCAGTTTTGTGCCCAATATTACTTGTCATGTGTTCTGTTTGGGCTGCTTCTATTCTATCAGGCCAACCTCATGGCCATACTGCCCCATGGTGAACTCTTTCCTAACTTCTTGTCCTTGAAATTCTAGGGATGAACCCAAGATTTTGGCACATGCTGACAGTTTTTGGTCTGTATCTCCTGACCTTGGGTTTTTGTGTGTTTGTTTTTGTTTTTGAGATAGGGTCTCTCCATGAAGTTTGAGCTAGCCTTACACTCCTTGTGTAGCCCAGACTGTCTTCTGACTGGCCATCCTCCTGCCTCTGCTTCCTGAGTGCTGGAGTTGTGTGCCACTACACCTGTCTAATAGTTTTTAAATTGTTACACCAACTGATTCTTTTTCTGACCAAAACATAATATGGTGTTATATCTTTTTACTTGTGAACTCCATAATTCACAACATGCTTCCTATTCTAGATCATATTTTAGAAGAAAGCAAAGTGTGACTATCAGAGAACAATAGAGACTAAGAAAATTACACAATTGGTTAGTATGTAGTTGGCCATTCTTACTGTCTAGGTGACTGTTCCCGAAAAACTCTTGTTTTAAATTTGTAGCCCACACAGAACTACTAAGCTATTCATCTGTCTGTCTATCTGTCTATGATGGATTTTTGGAATATTAAGTTCACAAAGTGTTTGGTTGAATAATGTCAGAGGTCTACTTGTAGGATGTTGCTTAGTTTCTTTCTAGTACTTCTGTTGGTATATTTTAAGGGGTACAACACAGTTGCCATGGTTATTGTTCACACATTTTCTGAGAGTAAATCTGCCTTTCTAGTAGAGTACAGTTTTGCAGGACTTCTGTTTACAATTAAGAATTGTTTTCAGTGGCTTACAGTGAGACTTGAAGTCAGGAATGTTAGCTTTTTGTTCATGGGCCTTCCTTAGGAGACTTCAAATAGTAATTTATCCTCCCATCCCAGTTTTTCCCTGTAGAAACTCAAGGGAGATTTTTGATTACAAAGTGCAATTTGTTTAAGTGCAGAAAAATTTGTGCTTATTTCTAAATGTGTATGAAGTGTTTCCACCAAATTACCTTAAGGTCAAGACTGCTTTCAAGGGACCAGAATAGAGAAAGCAAATTCCAGTCCAGGTAGAAATCTGATGGTTGAGGCAGGCCTGCCAGATGGGTTTCATCCCTTGTGTGGAATTCAGGACAAGGGCTCGATTAATTAAGTCAAGAATTCTTACAAGAGTTGAAAAATGAGTGTATTGAAAGAGAACACTTGTGTGAAGAGTGAAGATTCAAACCATACTGTGACCAGAACCCTAACACATCACTGGGAAAGACCTCCCCCACTGCATTTAGAAAGTTCTTAAGAAAACCCCCACATTGTTCTGTGAGTTGGTCCCCCACCCCCCTTTTTGACATGAGGTATCTCTATGTCACCCAGGCCACATCTAGAACTCCCAGACCTGCTGCTGCTTCCTGCTGAGATTACAGGCACAGAGCGCCATACTGCAGCAGCTTTCCAAAAACAGTAAGCGCTCATGGGGGAAGTGGGCAGTGAGGCGGTTCAGCAGGCCCAGCTACAACCCAAGTTCCATCCCTAGTCAGAACTAATCCCACAAGTTGCCCTCCACTCACATACACATACTACATACGTATTAAACATTGTTAACAGAAATACCAAATGTAAGTGTTAAGAGTCCGAAGCTACTAGACTTTTGTAGAAATATTTAAGTTAGTTATATCTCTGGACTCTTAGAGGCCCCTCTGTTAATTTTCAGTGTAACAGCCCTGGCTGTCCTAGACTCACTTTGTAGTCTAGGCTGGCCTGGAACTCAGAGAGATCTGCCTGCCTCCCAAGTGCTGGGATTAAAGGCCTGTGCCACCACACCCAGCTAAGGCTAACACTTTTTAAATAAAAGTTTTTAATTACATTAATTTATTTGTGTTTAAGTATGTGCACACACATGTGAGGGTGTGTGTGTAGGTCAGAAGACAGCTTTGGGAGCTGCTCTTTGTCCTTCCACCTTGTGCAATCTGGGAACGGAACTCAGCCCATTAGGCTTGGCAGCAGGCACCTTTACTTGCTAAGCCATCCCACCACCCCGTTACTTCTTTTATCACAGTTCTATGGCATGTACCCCACCCCTGTGTTGACTAGTCATTATACTGTTGGTACTGTTCATTCTAACACAGTGTATTTTTGTTGTTTGGATTTTTGAGACAGGGTCTCACTACGTAGCTCTGGCTTTCCTAGAACTCACTGTGTAGAACAGGCTGGCCCAGAGCTCACAGAGATCTGTTTGCTTCTACCTCCTGAGTGCCAGGATGAAAGGTGTGTGCCACCACTGGGGCCAACAGTGGTGTTTGAAAATGCTGTTGACTTAGCACAAATAAAGACAAATGTGAGGCTGGTCAAGTACTCAGTTGTATTCCCTGCCTGCACTTGAAATTTAAAGTTGCCCATTTCCTTAAAAGTGTATTTGAAGAGCATCCAAAGAGACTGATTCTATTAAATTGTGACCTCCTAGCATAAGTTTAAAAATATTGTGCATGGTGACATGAGAGGTATGCATAGCACACATCATATTACTGCATGCTGCAGTACAGGGCAATCCTGTGGAGGGACTCTGTGCGATTGCTTTGAATGGCAGACTATATTAGTTGCTTTTGTGCTTGACAGAACAACAAACTGATTATGAAGAACTATGTATTTGGCAGATATTTCTATAAAATAATGAAGGCCTATTGATACTAATTCTTACCACTGATAGAATTTGAATACTACAAGCATAACTTAGAATTTGAACTTTAGAAAGTCTGTATCTGCCTTATAGTGTATTATCTGTTATATAGCATATGTCTGTTTTATAGTATATATCTGTTATATGCCAATCTTTTCAGCCTCCCCAAATTTAAAGACTGTTTTTGGAGAAAAAAATGTGATTAAAAAAGATACTGTGAAATATAATGTGTCAATACTTGAAAAGTGTACATGAGTCAGTGAGCCAGTATTTCCCAACTCATGTTAGGAACCCACACGATCAAGGTCCATCCAGATTGTGGGATAGTTGGATAGTTCATTGATATCATATTTCAGGTTCTGCATTTCAACCCATTTTTTCAGCTTTTTATTTTTCTTTGTGTGTGTGTGTGTGTGTGTGTGTGTGTGTGTGTGTGTGTGTGTTGCATCAGAGGCTAAAGTTGAGATTTGTCCTTCATTGTTCTTCAACCTTATCCTTTGAGGAAACCTAGAGCCCAGTGCACACCTTGTCTGGCTAGCCAGCCTGCTGTAAGGGTACCCCATCTCTGCCTTCTGAGGCTGGAGCTACAGGTGGCCACTGTGCCCACCCAGCTTGACATGAGTCCTGGGAGTTGAACTCCATTCTCTTGCTTGGTGTGTACTCTAACATCTGAGCCACACTGCAGTCCATGTTTCAGAAATGGCAGGTTTTGCATTAAAGAAGAATATCTGTAACTTTCTGAAAAGACTTTAAACTTCTCTTTCCCCAACCTTGATTAAAAAAAAAATTTTCAACCAAAACAATAAATCATAACAGCTTGTTCTTCAACCAAACAATAAATCACAACAGCTTGAAAAGTAAAGTGAGTGTGAATCTGTCTTCTGATAAATTCTTTAATGTTTTATCAAAAATGTAAACAATGCAACTCCACATTATCTTATGTAGTTATTTGTTTGCTTATTGTTTGTTTGTTTTTCAAGACAGGGTTTCTCTGTGTAGCCCTGACTGTCCTGGACTCACTTTGTAGATCAGGCTGTCCTTGAACTCACAGAGATCTGCCTGCCTCTGACTCCCGAGTGCTGGGATTAAAGGTGTGCGCTACCACACCTAGCCATTGCAGACAGTCTCAGACAGCCACGTGGGTTTTGGGATTTGAACCCGTGCCCTTAGGAAGAGCAGCTAGTGCTCCTAACCGCTGAGCCATCTCTCCAGTCCCTTATCTTATTTTCTTAAGTCAGGGTTTTCCCAAGTGGGTAGCCTACCCTTGAAGTCACAGCCCTCCTGCCCAGTCTCTCAGTGCCAGCTTACTCAGCTCAGTTTTCTTTATAATAAAGTTTTAAAAGAACATTTATTCTAAATAATATTCATGTTAACATATAATACATAATGTTTAAGTTAACATGTAATACACTTTATTGCAAAATGAAATGAGACATTTAAAATTTTCTCAACTTTTCCTTATAAATGCATATAAAACACACCTAAATTAAACACACACACATATATACATATTTATCTCATAAATTAATGCTTTGGGGTGTGTCTGTTAATTTTAAGTGTGTAAGAAAAACCACGAATGTTTAGGCAAATGATGGTGTTTGTCACTGTATAGAAGGCTTTGCATATAACATTACATTTAATCTTTTACCTCCATTGCAACATGAAAGAAACAATTTCAGAAAATGAACGTCTTTGGGCTTATGCAGTTAGTTTGGGATAGAGCTGGGCTTCTAGCCCAGGCTGCTTCTCTTAAGAGTTTTGGTTCAAGCCGGGCGGTGGTGGCGCACGCCTTTAATCCCAGCACTTGGGAGGCAGAGGCAGGCGGATCTTTGCGAGTTCGAGGCCAGCCTGGTCTACAAAGCAAGTCCAGGACAGCCAGAGCTATTAAACAGAGAAACCCTGTCTCGAAAAACCAAAAAAGAAAAAAGAGTTTTGGTTCAGTAATACTGCTGTGTAGTCTGATGTGGCCTTTCACATAGATTTATTATACAAACACAGAGAGTAAAAAACATGGATCCTGCTCTATTTATCTGAACAGTTACTTGAGATTGACTCTGCCCGTGAGACTATAATGCTTCTGAATGAGAATATTGTGTCACACATAGATGGTACTTAGAAGAGTGTGAGCTGACACACACTTTCTTAAAGAAAACCTGGTAGTGATTATGAACAGTCCAGGGTGTATGAGAATCAGTTGATCTGACAAGTCCATTTTAAAAAATATTTACTCATGAAGTAATTGGAGAAGTGTATGATCTACATGGTACAAATTGTGTAATGCTTTGCTGGAGAAACACTATAGAGGGACTGGAGAGATGGCTCAGCTGTTAAGAGCATTGGCTGCTCTTCCATAGGATCCAGGTTCAAATCTTAGCACCCATATGGCTATCTGTAATTGCCAGGTGAGGTGGCACATGCCTTTAATCCCAGCACTTGGGAGGCAGAGGTAGGCGAATCTCTGAGTTCAAGGCCAGCCTGGTCTACAAATGGAGTCCAGGATAGCCAGGGCTACACAGAGAAGCCCTGTTTGAGAGAGAGAGAGAGAGAGAGAGAGAAACTTAAATATCTGCATAAGGGATTATGAGAAGTGGAATTTGGTATAAATTATTTATGACTTTTTAAATAAAAGTGATAGTGTAGATACTGTCGACACAGATTATTAATAATGTATTATTTGAATGACAAAGTACCAAGATATGCAAATATTTATATATAGTACATGTATATATACTCCTCTCTCAGAGGAGAGGTGACCATAAAATGTTAACAGTGGGTTGGCAAGGTAGCTCATCAGGTCAAGGTGTGCTTGCCATCAAGGTGTGATGAGAGAGAGAGAGATTGCAGTGGTTATTCTCAATACATTGTGAGTATATGGATTTTTATTAGCTTTGTTTGGCTGTATTTCTTGCTTTTAATTTTAAAAGTTAAGAATTATAACAATAACTAGTGAGAAGGCCAATACGACTCATGGAGCGATGTGATAATTAAATGCCCTAAGCCCTGTCAGTTTTAGTGTAATGTGTTTTTCATAGTTTTTGATATTCTTGATGAATTGTAATTTGAATTTAACTGTTTTTTGTTGCAGCTTGTATATGAATTTTTCATACGGTTTTTGGAAAGCCAAGAATTCCAACCCAGCATTGCCAAAAAATACATAGATCAGAAATTTGTATTACAGGTAAGCAATTTTTTTTTGTAGTTTTATGCATGTAATTTACTTACTAACACTTTATCTCATTTTCTTGGGTATTGTTTAAAAACAACAACAATCTTGCTGGTGAGATTGTTGTTACCTGCTAAATAAACATGTTTACATGAGGTAGTTTCTGTTATTGCCCATTAAAAGTAACAATGCCTTTTAAAATTATTTGTGGTAGAATTTAATTCTATACTACATATCAGGAATGCCCATTCCTAAATTGAAGCTTTCTTCCTTAAAAGCTTAATTATAGAAGAATTTCATTTATATGACTGGTATGTACAGCCTTTAGAAAATTACATTTATTTATTTTTGTGTGTATTTGTATTGGTATGTGCATCACGTCTCTAGTATAGAGGTCAAAAGGACATCCCTCTGGAGTTATCTCTGCCTGTGAGTTCTGTGACTTGAACTCAGCTTATCAGCTTGGCAACAAGTGCCTCCACTGCTAAGCCATCTGCTTAGCACACTGCTAGGCCCAGTGTACGAAATCTTTGTTACTTCAAAACTTACTGTCTTGGGGTTTCCTCAAGCACTTGAGAATATATCTGTTATAAATGAGCAGGTGAGCTCATGGGTTCAGGGCATAGGTAATCAAAGTGTGAGGACTGCAGTGTCACTGCTGGGAAGTGGCTTCGTGTAACACTTGTCATTTCCCTGCAGGGATTAATTGTAGCCTATCCATTTGGGGCATCCTAGGGAACCTGTTTTTCCTGGTTTCTCATGTTACATTTTGAAACTGTTGACGACATCTTCCTTTCTGCCTGAGATTCGGGATAGTTTGCTAAAACTGAGTTTTATGAAACACCCCCTTGCTCCTGTTGTATTTACTCATGCATTAAAGTGAATACACTGGAGTCAGAGTGGTGTGTGGACTGCTGCTCCTGTGATTGACATATGGGATGCCGCATGTAGGGAAGAAAATACCTGTCTCCCACTGAGACGTTCATATAAGCAGAGCTTCAGTAAAAGCATAATTGTGTTAGACAGCTGATCTCATATGCCTTCACAGGGTAAAAGCCACTAACTTTCATAGTGAGCTCATGCCCTGTCCTAATTAAATTAAACTCAGAATTCAGGATATCCTCATAGAGCCCTAGCCAATATTTTGCTCAAAGTATAGCAGGGTTGTAGAATCCAATCCAACAGAATGCCAGGAGCAGGTTATCTGCTGGGAGCTGAGACTTTGTGAGTGCTCCTGGATGCCCTGTGATTCCTGCCGAGAGCTGGGAAGAAGTGTTGGTCCTGGCTCTGGAAATGAGGCTTCTTTAGTATTTGCATACCTCTTTTCCCTAGCTATACAAGCAGGCCACTGAGTACACAGAGTACATTGGTACTACATTGGTGTGTCATGTGGATTGACCCACCAGCTGCCTGTATACGATCTGTCATGGCTTGAGTCCTTAAGTCTATCAACCATCTCTTATTTGTCAGAGTTTGAATCCTTCAGTAGATTGTAGAAGTACTTGTGTCTTCAAATATAAAATACACCTGTGAACACTGTGTCTGGAGTGTGATCAGGCTGAGTTCAGTTTGGTGGTTCATTTCCTTGTGTAACTCCTCTTTCTTTCTTTCCTCCTTCCTTCCTTCCTTCCTTCCTTCCTTCCTTCCTTCCTTCCTTCCTTCCTTCCTTCCTTCCTTCCTTCCTT
>CAJQZJ010032322.1:10788686-10804056 GCA_907164525.1 Lophiomys imhausi
CTTCCTTCCTTCCTTCCTTCCTTCCTTCCTTCCTTCCTTCCTTCCTTTCTTCCTTCCTTCCTTCCTGTCTCCCTCCTCCTTCCCCCTCCGCCTCCCCCTCACCTTTCCTTCCTTCTTTCTTTTTCTTTCCTTCTTTCTCCCTCCCTCCCTCCATTCATTTATTTATTTATTTTGGTTTTTCGAGGCAGATTTTCTCTGTGTAACAGAACCACGGCTGTCCTGGACTCGATTTGTAGACCAGGCTGGCCTCACAGAGATGCACTTGCTTCTGCCTTCCGAGTGCTGGGACTACAGGTGTGTACCACCACACCTGGCCATGACTTCTATTTCTTAAAGGGGAAATCTCAATAACATTTCTTGAGGTTGGATGATTTTGCTAACTCAATTTGAACTTCTGGTCTTGACTGACTTTAATAGACTGTTTATATTGGTGTAAAAGCTATGTTCTTTTGTTCTTGTTAAATAGCTTGCAATCTAATTGTGAAACTTGCCATGTATTTCTGTGGAGTATCATTTCATATTGTTATTACCTTACTCACTTTCACATCTTTGTGACATTTGTGACCTTCTTAAATACACCGACTTTTGACCTCATTTAAGTCTTTGATTAGAATTGTGATATTTGACAAGGGTGGTAGAGGCCTATTATGGGTTTTTAGAAGTTTCCCTGTTTTAGCAGATTCACGCTATCAGTAATCACTGAAAATCAGTTTTGTTTATAACAATAACAGAGAGCCTGGGTTAGCTGCCTTGTGCTTACAAATTTGTGAGAATTGGTGTGAGTGTGTTAGATCCCCCGGAGCTGGAGTTAGACATTTGTGAGCTGCCTGCCATATGGGTGCTGGGAATTGAACCCAGGTCCTTTTGAAGAACAGGCAGTGCTCTTAACCGCTGAGCCATCTCTCCAGCCCACCACATCTTTTCTTTACCCTCGCCTGTCCTTGCTTACTTTTCCCCACAGCAGACTATATCTAGCCCTTCTGTGTTTTGTGCCTTAGGTTATGGAAAATTCTCATATTCTTATTCTTCATAAAACAAAATAACATTTTTCTTGTACGTTTTCTTTTATCAAATTTTTTATTTTCTGTAGATGCTTTATGATCTCAGAATGTTTAGGTAATTTCAACTGGAGACTTTACTAAATTAAAACATATTATAGCCATAAGATTTAAACCTATTTTTTTTTTTTGTTTCAACTAAATGTAAGTATTTACTTGTTCTTTTCCTGTCTCCCTTCCCATCAGTCAATACAAAAAATAAAATAAGAACAGAGCTGCTTAACTGTGCTATTGTGGACTGTAAGGAAGCTGCATTGTTATGTACTATAAGAGCTGAGAATGGGGGCAGGGGGGGTCTTCTATGTACTCACAGCATGGCTGCCAGCAAGTGCTCAGATTTGGTTCCCAAGCTTCAGTTTATGAATTCATAGCATGTAGATTGTAGATCAGCAGGGTAGCAGTAGGCAGAGTAGGAGACACAACCCAAATGGAGTTGCTTGATCTGCTTTGTTCGTTTGGTAGTATGGATACACTGAGTTCTTACCATCAGTCTAAAACACATTATCGTTGTTGATGCTGCTGAAACTCAGTGTCTTCTTGTGTTATGTCACAAGTGGGCTTGTTATGGAATGACTTGTACAGGTCATTTGCTGGTTCTACCTGGGAAATCTCATTGTTATGAAACAGTCATCCTTTCAGACCCTTCTCATATCAGTTCTGCTTGATGCTAATATTAATTAAAAGATCTCCACCATCTGAAATATTCTTTTAGTGTTGTGAATTTAACCTAAGGCCTCACATTGGCTAAGCGTATGTTTTCCTGCTAAGCTGTATTCTCAGTTTTGAAACAAAAGTTTGAATCTATGTGAAACTTAACAGTAAAATCCTACAGAGCATTGAGTGAATGTTGGAATGCTGTATTGCTAGATGGGAGTCAATTTGCCATCATGAAGATACTTATATAATCTCTGAGGTAGTTTGTGTTTCTAGTAGACATCTTTGTTTTTTTGAGAGAGGGTTTCTCTGTGTAGCCCTATCTGTCTTGGAACTCGTTCTGTAGACTAGGCTATCTTCAAACTCAAATATCCACTTGCTTCTGCCTCCCAGGTGCTAGGTAAAGGTGTGTGCCACCATGCCCAGCTAGTATAGTTCTAATTAAAAATCTAGTTTTTTTTTTTAAACTTAAAAACTTTACAGTTCATGGGATACATTTTTGAGAAAGGTGTTTAGGGTACTTTACATAATTAAATAGTTCTCAGTACTTCAAGAAAAAAAATCAATGTCTTCAGATACATTAGTTTAAACTGTAGTATTGGGACAAGAGAAGGGAATATAACAGAGGCTTGGATGGAGGGGATTTTCTGAGTAAGCCAAAAGCCCATCAGAAGATGTGAGCCCATAGTGATGGACAGGTACACATGCTACCTGCTCATTTAAACAGTCAGTTCTGAAGAGGAAGTCTCATAGTGTTCTGTCAAGTTAGATGTTGACACAGCAGTTCCATAAGATGCATAACAACTAGATGTGCCTACAAAGATACCGAATGGTTCATTGTTGATGATTACAAGATTAGAACAAACTTAGTATGTCTTCATCAGGAGTTGATTGGAGAAACTATAGACATTCATGTAGTAGAACATTCATTAGTTAGTAAAAAGAATGTGAACAGTGGTACACATGGTCTATTTTGAAATGGTACACGCTCGTTATAGAACCATATAGCTTTAGAGTCAGGTTTATTATTGTAAGGGAAAGGCATGTCTGTGTTTTTGTCTTAGTCCATTCCAAAGACCTTCTCTCGTTATATGAGAGATGTGTTTTCAAGCTCCCAATGGGTGCTTGATGACACAGACAGCACTGACCCCTGTATTCAAATACTGCATTAGAGCAATGGGCACTAGATGGCCACTGAGTGACCCAGCATGGATAAAGGTGATTTATGTTTGTGGTAGGATGCAGTGGGATACTGAGGCTTTCTTACACTATTCAGAATGACTATTTAAAACTTTGGAATTATTTCCAAAGTTTTCCATTTACTGTTTTTGGATCATAGTGCAAAACTGAGAACAGATATGTGGTTGAGGCAGAAGCTGCTTTGCCTGAGACTGGGCAATCTTGAAAGAGCAGAAACTCCCTTCTCACAAATCTGTAGATCTGACAGTCCAAAATCTGTGTGCTGACATCAGGTGAGGACCACATCCTGTGCTCTCATGGCAAGAGTGTGAACTGGGCACTCCTGAAGTCACTTTTTATCATGGTGTGACTCCATTCATGGGCACTGCTGTGATCTGATCACCTCCCAAATGGCTCTACCTCTTTGATAATGGGCCATAAGTTTCTAAAACATGAGTTTGGGGGACACGTTTAGGCTATAGAGTGTAACCACAATATTTTTATTTATAAACACTTATATTTATTATTTATGGATACCTAACAAACACTTATCTACTACCTAGTAACTGTAACTTTAATTTATTCTTAAAATGATATTAATGTTCTTAGCATGGGTCCCTGCAGGGTACCCTGATTTACGGCCGTCCCAGCAGGCAGGTCCTTTTAAGCTTGGCGTCCATTGGGCTTAATACTGCCCATTCACCAGGCCAGCTTATTTCATCCACCAATAGTGACCAGTTTATAAAGACAGTCTGTTCCAACTGCCAAACTGAGGGCTGCTCAAATGGCTTTCACACTCTGTTCACCTCCCTTACTCTTCTGGCACTCTGGAGCCTTTAAGGAACTCTCTCTCTCTCTCTCTCTCTCTCTCTCTCTCTCTCCAACAGTCCTATTCTTTCTTTCTTGCAGCTTGTCTGGTTTCTTCTTTTATCCAACTGATGTCCTCCTCTTGCAGCTTGTCCAGTTTCTTCTTCTTTTCTTTTTCTTTTTGGTTTTTCGAGACAGGGTTTCTCTGTGTAGCCCTGGCTGTCCTGGACTCACTTTGTAGACCAGGCTGGCCTTGAACTCACAGAGATCTGCCTGCCTCTGCCTCCTGAGTGCTGGGATTAAAGGCGTGCACCACCATGCCCGGCTTCTTCTTTTCTTTCTTCTTCTTTTTTTTTTCTTTCTTCTTCTTCTTTTCTTCTCCCAACTGCCTTCCTCTTGTAGTTTTTCCTGGTTTCCTCTTTTTTTCCAACTGACTTCCTCTTGCAGTTTGTCCAGCTTTTTTTAGCCACGCCCCTTCAACAGGGCAGTTCTTAGAACTATGGTCTCAACTGTGCTCTGTCCATTCCAACAACTAAAGGGACACCAAGCTTTATGTGTTTCCAGATGCCAAACTGAAGTGCATAATAATTTACTAAATAGATCTAACTTCTACCACAATAGAGTTATGTATGCATTAACAGTTTTGGAAGGATGAATACCAGATTGTTGGCAATGGGGAGGGTGTAATTGTCATCTTACTGTTTTTTAATCAATCTACCCTGTTTTGCATTTAAAGGACTCTTATATGCCATAATAAACATCACAAAGGGTTTCTGCTGCAAGTGCATTCTCATTTTGCTTTGCATTTTTCATAAACTTCAGCTTATTTGTACATTACCCTTTCTGAGATTATATTTTTGTAGTTATTTTATGACTGGTATTCATTGTAGCTCCTTCCTTTCAGCATCTGGGTATGCCCCTTTAAATCTGGAGCTCGCTTCCTGTGGAATCTCAAGTGCCTGTTCAGTACTTGACTTCATGTTCATCATGAAGAGGAGTGGATTGGTGGTTAATAGTAGAGGCTGATTTGAGTTCAGGCTGACTTTGTTGTTTATTTGTTTTAGGATAGAGCCTCACTATGTCACTCTGGCTGGCCTGAAACTTGCTGTGTAGACCAGGGTGGCCTCAAACCTGTGACTATCCTCTTGCTGCTGCCTCCTGAGTGCTGATAATACATGTTACCAAGCCCAGCTTTACCAGTTTTCATTGTATGACCTTAGGCAAGTTGCATAACTACCCTGTCCAACCCTTTCCTCATCTGGAAAGTAGATGTCAAGTATCTACGGTGTGTTTGTTACCAGATACCTTGTAGTGTTATCAGGATTAATGGCAAGTGTGGTACAGTTGCTCAGGACAGCTCCCAACAGGGTGCTCAGCATTGTACTTATCTGCTACCAGGTTTTCACTTAGGATCGCCTTCTGTTCTGATAGCGTATTTACCTTGTGTTTTCTTTAATGGCTTTAGAATATAGAGTCATCCATTATTAGCCTGTCATATTTGCTTAGCATGTTATAATATTTGACATCTAATTTTTATTCTAAATTCTTGATTACCCTATGGTGTAGATGATTCTTTTTAGTTTAATTATCTTTTAGATGTCACGTGTGGTTTCCTATATTTCTAAATTCTTTATCAATTTAACTTTGCCAACCGATTTCTTCCGACCAGTGTTGTATTTGAATGTGTGTTGGGACCAGGACTGGATGTTAGATGTTTACAGAGGACAGACAAGTGACTCCGACACAGAAGCAGTGTGGACGTGATGGCAGAGTGTGCTAGCCCCTGTGCTGCGGTCCACTCGGACCAGCCTGCGTCATTTCGACTAGATAGTGAGCCAGCTATGTGTTCCTTGGGCTTTTTTTTTTTTTTTTTTGGTTTTTTTTTTTCGAGACAGGGTTTCTCTGTGTATCCTTGGCTGTCCTGGACTCACTTTGTAGACCAGGCTGGCCTCGAACTCACAAAGATCCGCCTGCCTCTGCCTCCCAAGTGCTGGGATTAAAGGCGTGCGCCACCACCGCCCGGCTTCCTTGGGCTTTAAAGAGAAGCTGGAGTCTGGATTGTGAATGGATTTCCAGACAGAACAGCCTGTCTTGTTGGGTTTTGTTCTACAGTTTTGAATGTTTCCATTTGAAGGGCCTTGTTATTTAACCAGGAAAATTTTGACTGCCCTACTTGAGCAACATTGTGATTTTTATGAAATTGAGACTTACAGAACCTTTATCATTTTTTTTAATGTACTCATCTACATCTTTGTCAAAGATGGCTACTGTGCAGCGTAATGTATGTATGTCAGTGTTGCTTTTAGATTTATATATGCAACAGGTTTGCTTATGGGTCGTTTGTTATCAATAAAGATCATTTTCATATGCTTAAGGGGTTTTGGAAAATGGTTTCTTCTGACTGCTGCTTCCCTTGCCACCCTTTTAGAAATAGACTGATTGCCAACCATGGATTGTTTCACTGGGTGAATCACTGTGGCTCCTTAGCAGCATGTTTCTAAAGATTGCCTTCAACCACTCTCTAAATCCAAAACAGTCAGTGGTTGCTAAGAGACACACAAGTCAAGTATCCCTGTAACACACCTATTGCTGGAGATAACTGTTTAGTAATTTGTACTTCACATTTGCAGTTATATTTAGACCAAAGTGGCATAATTATTATGCAAAGTATGCAAATCATTAAGTTTAGCCTCAAAAGTGATGTTTTGATATGTATTTAAAACCTTAAGATAAAACTGCACATGGCTCAAACCAAACTGACTTTTAGCTTCTCATGTGAAGTAAGTTCCGTAAGGCCTTGAATCTCCACTCTAACACAAAGATATTTTACAAGCAAATTCCCTGAATATGTCAGAATGCTTACATTTGTCTTCTAGAACTTAGAGCAATTAAAACTTTAGAAAATTTATTTCTGCCTGGGGTGTTAGCCCTCCCAGCTAATAGAAGAACACCCCATTCCCTCATCATTTTTAGTCCAACATTTAACTTCAAACCTCTATAAGAGGCCATTAAGTTTGATGATTCCTACAACCTACATTGGTGGAAGAAAAGAGCTATCAGCACAGAACTATCCTCTGATCCCTACAGGAACCCACTGTGGCATGTGTCTCCTCTTCCCATCATAAACTTACAAGAATAATAAAATTAGTTTTTAAATGTATATTTTAAATTTTTCATTTTGTGTGTGTGTGTGTGTAGGTGCCAGAGTAGGTCAGTCTTTGATTCCTCCTGGGAGCTGGAAATGCAGTCAGTGAGCTGCTCCATGGGGGTGCTGGAATTGAACAATGGTCCTCTGGAAGAGCATTGTGTGCTCCTAATTGCTAAGCCATCCCTCCAGGCCTAGTACAGTATTTTTTAAGCCTTGTTTTAAAGGGCCTTAGGCTTTGCTGCTCTAGCTGTTGCAGGCAGAGCAGCTTCCTGGGCAGACTGCATATTGCAGATGTGCTGTCTCCCTGACAGCCTAGTGATCAGCTTCTCTAGGGATTCTTAATGCCTTCCCAACAAGGAGCACCACTTGGCCATCCATCATTGTTGACATTAGGCCTGCTGAGGTATGTAGCCATTTCTTGTCCCATCACTCACTACAGCAGGCTTTGTTTCTGTATGCTGCTCAAATTGGTTGTCTTGTAATCACAAGGTTTTCTTCAATCAGATAGAAAACATGAAGGGGAAAAATGAACTTCTCTGTTTTGTGGACAGAATGCTGACAAGGAGGAAAATGAAATTTGGGGAGCTCCTTACTTGTGTGACTGGAACCCCTAGGGATCCTGAAGTCGTGGGTACTCTAAAGCTGAGGCATGCAACCTTGTGATCACTTGTTCCTGTTGTGCTTCCTAGTGGCTGCCTGTGGGTCACCTCACTGCATACAGCAATTAGATCCATGAGCTTCCTGCTCCCCTACTGGGGATTGAACCCAGGCCTAGGCAAGTACCACTGTGCTGCCCCCCAGCCATGTTCTCAGGTAGCTGCTTTCTCTGCATCACGTGGTCTAGGTGAAGCTTCCAAGGGACTCAGCTTTTCATTTTAGAAAAGCTATCTCCAGCAGAGCCAGAGCATTATAGTGCTATATCAGTTAGGGTGAAGACATTGAGAACACCCAGTTTTAGTCATTATCTGCTTGAACGTTTCTTTTTTGTTGTTGTTTTGTTTTCGAGACAGGGTTTCTCTGTGTAGCCCTGACTGTCCTCGACTCTCTTTGTAGACCACACTGGCCTCAAACTCACAGAAATTCACCTGTTTCTGCCTCCCGAGTGCTGGGATTAAAGGTGTGCACTACCATGCCAGACTGAGACAGTCTTTTTTTTTTAATTAAAAAAATTTGCTTTATAGTAATTATGTATAGACCTTGTCATTATTGCTAAGATAATTTAACAATGATTTATATAACGTTTACATTTAAAAAGAAAAGAAACAAAAGCACCCTCCAGGTGTTGGTATCTGTAGGGAATCCTTGATTGAGTTTCCTTTACTACTGAGAGACAACTATATTCACTGTATTCTCAGTATTGTTTATAAAATTGATTTAAGTGATAATGTTATAATTTATCAATGACACGATATAATTTTATTTTATTTCTTTGAGACAGAGTTTCTCTGTTTAACAGAGCCCTGGCTGCTCTGGACTCGTTTTGTAGACTAGGCTGGGCTCCAACTCACAGAGATCCACCTGCCGTTGCCTCCCATGAATATTTCTTTTTCTTTAGTAAAATAATGCATTGGCACATTTAGTTTGTGTGTGCACATGTGTGGTGCATTGATGCTCCAATGGTATCAAGAGATATTTGGGACTGTCTTGGCAGCAAACTGTCATTTTTCCATTCTGGAAGCTGCTCTCCCATGCGTCCTACTCATTCAAATAATAACTTTATCCTTTCTTATGTCTTTGATGGAATTGAAGACATAATAGATATAAAATTTCAATTGAACTTGAGTTGTTTAGGATTTAAGAGGATATTTTCAAATCTAGATAAAATCTTTAGGTTTATAAATATAGGATATGATAGAAAATATTTAGGTTCAGAACTGTAGACACACATAGATGATTTTTTTCTTCTTCAAGACTGTATGATACAATTAGGCTAAATATTATGTGTGTAACTTTTATATATGTTTTTCTTGATTGTTTAATATTTGTTCTTACAGCTTTTACTATATGAGTTAAAAATTTAGCCTTTTTACTAGACAAAAGGTTGGAATTGATGGGGTGATGTTATGCATTCTAAATGTTAATTAATTGGTCCCAGAGGCCTGCTTGCTGTCTGTTGATTTCTCTGATTGGTTAAATAAATGCTGAGGCCTGAGATTGGGCAAACACAGAGGTAGGTGGGACTAAGGCGTGGGCTTCTGAAGCAGAGAAGTAGATGGTAGAAGAAGTCTCCAAGACAAGCATCTGGAACAGGAAGGAGGACACACACCATGGGTTAGAGAAAAGAACATCATTCCACGTGGCCTGGAACGTCAGCATAGCATGGAGAATAACACCCCAGGGGACATAGGTATATATGGAGTCCTATTCAGGGAATAGAATCATGAGCTAGCTTAGATGGGCTAAGATTGCTCAATCCAGGCCAAGTCTTTTTAAAATCCATGGATGTCTGTGTGCTGATTTATAATGGTGGGTTAAGGATTAACAACCATCAAACCAATTAAATATAACCTAAATACTGGTTAATAATTTAATTAATTTTTTTCTACAAATGTCACCCAACGTAATTTAATTATTTCTACAATGCACAGTGGTGAGAGGATAACTTGCAGGAATCAGTTCTCTCCTACCAGATAGATCCTGGGATTGAATTCAGATTTTTAGGCTTGACAGCAGGTAGCTCTACCCATTGAGCCGTCTTGCATGCATCTAACCCACCACTACCCATCCCACCTCTCCTTTTCCCTTGAACTTGGATTTTCTTGCCATTATCTCCCAAGTGCTGGAATTAGAAAGCGTGTGCCATTACACTTCAATTTCTTGATTGTTTCTGGTGTTCTCCAAAATGCTACTTTATATGGAGAAGTATATAATTTTTTTTCCTCTCCCAGGTCCTTTGGAGTTGTAATATAAAATATAATTAAATCAAAGCATACTGTTTGCATTTGTATTACTGTGTGTGTGGCCATGTTCATATCCCAGGTACAGTAACTGCCTTTCTTTTCTTGTGGAGTTTGATTTGTTGTGTTTATTTTAGGATGAGGTTAACTCTTCTGTCTGTCTATCTATCTATCTATCTATCTATCTATCTATCTATCCATCTAACATCCATCCATCCATCCATTTTAGCAATTCTCATTATAGAGGCCTATATGTATTGCCTGGAACTCGTTATATAGATCCACCTGCCTCTGCCTCCTGAATGTTGGAATTAATGGTGTGTGCCACCATACTCAGGTCACGTTTCTTTAAAAAATATTAGTTTATTGAGAATTCTGTTTATGCTTTGATCATATTCATACCCAGTTCCTCCACTCACCCAACTTTATATTCTAAAAAATATTTAAAATACAGGTTTATTTTACAATTTCTTTATGTATATGTATATACTTGTGTACTCGTGCGTGCGTGCTTGCGCCACTCCAGTCTGTCTGTTTTCCTTCTTTGGAGCCCTTCTTCCTTGAAGTCATGCCCATCTTATTCTGATCTGTGCTGGTTACTTCCCCAGCTATCTCCACAGTGGTCATTCTGAGACCTCCTTTTGCCATTCTTTGGGGACATATATTTGCTCACTTAGCTTTCTCTCATTTACCAAAACTTATCCTCTTGATATTTCCAAGAAAAACATGGTCAAGATGTAAAGTTTTGAAGATTGCCTGATAACATTTTTTTTTTTTACACTACTCACATACATTTCAGCTAAGATATAAATTTACATTGTTTTGGTAATCCTGAGATATTTATGAAGTTGCTTCATGGCTTCCAGGGGTAATATTGAGAAACGAGTATAGTTCAGTTTTTGTCCTTTTTAGAGATCTGGAAGCTTCTGAGACTTTTCTTTCTTTGTCGTCAACAAGAATTTCAGAGTGGTGTATCTTTATTTATTGTGCATGACACTCCATGAGCTGTATTTATAGAGGAACACATGCCTTCTCCACTCCACAGTCCCTTGGGAAAATTGCACTGAGTTCTTTCCCAGATAATTTGCCACCTTTATGTTGTTTTCCTGTCCTCACATCTTTCTGGTTTGTCTCCTGGTTTCAGCCTCTGCTTCTGGACCTGTTGTCCAATTTCTTTCTTCCCTCTGTGTTCCTGCTTACTGGCAAGGGGGCTAGTTTTGCCACTCTTAAATGTTATGGTCTTTCTGCCAAAATATTTTCATCACATTTTTGAGTTTCCAGAAGTTCTCTTTAAAAATTTCGTGATTAAGCCAGGCATGATGGTGCATGCTTTTAATCCCAGCACTCGCTAGGCAGAGGCAGGTGGATATCTGTGAGCTCAAAGCCAGCCTGGTCTACAAAGTGAGTCCAGGACAGTCAGGGCTGATATACAGAGAAACTCTGCTTCAACCCCCCCCCCCAAAAAAAAAAATTGTGATTATTCATCTGTTACAGCATTCTCCTTTCTTGTTTTAGAAATCTAATATAGTTGTATCTCTGAGAATGTTGAACTTTCTTTTTTTTTTTTTATAGCAAGTTATCCCTACTCCTTGCATTACTCTTTTCCTTCTGAGTTGCTCATTTTGGTAGAATGTCTATTGATTCTTCATGATGATCATTATTCCCTGCTCATCTACAAAATCCAGTCAGTGCTTGTGCTTGTAAGTCGTGTGCATGTGTACATGTGGTATTTGCAGCTGTGGTATACAGTCTGCAGGTGTGACTCACAGTAGGATAACTGAGCAGGACCTTGCCAGCTAGCTCACTGAGAACCACTGGGTATTATTATATCTGTAGGTCTTTCTTCAGGATCTAAGTGTTCCCCAGAAGAGACATCCTAATCTTCTGCCTTACTCAAAACTGGGAGCCTAGAGAAAAACTCTGGCTAAGGTCTCATGGAAGTATGCAGGGTTTAAATTAAACTTATTACTTGAGTAATGCTTAGCGTAGTGGTATTTGATGTCTGAGAACTTGCTCATGTTCTCTAGCCTTAGGCTGTAGGTCTTTAGAACACTGAACGACACAGGGTGCAGAAGGTATTGACAGCTTCAAACTTTGAAGCTGCCCTGCCAGGTGTTTCTCAAATCTAGCTCATGCCTTCCATGCTTAAGCCTCTGAAGCTTCTCTGGTGGAAAGTAGCCCTTATTAGCATACTTCCTTGCTGGGAGGATGGAAAAACCCTTAGCACAGGACTAAGAAGAAACTCAAGGTTGGTACTTTTTGTCCATTTCCCAAGTTGGGAAACCCACGAAAGTCTGACAGTCTGATCTGCTCTCCAGGCCCCTCTGCCGAGGGGGAGGGTTGTTTATATTTTCATTCTTTCACTGTCCTTGTAGTGAAGATTTAAGAAAGGGGTCAGCCCTCCATGTCTGGCTGGAATACCATCACTGTCCTCTTTGCTTCACTGTAGATTTAAGGTTCAAAGAAGGGCTTTCAGCTAAATCATTACAGTTTATCTCTGTTAGTCTCAGGGAAGCCTTTTTATGCACTTTGGAAACTCCAGGTTTTCTCTACAAGTTGCCTGTGGTATTGTGGATGACATAATCTCTGGATATGGAATATGGTGATTTGGAAATCAGAAGTCATCCTACTCCTCCCCTTCTTGGCCTACATGCCATTATCCTTTTGATTTGCACCCCTGTCATAATGTCAGAGTGTGTTGTATAGGTCAGCAGGAAGCAGCTGAATATTGAGACTTATCTTCCTTTGTTGCAGAGGACAGTGCATTTAGCAGAACTCTGAAAAGATCCTCACTAAGGCAGTTTTTTTTTGAACCGAATGAAACATTGAGTTCATTTTAATTGTACAGTTGTTAAACTCTTCAGATTAGCAATGCAGAGACAATTGATTCAAGTTTTGCTAACATTCCACCCCCACAAAACCTCTTCTTATGTTGGTTGCATATTACTCATTAAGCCCTTCCACTTAAAGTAGAAACTATTTTAAAAATGGAACTTGAAAAGGTTAGTAATTTCTGTAAACAAGGACTGGAATGCGCTGGATTGGCTAGAAGTCTTGTGTAATGTCAAGTGTCTCTCACATAGAGAGATGGGCAATGAGTCCACCTGAGGCACATATACCCTCCCTCTCCTTTCTGGCCTGTTAAAGCCTCATGCCTTTGTTTGTAAGTAGAATGCTTTCCTGTGCAAGCAAATTGCTAACTCACTGGTTGCCTCACATAGTTAGCTGTAAATTTGTCCAGCTCTGTGTGTGCCCAGTAACAAGGACATCTTTGGCCTGAGGAAAGATCTCAGTGCATAGTTGTTTATTTTATTGCTAAGTGAGCAGAGGTATGATAGTTATTGCTAAGTGTGTCATCTGTCAGGCTGCTGCCTTCTCTATGCCACACCCTTGGGAAAATTGTACTGGTTTGGGTGTGATTTAAGTGACCCCCTACTCCTTGCCAAAGGTCTTTTGTATTTGGATGCTTGATAATCAAGGTGACAGTGTTGTGGAACCTTTAAGGTGTTGAGACTAGTGGGAGGTCGGTCTCTAGGCCACTTGGGCCACACTCTTGGAAGGGCCTTATAAGACACCAGTCTCTCTCTCTGTTCCTGGTTGGAGTTGTAGTGTAATCATTTCCTAGTCATGTAATTGATCACCACCTTATCTGTGTGGTCAGGAGGGTAACCCTTGCTGCGCAGCTGTGTATGCTATGCCATTTGGACACTCAGCCTTCAAAATTGAGATGAAAAAAAAAGCAGCATTCTTTTTCATAAATAATTTGTGTTAAATGTTTTGTTATAGTGACAAAAAGCTGATTAATAAAAATACTTGTCCCAGTTCTTTTGTGTGTAGGAGGAGGTGGGGGCGGTCACCACATATATCACTCTCCCCGGAAGTCTTCTCTGTTACTATACTTCTTCCAAATGGAGTAGATAGATGCATTATACATTTGTACAATATCTTGAACTATTTGTGCTATTTATTTTTATCCAGCATTAGACTAGACTCTGAAAGCAAACTCTGTCTGACTTGTATATCACTGTATCCCTGGCACCTCCTTGCCCATTTTCCAGCTCTTAATATACACAAATATTTACTCAAAATAATCAATTTAGAACAAACAAATAGAACAGATGATGGATGACAGTCATTGTGAAGCCAGACTTGTGTACTGTTTCACTGTCCACTTTAGAAGACTATTCTTTAATTTTTGCTTCCTGCCATATTTGAAAGAACTTTATTTTTAGTTAATTAATTTTGCCCAGAACTGTCTTTCTTCAAACAAAAACATGAAACAAAACCATGTCCATTTGATCACTGTCCCCTTTCTGCTGCCCTATGTATAAACCTCCCCCTAGTTACCCTCTTTTGTCTCTTTTCCATTCTTGTGTCTTATTTGTTTCAACCAGTCCCCCTTTTTCATGTATTTTTTTGGGCGGGTAGCTCAGTGAATTTATTTAGAATTGCTTACAGGAGCCATATCATTGAAAAAATATCTCTGCTTCCCCCAGCAACCATAAACTGCCTTTCCATCCTCAAGGAGGCGTGCCCCCCATGTGCCCCTTTTCTTTTGGCTACTGTTATCTTCCTGTTGGCATTGTATTGTTACTGAGAGTTAATAGTTCATTCTGCATTGTGGATACTGCTAGTCTCTTATCACATATGGTCTACACGTATTTTTTCTTATTGCTGTAAGTTACCTTTCTACTGTCTTTAAGGTACAGATGTTTTTAGTTTTTTTTTTTCCTTTTGTTGTTTATGCATTTCTTGTCAGAGTTTAAAAAAACCACTTGATTGGGAATTGTGAAGGTTATTCTTATGTTTCTTCAATTTATCATTTACTCTGTCTTTAGGTTGATTATCCATTTTTGGTCCATTTGAATTTATAGTATGAGCTAGAAGTCTGACTTAGTGTTTTATATCTAGCTGTCTGGTTTTCCTAGCACCTTAAGTTGGACACTGTTTTCATATTGAAATGTCTTGGCATCCCATGGAACCAATTGACCATGAATTTGAAAGTTTGGTTTTGGATTCTTGGCTCTCTTCCATTGATTTGTACATCTATCACATGTCAGTAGCATACTCTCAATTACTGTAGCTTTATATTGAATTTTAAACTGAGAAGTGTGAGACCTCTGAGTCCTCTTACCAACAAAATCATTTTGGCTCTTCTAGGTGACTTGTATTTCCATATATAAATCTTAGAATCAACTGATTTTTGTTGTTATTGGTTGTTTGATAGCAGGTCTTAAACTCAACGTCAAGATCTTGTAGCCTCAGTCCCTGAGTATTGGGGTTATAGGCATGCTGACCATTCTGGTAATGGCCCCACCCTAACCTGGTTGGTGTATGAGCACAGGACTTTGTGCATAGTACTCTGCCACTGAGCTTTATTTTTATTTCTTCAACTAGTCAAGTGTTGCAAAAACAAAGACCCTGGGATTTCTTACAGGGATTGGGTTGAATTCTTAGTAGCCCCTGCTACTTTATCTAAGACTGAAATTGTTTTCTCTTTTATGACATGAGACTTGGGACCATGTTATTAGAATTCTGTGGCTAAAATTACAAATGATCAAAAACCTAAATCATGACATTCACACACACACACACACACACACACACACACACACACACACACACAC
>CAJQZJ010032322.1:10804066-10869925 GCA_907164525.1 Lophiomys imhausi
ACACACACACACACACACACACACACACACACACACACACACACACAGGCATAGTACATGTTTTACTTTGATGAGACTGCCACCCTGAGCACACCTGTGTAACAACTCAGACTAACAACATTGTTGGAGTCATGGGAAATTTTGGTGTCTGCGTGGGTTAGGTTGTTTCGTCTTCTTGGGCCTTCTGGTAGAGCTGAGGAGCTTAACTGGAAATTATGTTTCTTTTCGTACTGAAGAGTCCAGGAGTTAGTGACATACAACGCTGAAGGTGCTAATGCTTCTCTGACATCACCAGCAAGTTACTAAAGTTTTCTGTGCTCCAGCTTGCTCGTCTATAAGTGTGGATAAAACTGCCTCACAGAAGGACTGACCTATGTAGACTGCTTAGGAAACGGTCTGTTGAACACTTGAGCACTGCATTTCCTGTTACAGCTACTGCTGCTGTAGTATGATCTCTTCCCTGGATATAAAGCCTTTGGCTCAGCAGAGCTGGCTCCCCAAACATTGCTGCTTGCTGTACTGGCTGTAACAGTTAATTCAGTAGCTTTCTGAAAAGGGACGAAGGGAACAGAGGGATTATAAATAATGAACAGTAGAGTTTTTAGATCCTTTACCATCTCTGACAGTCTTTTATTCTACTTTTGTTTACAACAGCTTTTGGAGCTATTTGACAGTGAAGACCCTCGAGAACGGGACTATTTAAAAACTGTCTTGCATAGGATTTATGGCAAGTTTCTCGGGCTTAGAGCATTTATCCGAAAACAAATTAACAATATTTTTCTAAGGTGAGTAGATGGTGGGCAAGCAAGACAGCAAAGTTGATGTTTTTGCAGAATTGTTAAATAAACCTCCAATAGTTGAAGATGATGTGCTGACTTCTTCCCTGCCTCCCTCACCTACTCCTTCCTCCCTTCTCCTTTCTCTTCTTTCTTCTTTTTTTCTCTTCTCAGGTTTGTTTATGAAACAGAACACTTCAATGGTGTAGCTGAACTGCTGGAAATACTAGGAAGGTAAGTATTTGTTAGTAGGGCTGATTTCAGGTGAGCCTCACTCTGTAGGGTGCGTTCAAGTGATAGAAGAGAATGCTGACTTGGGTCTCTCACTCTAAGTACCTGAGTCTCTCAGTGCTTAGCCTGTTTCCCAGGTGACTCTGAAGGGCTAACTTTGTTCCCTTGTTTCATAATTACATATTGTTAACTTCCCACAATGACCCGAAGAAGCTCGCATCTTACTCAGAGATGGAATCTGATTGGGTGTCAGGCCAGTGACAGCAAAACACCTCATTCTTGAGGCCTAGCTTGTAGGCCACCTGTCCTTTCATGCCTGCTGAAAGAAGGTTTATAATGAGTTGGAATGACTCCAGACCCAGGTGGCTGCCCTCGGAGGTGGAGCAAAGCAGGAAGAGGCAGCTGTTGTGTGGGTTTTGGAGCTGACTAGCTGGCAGGGTGACTGCTTCTAACAAGAGGAGGAAAAGGAGATGGAGTCTCCCTGCTTCATGTCAGTGACCTCCCAAGGCTGGGCAGAGGTTTCAAGAACGAAGAGAAATGGTGTCTGGAGATGCCAAGGGTGTTGAAAGAGCAGGTCAGCAAGATGGTCTGGAGATAGAAGGCTCATGTTCTAAGAGGAAGTTAACAGGGTGGGCAGTGTACCAAGGAGCAGAGGGAGGGCTAAACATGGGCCTGCTAAGGAGCTGTGGGACACCATCTGCCTGTTTGTTGGCTACTCATAGTCAGTTCGCTTTGGTTAAAATTCTGCTTAATAAATGATGTCTGTTGAAGTAACTAAACTCTTGGATGTCAGTGCTGGAAGGGGCTGCCCTGTTTCTGGACAGATAAAAGTTAAGAGTTAGCCAGGTCTAGCAACAGCTTGTGTGGTCAGGGTGGGGAGCATCGCTAATCCTGTCTCTTCTGTTTCCTAGTATTATCAATGGCTTCGCTTTGCCGCTTAAGGCTGAACACAAACAGTTTCTGGTGAAAGTGTTGATCCCTTTACACACTGTCAGGAGCTTATCACTCTTCCATGCCCAGGTAGGACTTTAAATTAGAACTTTCTTTTTGAAACAAAGTCTTCCTTTGTAATCATGGCTGCATGTGAACTTGCAGTCCTCCAGCCTCTTTCTCCTGGGCTGGAATTCCAAGGGTAAGCCACCACACCTAGCTTAAAGTACAGCTTTTGAAACAAAATGAACCATTTGTGGGCTTTGTGTTAAAGGTTTAAAAATACTCCCCAAGGAAAATAATAAAGTATGCAATTTAAAACACACACACACACACACACATACACACACACACACACACACACACACACACACACACACACACATACAGTAGAATCATGGTAGTATTTTTAAGGTAGGAATGGGGTTTTTTCTGTGTTATATCATAGCAGACTTCCATGTATGACAGGGGACCTGCTGCAGAGATTGCCCATATTAGAATGCATGCACATGGAAAGAGTATGAGAATGCAGTGGAATGAGGCAGCTTTGGGTCTTGCCTAATGAACTGAGGGTTTTCGAATACTTGGTCCTGTCTCACTTTGCTCTGGGCTGTCAGCCTTTTGCCCTCTTCTGTTTATCACATCTCAGTTTGCACACACGGTAGGTACTTTCAGAAGTAAGCAAATCTATCAGTATTTTCATATCTTTCTTTTTATAAATCCTTCATTACTTTAAAAATCAGATCTTATGGGATGTGATGACTTGTACCTGTGATCTCAGCACTTAAGAGGCTGAGGCAGGAGGATTGCCTTGGCTATACAGTGAGTTGTCTCAGAGCAAACAGATACATACATAAAAGGAGTAGTGGCGATAATCAGATCCCGTGTTGTTCTCCCTGTAACTTCTGTGCTGAACACTCCATTCATTGCATGGTAAGCATGTCACTGGAAGGCATAATTGATCCATTGATGTTTTTAATTTTAGTGTTTTAAGCCTCTGGCTCCCTTTGATTTGAGCTTGCATTAAATATGAAACTGTATTTTGAGGAAAAAATTAGTCCGTATGTTCTAGATTTAGCACACCATCAAAATGTTGGTTTTTAAGAGGGTAAGTTTCCTCTTGAGGAATCTTTCTAAGCCTGTTAGAAAACTTGTCTTCAGTTTGTGTAGTAGGATATAACATTTCATGGTTATTTGAAAGCATCCCTGTTGAGACTTGGAGCACTGCACAGATGCTGACTTTGGCAAGTGTAACCATTGATTTTTTTTTTTTTTCAGGAAACCGTATTTTCAGGTTCCCTTGTAGGCAGTTGCTGGGTTTTTAGAAAGTGCCTCCTTCCCCATAGAAACTAAAGCCCAGAACTTGAGAGGTGGCATGGTGAACTTGAATGTCCATGGAATCCTCTCAGGCTGCGCTGAGTGAGGTGTTTCAGCCGTACTTTTCAGTCGCCTCAGTAATCTTGCCTAAGTGCTCTTTAAGAACAAAATTCCTCTGGAGCCTTGTTACTTTGTCATTGACTTAAAAACATAGCTTTTAGTTATAGTCCCTGGTATTTAGGAAACTGAGGCAGAAGAATGATGTTGTGCAAGACCAGCCTGGGCAACATAGCTGGATCCCAATTCTAAATATGTAAATTAAAAAACAAAAATAATAACAACAAAAACCTTACTTTTCATTGATTGTGAAATGAAAGCAGAGGCTGGATGCCTTTGAGAAGTGTTGGTGGTGTGTTTTCAGCTTCTACTGTGTGCAATTAAGGCTCTGTCCTTTCCTCTTCCCTCCTGTTCAGCTGGCATATTGTATAGTACAGTTTCTGGAGAAAGACCCTTCACTTACAGAACCAGTAAGCCATTCTTTTCTTTCTATAATGTGAAAAAATTAAGAAAAATTCCATCTTTATTAAAAATTATGTGAAACATTAAATGTCTCCTTTTTTCTTCCTTTCGTTTTAGGTTATTAGGGGGTTAATGAAATTTTGGCCTAAAACATGCAGTCAAAAAGAGGTATGTACTTAACATCAGAGAGTGCCTAGTGAAGGAAGTGCTTTGCCTAGGTGCTCACTTTGGGGCTCAGCAGGCGAAAACATTTGCCTCATTGAAGCTTGGCTTGTTACTGTGGCAGTCAGTGTTCTCGTTTTCACTAGTGATAAAATTGAGGCTTTGAGAGGTTAAGTATCACTGCCAAGCACACTGAGCGAGAGTGTGCCAACAGGCTAGAACCTGCCTCCTGCCTCCTTAACCTGGGGCTTCTAGCCACTGCATCGCCTGGCTAGCCCATGGCGTGTCAAGTTGTTTAGCTGTGTTGATGGCACTTCTTAGTGGCTCTGCATAGCATAGAAGGTTTGCTGTCACTGTAGGCAGATTCCTGAGCAGCCTGTTTGGTTCCCATGTTAAATCAGTATAGGTGAGGGCTTACTGTGTATAGTCTCATAATGTACAACAGACCTTTAGCTTAACGTGCCTGAGAATGAGGTGTCTAGGCAGGCCTATCCTGCTGTGAATGTTTGTAGGGAGGCCCCAAGCAGTGGCTTGAATGGAGCCTAACTGTTTCCACCCCAGATCTGAGGCCCTCTCCTTGCCTGGAAACAGAGGTCACCTGTTAGTTTTATGTCCCAAGACAATGTATGTGTCTTGACAAAGGACAGGGTATATAGGGAGAGCCTCTTTCTCACATCAGCTGTGATTCTAACCCCTCCTCCATTTAGCTCCAGCAAGTTACCTCGTTTCTTAGCAGCATGAGGTAAAAGAAATCTACATTGCTGCCCTTTGTATCTCAAGATACGAAAGAAGCCTCATTCTTGATAGCTTAATTGCCTACTTAGCTTTTCCCAGTGTTATTTTTCAAGAAAAAGTAGGTAACTGGTATTTGTTTACTATTTTTCCACTCTATTTATACAACTGTCTAAGTCTGTTTCTCTCGTTGCACTGTGTGATCTTCAAGCTTTCTGTTGCATATAGCCCCAAGGCCATGAGATTCACTGTGCTATAGAGAGAGGGGGCGGGGAGAGAGTGTGTGCACATAGAAAACAGGTCAGTGTGTGCTGATGTGGCTACTGTGATACCTTCAAATGGGTGAGTTTGCTACCAGAAAGACAGCTGCCTGTCAAATGACTGTGTGTTCTTTTGTGATAGTGTGGACTAATGCACATTTGTTCAGGGATGTCACGCTTTGTTTTAAAAAATGGGGTCTGGTGGGGTGTGAAATGTGCTAGCATTGGACAGAGTACTGAAGGGCTGAAAAGGGAGAGGCCAGCAATTTACTTTAACAGAAGAACCTGTGCTGAGTTCTTTGGGAAGTGGGTATGATCTTTGTGTGTATGGGGATTGGTGGGGTTTGCACATGTGGGCCGGAGAAGGACTCTTGATGCAGTGACTTGCACAGAACTTGGAACTTGACCCGCAGCCAGCATACCCTGAAATCTTCCTGTCTCAGCACCCATAGCACTAGGGTTGCAGACATGCACATGTCCCGGCTTGTCTTCTTATGTGGGTCCTGGGGATTTGAACTCAGGTCCTCATGACTTCATAACAAGCACTCATACCAACTGAGCCTTCCTCCCAAAGCCACAACAAATAGAATAATGTCTGGTTCATTTGTTCTTTTTCTTTATGTGTACATTTTCCTTAAAATAGTAAAGTTGATCATGTGGAATTTTTAGTGGTGGATCTCACATTTTGTGTTTTGTTTCTATTTTTAGGTCATGTTCCTTGGGGAGCTGGAAGAAATCTTGGATGTGATTGAACCGTCACAATTTGTTAAAATCCAAGAACCTTTGTTTAAACAAATTGCCAAGTGTGTTTCTAGCCCCCATTTTCAGGTTAGTAGTAAAGAGAGCACAAGGCAGAACAGTGTGTGCCATGTGAACTCATTTGTGTTGAAAAAACAACATGGACGGTAGATACTTTATTTTTTAAGATTTTTATTTTTAATTTTTATTATGTGTCTGTATGTGTATATATGTGTACATGATGCACAAGGAGGCCAGAAACATCCTAGGTCCCCCTGGAGCTGGAGTTACAGGTCGCTTTGAGCTGGCTAGTGTGGGTTCGGGGAACTAACCTGGGGTCTCTGTAAGAGGCAGACAGTACTCTCTCAGCAACTCGGCCATCTCTCCAGCCCCTGCTACTAGGTTAACAAGTAGTCACCTGATGTTGAGCATCTGTCCCTAACAGTCTCTGTCTCTTTTTGATTCCCATGATACCCTGCAAGAAGCCATGGTGTGAATACCAAAGCTGGAAGCCATACAATTAAATGAAGTGAGCTGCTGGGGTTTCTCCAGTAGTCAGTAATGCTTAGGAGGGAAAAGGAGCACTGACTATTATGTTAGGAAGGTCTTTCCCACTGTTTTGATGGGGCTCTGCACACCTTGCTCAAGGTTCCAAATTAACAAGGGCTTGTAGATGAGTTTTTCATTTATTTTAATTTCATTCATTCATTTGTTTTTATGTTTATTTATTCAAGTTACATCTCCAACACAGTCCCTTCCCTCTACCCCTCCCGGTCCCACCCTCCCACTGTTTCCCCTTTCTCCCAGAACTCATAATTCTTTTTTTGAATAATTAGGCCACAATTATGGAAATTACAAGGCACAACATACATTCCCAATGTCCAGTACACATACCCAGCAACCGACATCAATACTCTATTTTCCATCTATCTCCACGAGTTTAAAGTTCTATGCCTAATTCAATTTCCATCCTAACTTGTATTACCAACTTAAAAACATCTTCTTAGACCTAGAACATCCCTTTAATTCCTAAACAACTTGAAATTTAACTGTGAGACTATAACTATCTAGTCTTCAACCACACCAAGGACCTGAGAAGGAAAAATATATCTAAATAAACAGGACGTGCAGAGCCAGCAACTTCCAAAACTAAGAAATGACATACAACTGGCTGCCTCGACAGTCCCCAATTTCTCTCCATACATCAGAGCATCTATCTTCAGCCTCTTGGCCCTGTTTCTCCGACAGACATTGATTGTAAAGCAGGAATTATGCAGGACTTGCCTACCCTGTCTTGGCAGAGCTAGTCTGTCGACTTACCTGCTTCCAAGTTTTGTCCTTTTTGGACAGCATTCTGTCTACAGTTGAAGCAAGGATCCAATGAAGAAAGAAAATTTCAGACCAATTTCCCTTATGAACATGGATGCAAAAATATTCAATAAAATACTTGCAAACCAGATCCAAGATCACATCAAAAGTATCATACACCATGATCAAGTAGAATTTTTATTTTAAATGTGGCTACTTGCTAAAAAGGCTAAAGTCCATGACCTTCTCACAGCCTGCTCTGCCTCCTTGTGGCCATTTGAGGAGAGCACATGGTAGGTGCACTTGGATGTGTGTTTTCAAGAAGGTCCTTGCTGCAGTGTTGTGGAACCTGAACAGGAGAGAACGGGATCAGAGTCGAACACAGTACTTTATTTTACATGGTGGCTGTCTCACCAAAAGGCAGTCTTACAAATCTAGCAGACTCATCATACTGCCCATCATTTGAAGATACTTGTTCAATAGCAAAAAAAGCACACTTCTAATTTGATGGTAGACTATCTTTAAGTTGTTGGGTAGAGGCCCTGACTATTACTGGCTTTAAATCTAAAGACATGTTAGTATATCGGGCTAGTGCTTCTCCCACACAAAAACAAAAGGGAAAAGTAGATAGGACACCATTCTCTGACATGTCCAGACTGGATGCAAATGGAAACGTTCAGACCAGTGTATAGAGATTGTGCACACTACAGTAATCTGTAGTGCTCAGACACATGGACTGTTTGTTTTTCTATTTTCACTAGGCTCTTTGGTATAGTGGAGATCAAGTCTCTTTTACACACACACACACACACACACACACACACACACACACACACACACACACACACACACCAAGACAGAGGCTTATGTGATACTCAAAACTTAGAGAGATAGTTCGTTAGATGGAGATGAAGCTTCAGTAGTTGAGCACACACACACACACACACACACCATGACAGAGGCTTATGTGATACTCAAAACTTAGAGAGATAATTCGTTAGATGGAGATGAAGCTTCAGTAGTTGAGCCTTGCCTAGTACTACATTACCTAGCACTTGGAAGGCCCTGGGTATGACTTAACAAAGGAAAAGCAAAGCAAAGCGGGAAAAGAGTAGGGAATAGTATATGGCTGCTCAAGTTGCCGTAACAAAATGCTCCAGACCAAATCGCTTAAACAACAGAGACTTCTTTCCCCACAGTCCTGAGGCCAGGCACATTGACTCTTTGCCATGGCCCTAGGTAGCTCCTGCGTGTGCATGTGCAGATTGTTTCTTCTACTCCACAGCTCCTGTCACAGTTTACATCGAAGAAAACCTCAAGCTCTCCCATTCCTACCAGTTATCAGCTCTTTAGGGACAACAGGGAAGAGTTGAGAGCAGGCTTCTGTGTCTGCTACTTGCTAGCCATTCAACCTTAAACAATGACTTATTTGTCCTCATTTATAAATTTGGAATTATGGCCCCCGCTCTGTTAGTTACAAGGTTTAAAAGCAATGACGTATGAGTGAACACAGCGCAGTGGCTCATATGTAGTAGTATTCCTTGAAGACTAGTTTTCAGTACTCAGCGACCAGTAACCAGTAAGGCAGCAGTGTTTTGAACTTGCTGAATGGTATAGCTAGAAAGGCTCCAGTTTCTCAATCTGTCAGTGGATGCAATCTTGTGTTACTTTTCCTTCTAAAACATGATTTCTTAATTTACATAAATAAAAGAAGGCATTAAGTTCAAGTTCAAGATGGGTAACTTGGCGCTGTACTACTGGAATAACGAGTCCATGATGAGTTTGATAGAGGAAAACTCCAGCAGATGAGATTAGAGCATGGCTGCATTGTGGACAGAAAACAGGGACCCAAACCAATAAGCAGACGACACCCTCCTACAGTCAGAAGGGAACTTCTAAAGTAAACAAACATTTTAACTAAATAGCACTGCTTTGAAGGCCCCACAGTTTTCCAAGTAGCACCACAGACATTAAAGTAAGCCTGTGGGGACATTTAAGGCTCTAAATATAACAAGATTTCATTCAGACAAGGAGTTGTGAAAGCTGAGCTGGACGAGGGTGTGTGTCGAGGGTAAGGATTTGGGGGTTGTGCAGGGAAGAGTGTGGAAGTATATGAAATGTGTACACTTCAAGGAGAAGGTAAATTAACAGGGAGGGAAGAGGTAAAACAAACAGAATGATGAACCATCTGGTAACTTCCTGCGAGTTCATAAATCTTCACAAAATGTGAAGTTATTAATGTTTAATTATACTTTTAATTGAATGATTTAAAAATAGCTTTTAAAAATACTTTTGTTTGAAAAGGTTATAATTTGTTTTATTGTTACTCTTTTTCTTTCGTTGAAGGTGGCAGAAAGGGCGCTCTACTACTGGAATAATGAGTACATCATGAGTTTGATAGAGGAAAACTCTAACGTCATCCTTCCCATCATGTTCTCCAGCCTCTACAGGATCTCCAAGGAGCACTGGAATCCGTATGTTCCCTTCCACCCTCCCTCCCACCCCCTCTCCTCCTTCTCCCATTTGGTCTTCTGTCCCTTCCCCCTTCCTCTTTTCATTAGTCAAACATCTAGAAGCTCACTGTGTACTGCATGTTGTGGCCATTGCTAAAGGTGCACATGTGACAAGTTAAAAATCCCTCCTGGAAATTTGCTGGTTAGGGGACTGAAAAGCAAACCATATTTTAACAATGTAGTGCTGTTTAGTTAAAATATTGGTTTACTTGAGAGGCTTTCTGGCCTGTCTGAATGTAGCCAGATATATTTTGGGAATGTGCTGGAGCCCCAAAGGGTGTGCATTGACTGGTAGGACTCAAATATGTGTGTGTGTGTGTGTGTGTGGTTTTTTTTAAAGGCAGGATCTTACTGTATAGGCCACCCTGACCTTAAACTCATGATCTTCCTTCCTCAGCCTCCCAAGTGCTGGGGAATAGCCCTACGTGGCTTCAGATAGAATCTTAATGGAGTTTGGTAGATGGTGGTGATAGGGAAAGACTCTTCAGAGAGGGATCCATCTGCCATGTAAAAAGGCACACAGATATTAAAAGTGCCTGCCAAGTTCTGAGACCCGTGGGCTGGGGGGGTTGGGGGGGCAAAGGCATGAGGCCTTTGGGTGAACAGTGCTAGAGATGTGGCTAGAAAAGGGAGCGAGACTCACAAGAGCCTTTGCCAAGGGTGGCATCAGGAAGTACTGAGAGGCTGTGAAGAAGTGGTCTGAAGAGATTTACGTTTTATAGAAATACCCATTTTCCCAACAGCCAGGTTTTTGTAGAGGGTCCAAAATTTTAAAATCTTTAAGGGCAAGTTTAAATTAGCCCTAGGAGAGTTAAAGTGTTCTATATTGAGATGCCTTTGCATGTTTCTCTATGCAATAAAGGAAAGTTTTGTGTGACATTGAAGAATTAAGTCTAATTCAATCTGTCTTTTAATTTTTTTGCATGGAGTTGTAAAATACCACTGTTTTCAGTTTTCTAACTATAATATTTTCTGAATTAATAGGACTTTGAAAAAGAGCCATTAAGCCCCTTTGTAGAGACTTTGTCCTGAGGGTCTGGAGAGCAGCTCTAAGCAGTTTTGTTAACGTCCCAGGACCAGTGCCTCTCCTCTGCTGCCCTTGGGAAGAAGGCCATTCTTGAGCCTTAGCTAAGTTTTCCCTTCTTTAGGTACCAAGCAGAAGCTGTGCAGTAGACATCAGGCCTCCCACTAACAGTGGCCTTATTTCTTGAAGATGCCTTCTTAATAAGATTGGGGAGTTTGTTGCAGAATGGAAGCAACCTTGTATTGTTTTGAAAACAGAAACACCATTTTTACCTAGTCTGAAGCTTTTGGATCTGTCAGAGCACAGTCCTCACTTTTTCCAAGAGTGTACTCTGCTTGATAAGAATAGTCTGGCACCTTGACTTTTTGGCTGTGTAGTGCTCCATAGCCAAGAGCACCTGGAACTGGCTTGATAGTTTTCACCAGGAGTATTGGGTCAGCGGAAGGGTTAAGCAGGAATGGACGGGCTAATGCAGCCACACTGGAAAAGCAACTTGCGGGGCTTGGTAGCCTGTCCTTGAGCATGAGTGATTCATATCCTCATTTCCACAGGAACAGCTTCTGATTCTAAATGTGTGTCATTACTTTGAAAGTAATTTTTTTTTACCACTAATACTTGTTTATAGGGTATTACTACTCTATCTGTCTTTGTTGTTTCTTTGTTTTAAGATAGTCTCTGTATGTAGCCCACAGTGGCCTTGAACTCTCAGTACCCTTACCTCTACCTCCCAAGTTCTGGGATTACAGATATACACCACCAACCTGGTGAGGCTGTTTTAGTGTGCATGTGTGGTGTGTGTGCAGGCGTGCACCTGCCTGCCTGAGCTATCTTCCCAGTCCCTGGAGCAGTTTTCTTTTATATTTGCCTTTTGTTATGCATTGGTCATGATTATGTCTGGTCTGGGTATAGATAATTTGGAAGGGCAAGGTTGGTGTTTTTTTTTTAAGTTCTTTTACTTGAAAATTTTCATGTGTGTATGCAATGCATTCTGATTACTCTTTCTTTTCATTTTCATACACATATATAATACATTCTTTTTTATTGTTTTGGTTTGTTTTTCTTTTCTTTTTATTTAATATGCATTTATTTCTTCAAGTTACATCAATCATAGTCCCCTCCCTCCATCCCCTACCAGTCCCACCCTCCTACCCTTTTCCCTCTCACCCTCCTATCTGCTTTTTTTTTTTAATTTAAGGTGTATCTTTCTCTCTCCAACAGCTCCCTCTTTTAGTCTAATAAAAGACTCTTTTTCTTATAACAATAAATACAATACAAAACAATAAGAACAATTAGGCCACAATTATAAAAATTATAAGGTATAACCTACATTCCCAATGTCCATTCCATATGTAATTGGGAACTGATATTAATATTCTCTTATCTCTCTTGATGAGTTTAAAGTTCTATTCCTAATTCAGTTTCCATCCTAACTTGTATTACCAACTTAACTTAGACCTAGAACATCCCTTTAATTCCTAAACAACTTGAAATTTAACTGTGAGACTATAACTATCTAGTCTTCAACCACATAGAGACCTGAGAGGGATAAATATATCTGGTTATACAGGAAGTGCAGACCTAGAAGCTTCCAAAACTAAGAAATGACAGACAACTGGCTGCCTGGACAGTCCCCAATTTCTCTCCATACATTAGAGCATCTATCTTCAGCCTCTTGGCCCTGTTTCTCTGACAGACATTGATTGATTGTAAAGCAGGAATTATGCAGGAGTTGCCTACCCTGTCTTGGAAGAGCTAGGCTGTCGACTTACCTCCTTCCAAGTTTTGTCCTTTTTGGACAGCATTCTGTCTACAGGTGAAGCAAGGGATTTCTCCTACCCAATGACAAGCTTGCCCCTAATGCAGCCATCTCCAAATGGAGAATTTTCGATGCTCATCAACTACTTGGAGTAGAATTGGGGGTGCTGTCAGGAGCTGCAAAGTTGGGTTTTAATTCTTCCATCCTTTAGGAAGATTGTAAACAGTGACGAACTCAAATCTCTTGCTGTGGAAATGAACTGTATAAAAGGGAACAAGAAGCCAGATGTGGTAATACATGCCCATAATCTCAGCACTAGGCAGGTGGAGGCAGGAGGATCATGAGTTCAAAGTCATCCTCAGCTACACACTGAGTTTGAGGCTGGTCTGTGCTACATGAGCGTGGGAAAGGGCTTTGTAGGAAGCTGTAAGGGTAATAGGGTTGGGAGAGAGGGAAGGAAGGTAGTGATGATCAGAAAGCACTTGTTAAGTATATGAACTTGTCAAAGAAGAATTGAGTGAAAGTGTTTTATGTACTGTAACAGAGGAGGCTCTGACTCATGCTGGAGCTATCCTTTGATCTACTCAGCACCCATAGTGAAAGACTGACTGGCGCACTCTCCTTCTCTGCCTCACAGGGCTATTGTGGCGTTGGTGTACAATGTGTTGAAGGCCTTCATGGAAATGAACAGCGCTATGTTTGACGAGCTGACAGCCACATACAAGTCAGATCGTCAGCGGTAACTTTTTAAAGCTCTTTTGTCTGCTGTGCATAAAGCTATTGAGTCCTTTCTGAACTGTTTGCTAAAGCTGCCCAGTTGCACATCAGATCATAAACAGCAGTATATTTATTTACATATTCCACTTCTGCATGCTCATTAGCTGTCTCTTCAGGAATGTACCGATAAGATGATTTTGTAATGGTGTGATTTTGATGAAGCCTGCTGCCATTCTCTCTTTATGTCTGTTCTACTATAGGATTAAGAAGCTGGTACATAGCTTATCTTTTAGACCCACTTCAGGGAACCATTAGGTAGTTAGTCCTCTGGGCTGACTCCTCTTGCTACCCCACAAAACCAAAATTCGCCTGACATCCTTTACTCCAGTGCAGGAGACCAGTCACTAGTAACAAATTCACTACAACTTAAAGGAGCAGTGAAAAGAATATAAACATTAATGGTCTAGTATTAGAAAATATTGAGGTCCTTAAGCCTAGAATAATGCCAACACTCTTTCTTGATTTTATTTACATGATTCTCCCATTTTTATTATAGTGTAATTATTACTGTTTTCTCGTTTGTGTTTTTTGTTTAAAAGCATTTCTCTGTGTAGTCTTGGCTATCTCAGAACTTATTTTGCAGATTGGGGTGACCTTGAACTCAGAGATCTGCCTACTTCTGCCTCGAGAGTGCTGGGATTAAAGATGTGAGCCTCCATGTCTAGTCCAAGTTTTATTTCTTTATCCAGTATGTTCAATTTTCCAAAACACGTTGTCTTAGGATTTTTGTTGCATGCACATGACAAACAGACATGCATGCAGGCAAAAAATACCTCCATACACATTAAAAAGAAATATAAAGAGGAGGGAGGTTGCTTAGGTCATATTGGGATGCCATGATGAACCATTAAACAGTGCACAGTGCATGGCATTTGTCTGTTAGAGCAACAGAAATTTCTATAATTGTTATTATTTTAGTTAAACAGGGATTAAGTGTGTAAAATCTTATCAAGAATATCGAAGGAACTTCAGTATAACTAAGTGGTAGGGTGTACTTGGCTAGCATGTGTAAGGACCCTGTGCTCTGTTTGTGGTATCACTGTATGCAAATGTATGCACAAGACCTTACTTCAGTGTAATTGATTCATCTTCAATGGTTTCCACAATGAAATTACCTTTGTGATCTTTCATTATCTAAGCTAACTAGATCAGTAGTTGAGAAGAAATGGAATTAACTATGAGGACTAGGAATAGATAAAACTGTGAGGTTGATTTTATATCTAGAATGTTAAGGTGGTTAATAGTGAATGGACTTCCTTAAAGAAAGCTGCTGTTTGTTATTGTTTTGTTTTTAAAAAATCAATGATACTGGGCATGGTGGTGCCTGCCTTTAATCCCAGCACTCGGGAGGCAGAGGCAGGCAGATCTCTTGGAGTTTGAGGCCAACCTGATCTACAGAGTGAGTTCCAGAACATCCAGGGCTGTTACACAGAGAAACCCTGTCTCAAAAAATAAACAAAAAAGAGAACAACAATAACAACAAAAAACAAACCAATGTTGAAACTTTTTCAAACAAGCAAATATAGAAGACTGTAAACAGATAAAATATTGGTTTCTCCATAGAAGTGATAATAACTGTTAATTAGTAATTGAACATGGATATTTGGGGCTGTCATGAAAGAGCCAAATAGAAGATTTTACTTGTTGATAGTTTCAGTTCAACACAGATTTTTTAATGTATTTATTACGAATCAGAATGGTGGGTGGAGTAAGCTTTTAACACTGTCAGATGTAGGTGCCAATGCTATTGCTATGTGAAATGATATGGGGGGAGAATTTGACACAGTTTCCAGCACTACAGTATGCTTAATTCACAGTGACAGAGAAAAATAAGGGTGGTACTGAATACATCAGAGACATATAGACTGTAGGAGCCCAGGCATACACATCTGTGTATGCCAGCACTTGGGAGGTAGAAGGAGGAAGAGCAGGAGTTCAGGGTCATCACTAATGAGTTCAAGGGCAGCCTTGGCTACATGAGACAAAACAAAAAAAAAAAAAACAATAAAAAGAGAAATATTTAGATTCTTTTCTGTATATAATTTGATTTATATGAAAGGCCAGTAAAGGAAAATTCATAGAAACAACAGATCTATTGTTGTGATTACCAGGGTCTGGAGGAAGAAGAGTGAGCAGCATGATTTCTTCTTTGGGAATGATGAGAATGTCCTAAGCTGAGACTGCAAGTTTTAAAATTAAAATTGTCAGTATGAGAGCAGTATGTTACTCAGTCTACATTCATCTGGAGAAAGAGAGGACACATAGGACGGATCACGCTGCGTCTGGTAGCACTGATGGACTGGAGGGAGCGGTTTCAGTAGGAAGATGATGATGTCATGTTACGGCTGCAGAACAGGACAGTGTGGACTGCCGTGGCCGAGCTCATTTCATTTGACCACAGTTCCCACACCCTTTCTTACCTCTCTGTTCCTGCAACCAAAAAAGTCACTAAAACTACATGAGTGGTGAAATCCATGTCCGTGTACTTAAATCAGTTTTCTCTGAGAGCATTTATTTAGACTAATATTGCCTCCAGATTGTGCTGTCACACAAATAACTGATAATTGCTTGCCCACAGCCGAGAATCTAGAGTCCGGAAACCAGCAACTCTCTCTCTAGAAGCCCATACCCACTCCTGAAGCCAGCAACTCTCTCTCTAGAACCCCATACCCACTCTAGGCTGTGTCCCTTTCAGTCCCAATCTCCCTCTGTTTTAATCTTTATTAAAACATTTAGTTTGGCTTTTTTGGCTTTTCACCTTTTCGCGAGGAGGTATAGGGTTTCACTCTGTAGCTTCGGCTAGCCTTTAACTTTAAGTGATCCATATATATATATATATATATATATATATATATATATATATATTATATGTTTTGCCTGCATATATGTATGTGTGTCTGGTGCTTGCAAAGTGAGCAGCATGATTTCTTCTTTGGGGATGATGAGAATGTCCTAAGCTGAGACTGCAAGTTTTAAAGATAAAATTGTCAGTATGAGAGCAGTATGTTACTCAGTCTACATTCATCTGGAGATGAAAGAGGAGGACTTTGGACCCTCTGGAATTGGAGTTACAGACATTTGTGTAGCACCATATGTGTGCTAATTACTGAGCCCTGGTCCTGTGGAAGAGCAGCACTAGGCTCTTAGTTGCAGATCCATCTCTCCAGTGCCTGAAATATTCTTTTCTGAATAAATTCTAACTATTTTTTAAAAATAAAAAATGATCTATAAAATTGTTATTGGAGACTTTTCTAATCTTGTTTTATGCTTTTAAATGATGTTGTTCTAGGTCAAAATTATTGCATAAATAAATGTTTGAATACCACTATGCCTGCTTAAATTCACACTGTGCAGATTGCATTTAAGATAGCCAAACATAGTAAACAAGGACCAGACTGCCAGAACATGAATGATGAAGTGAAGCTGCAGATGACTGTGTTGTATGATTCAACATCCATGCAAGCGCAAGAAGAATGTCAAATTACTTGGGTTTCTTCAGATTTTTTTTCTTAATTTTTATTTCACTTTTTAATTTTAATTCAAGGAGGATGAGAATTACTTTTTATTGGTTTGGGGTTTTCTTTTTTAAAATTTATTTATTTTTCTTTTATATGTATGAGTGTTTACCTGCCTGCTTGCATGTGTGCTTCATGCCTACAGGGGACAGAATAGGATGTCTGGTCCCCTGGAACTGGAGTTAGAGACAGTTGTGAGCTGCCATGTGGTTTCTGGGAATTGAACCCGGGTCCTCTGGAAGAGCAGCCAGTGCTCTTAACTGCTGAGCCATCTCTCCAGCCCCTTCTTTCTATAGCGAATTTAATATAACTTTGTTAAATATTGGTGATTACTAAAATAGTGCTTAGCATTAGAATTTCATGCAAAGTCACATCCTTATGAATTTCTCTGTGTAAAGAATATGCTGTTGCTGAACTGTGGTGTGCAAGGACCACATAGTTTTTTAGGTCTGAGGTGACGTGAGGGCGGTGCATAGGAATTGTCTGAATTTGTGAATTCACAGTGTCATTGCAGTCAGCTAGAGGTAACAAAGTGAGTTGTGTTAGTAGATGTGAATTCATGTGAGGAAATGTTTTTAATAAGGGTGAATACTTCTTTAATAGTGCAGTTTTGTGTTCTTTGATTGTGTACTTCCTACTTCATTTATATTAAAGCATTTGTTTTTAAAAAAATACTGAAACTTCAAAATGTCTTTGACAAATTTAAATTGTTCAACCTGTCTTGGATTATCCACTTGCTATAAACTTTGCCCAATAGTGCAATCTGAAGTTATGGAGACCACTGGTAAATTTATATTTAACCAGCTTTGAAGGTTTGCTCACTTAAAATTTTAATACACAATAATACCACAAAGTTTCATGCAAATCACTAATATATTCTTATAATTTACAAATATATGATATAAACTATAAATTTGCTTTGATCATATGTTGTCAGAAATGACCAGTTTCGATGTGCATTTATAGGAAAAATAGACACAAGGAGAGATTGTATTCCCTTGATCTTGTCCATTTTCTCTCAGTGTCATTTTGAACATTTCCTTTGAAAGTTTATTTGGGAACCAATAGAAGATTGGGTTCTAACAAGGCCCTGAGCATTTAAAAGCCACTAAGCATTTTGGTGTTGATATATGATAGTAGAAATCATCTCTGGTTTTGTTTCTCAGTGATTGTACACTGTTTTGTAATTTATACTCTATTTACAGATAAAGGAATGTTAGTGTAAATCTTCAGATAGTCTTGTTTTCTACTCTGCTCATCAGCATTATTTCTGTGTCAGTCAGAGTGTCCAAATAGAACCCACACTAGGGAAGATCCAAAAGGAAATTTCAAGAAGCTTGCTGCCACATGCTTCAGATCCGCTTCTAGGCATATATCTGTGAGGAAAAGCTGTTTCTGTGGGGTAGTCTCACCAAACCTTCTCAGTTGTTTACATTGTTTTCTGTTTCTTTCCCCCAGTGAGAAAAAGAAGGAAAAGGAGCGTGAAGAACTGTGGAAAAAATTGGAGGATCTGGAGTTAAAGAGAGGTCTTAGACGCGATGGGATAATTCCAACTTAACAACGATCTGAGTGCGACATCACTAACCCATGAGGTCACACACTTATGTCGTAGAAGGATGGAGCAACAGTTTTCTGTATTGTGCAACTTCACAGTAGATTTCACATTTGTCTCATTATCACAGCAGCACTGTATATACCTGTCTCTAAGTAAGGGAAAACAGAAGGACTTCAATCCAGAGTTTGGACAGTAGATGGACTTCTCAGAACTTTGCAAACATAATCATTGTTCTAACCCTCTTTAAAAACAACCAACCAACCAAAAGGTCTTCAGAGATCTGTTGGTGAAATTGCTATGTTAAAATTCCATTATCAGGAGTTCCTTATTTATCACTAGCAGAGAGTATGATACAATTTTAAAATGTGAACAGTCTTAAATTTAGCTTGTCTTTCTGCTAAGCTGTTAAATGTATTTATAGTAAAGGAAGAAAAGATTGTCATTTCTTTATAAGTTTGTATAACACCCTCCTCTGGACAACTTGACTGTAGTTTGACACCCTTTCCTCTTGCACATCTTCATGAGTCGAATGTCCACATGGAGTGAGGCTGTGGATTACAGAGGTCCTTGGTGAAAATTTGTCTGCTGGGTGAGCATCTTCCCAGCAACTAGGTGTTCCTGGTACTCCTTTAGTTTCCAGATTAGGAGTAAAAAAAGAACAGGTGGTGAGCACGGTAGCAAAGGGAATGTTGGGCTTCGTATCAGATATGATGAGTCCAAATCAGTGTCTTGAATCCTTTGAAAACAGGCAGTGGGAAATGCAGGCCTCAGCACCTGCAGTATTAGCTGCAGACATCATTGAGCATCCAGACCAGAGACAATTTAGAAATGTCAGAGAAACATCCTTTTGGATCCTATGAAGTAAGAAAGAGAGAACACTGAGCGATATAACCATGAAGTTGAGCACCAGGACTGCGCATCCAATTTGGACCTGAGTTGAGCAAACAGCATGAACTGTTTGGAGTTGTTGCCTTACTTTCTAATATGTACTTATAAAGTATTTCAGCAAAAGAGGATGCAGCCTCTGGGAGAAACAGAACATGTTCCAGTGGTTTTTGTAGATTCTGATTCTATAGCTCTTCAAGCGCCAGCCCTGTTTTTAGCCAGAAAGGATTCAGGATCAACATTATGCATTCTGAACTGGATGCATATTCCTAACTACTGTATTTGTTACCAAAAGTGGTTCTACAAATGCTACTGAAAAAAAATCTGGAAATTCCTAATGTCCTGAGTATTAATAATAAAGTTTAAAAATGCTTTTATATCAAAGGTGCATCGTGACCAAATTGTTTAAGGAAAAGACCCCCAAAACTAGGGCTGACTGTAGGTGTATCTTGTTGGCTCTCTGCTCCGTACTAAAGGAAGAACCCAACTTGGGTAGGTAAGTTGGTGATGTACAGGTGTGCAGTACATATTTACCCAATGCATTGCTGCATACTGGCAAATGTGTGTTGTGGGGTTTGTTTCCAGGAAGCTTTTGCTTATTAGAGACAGGGCAGTGGTGAGCCGGTGACCCCAAACCTTCATGCAGCGGTGAGCCGATGACCCCAAACCTTCATGCCTAGCAGTGGTCACAGTGTAGAGCAGATTCTGTTCGTATGTTGAGTTGTGATTGTAGCTAATGCGAGCCCATGAACTGTTGTTGATCATAGTAGAAATACAGTATAAATATGGGCCTTGTATATTTTCTTCCTTCCTTTTAAATGTAAAGTAGAATGTATACAGCTTTGTTGTTTCCAAGGAAAAGGAGGGGAAAAGCCACTGACCTTTCTCACTTATGAAGTGTTTCCAGATTGTCAGTCACAGTGTGTACATAAAAGGAAGCTAATTATGAGTATTATCCATCTAGGTACCATTTTTTTTGTTGTTGTTTTAAAGGTGTGTATACCACCAAGTACAAGATGGTTCAGTGGAATGAGTGGGCTTTAAAAAGCATTAAGGAGGGCTCCATATGAGTTCCTGGAAAATGTTGGAGCCGAGGTACAACAAGCTCACACAGTGATGCCAAGAAATAAGCCCCTGGTGCATCTTCTCCTGTAGCTCTAGGTTAGCCATTACTTTCGATTTTCATTACACGTATCTTTGACAGTATAAACTTTGCTTGCTATGATCCCGTCTGGGGATGAAATGTGCTCATTTGAAATGAGGAAGGTCAGGACCTCTTTCTGCACCGTGTCCTGTCCTCAGAGCTAAGGGCAAACCGGCAGGCACCCTTTCTGTCAGTTTTGTCTGTTGATCATTCCCAACTGAGAAGAATAAAGCTAAGCTTTAGACTATTTGAAGATGTGATTAGAGCTGTCTGTCTAAACTCACAGGGCAACTTCTGAGAAGAAACACTCCTTTTCCTTTTTAACTGAAAATGACAATGTGACATCTGTCATGTTGTGTGTGGTGACGAGAAGCTAGCCCAGGTAACCTGACTGTTGCACTGTGTGACATATCTAAGGACAGACTTGCTGCATTTGCAGCAGCCCTCTGTCTGGCCCTCCCTGGGCAGCCGTGCTGTCGCTTGCTGTGAGTTAGCTGTGACACACTCAGCTCTGTTATATTTTGTTTGCTTCATAGTTTCCAAAACTATATATAAATATATTTTTTCAATAGCAAATATTGTAGTTAGTGTGTGGTGACCACTCCAACCTTATCTCTACCATATTGGTTTCAGGGATGGGAGTAAGAGTGTCCTTGGAAAAAAAATTAAAATATAATCCTGTGATTTGAATGATGCCAAGGCTGCAGGCTGCATGCCAGCAACAGCCGTGTGAGCGAAGTGACCGTGTCCTCTGGATCAGGCATACACTCCTCCTTGTACTTGTGTCCCCGTGGTCCTCCTTCAGTGTTTAGTTGTTGTCCTTTGCAATTTTGATTATATTTTGCTCTTTCTGACATTGACTTTTTTTTTTTATAAAATAAAATAAAAAATAAAGAAACAATCCCCTGAATGTGACTGGATACAGGAGCAGGGGTAAGCTCCTCCTCTTTGGACTCTTGCCTAAGCAGCAGGATCATGCTGATTCTGTACCTCCTGTGTGTGCGACAGTCCAGGGTACAGACCTAGGGAGTGCTGGTAGTTGCACTCCTATGCTGAATACACAGCCCTAGGCTCAATCACATTGTGGAAAGGGAAATAAAGTATAGAGCTTTAAAAGCTGCTATAAGTTTTTGTAGGGAGTGGGGGTAGGGATGGGACTGGGGAGTCACTGTGGGTGAGAGGCTGGTATCAACATTACTAAGGATTCCAAAGGTGGTCTTTTTCCTGTTTTGTTTCCCCTTTTAATTGGATACACTGACCTGGCCCAGGAAATGAAGAGCTTCTCTCCTTTGATGTTATTACCAATGTTTCCACAAAGTGACGGTCACCTGTCCCGGAAAGGTGGCAGCAGATATGATCAGTGATATTTTATTTGCACATGAATATCTTTATTTTTGTATTCTGGCTCAGCTGCTTCTCTGTGTGGAGTTAGGGAATGAGCCATAAAGGACTTTTGTAATAAGTATATTGGCAATGCATTTTATATTCCTCTACATTTAATTTTGAGAACCTGAAAAAAGGATTGTGTGTCTTGAGAGGAAGATGACAGAGCTTGAGCTAGTGGAATGTTCATTTGTGCTGCTGCTGGTGCAGATAGCGGCTGCAGTATCTGCTGGAAACGAGCACCCGTATAATGATATCTATGAATATAGGCTTTCTTTGCTCCTCCCCTTTTTTACTTTCTTTCCCATCTTCTTCTTCTCCTCTATTTTCTTTCTTAACCCTCCCCCCTTTTTAAAAATCACTTACTGTAAATAAGTTGTAATCTAAACCTCATGTATCAATGGGGAACTTTCAAATATAAATATTACCAATACATTTTCTTGTTGTCTGGGTTTTGATTGAAGTATAAATAGCATGACATGTCCATTCCTTTTGGCTTGAGGGTTTCTTTTCAGCTTTAGCCTCTTATATTCCACATTTCATTGTTGTGGCAGGAGAGGGCAGCAAACGTTCATTTTCTCTGCTAGGAAGCTGCAGTTCTTAATTGCTTTTGAACTAAGCTGTGAGTGAGTGTGTTATTCTTGTTTTTAAAAACAGCATCTGTATAGATATAAAAATGAAACATTGACATGAGAAGTTGCATATGGAAATTACAGACTCCTTCAATCAGGCAATGAAGACTTCTGATCCCCTTCAAAGTAAAACATGATCCAGAATGCTTCCAGCCCCTTGTTGAACCATACTTCTTCCTTTTCAAACAGCAGAATGCAAGTGGAGGCTTGCACACTTGGAATTAAATGTTCATCTCTGAAAATTATTTACTCTCTCAGAAGTGGTTACAGACTAAGCAAAGGTGCTCCCCAAAGCCATGTAATCTTCCCTTTCACAGCTGTGTGAGAGATTCTGTACTGTGGGTGTCCCTAATAAACAAGGAGTGAAGGGTGCAGGAGCCTGGCTGGTTTTCTTTATTGTTGACCCTCTCTGTGGCCTTTTGGAGTCATGGTAATAATGTTTTACTGAGTTTTGAGGTGTGTGTGTTGGGGGGGGGATGTTACCAGCTTTCAGTTTTGAGAAGGTTTTTATGTCTATTGTGGTATGACATTGGAGAGTGGCTATCACTGTAACAATGTTTTATTTATTCTGTCCTCCAGTCTGCAGCATGGGACAAGATTGTTGGGAATGTCCCCTCTGATCCTCCAGTGTCACTTGGGATACCTCAAGGAGGGAGACAGGATTACTTCAGCAGGCTGGCAGAGTGTATGCTGGCCTTGGCCTGGAGTGCAGCCTAATGTCCCATTTCCTCCTCACAGGACTTCCTCATTGGACCTCCATATGGCAGCGGGAAGAGGAACTATCCATCCTTTGAGACCTGGCTCCGAAAACTCAAAGCATCCCTTTCATCATGTCCTGCTGGTCAGGCAGTTGCAGAGCCTACTTGGAAGAGTGGGAAGTAATTTGTATCCCTCTTAAAGCTGCTATGGGCTCCGTTCTTTGCAAAGCGTTTGCATTCTGTGAGATTTGCTGTCATGACTAGTTAGATCATGTCACATTTGGAATAACAGGATGTTTCATATGTAGTTAATCTGAGTTGAAGAAGCCAGAAGTTTTATAGCTCCGGTTTGCGTTTTGAGGTGCAATGTTTGTAACATCTGAAGATGAGTCTCTTAGTAAAAAACCAAAACATGAAAGACTTCGGGGTTCAAAGAGATTTAAGAGACAATTTCAATGTAATATTATTTGTATAATATTGTCTCCTCCCATTTGTCAGAATGGAGGCAAAGCAATAATTTCCACTTCCAGCTTTGTATGAACAGTGTGTCCTGGGGTCACAGGTGACAATAGCAAAGGGAGACTAAGTTGTTATTTTTTATGACTGTGATACATGTTTATTATAGAACACACATACTAGAAAAGGAAGGGGGTTTGTTTTTTACATATGGTCTTACACTGTACCCCTGGCTAGCCTGACAGTTATCTTCATTAGGCTGTCATTGAACTCAGAGATCTGCCTCTTCTTCCCGAATGCTGGAAGTCAAGGTATGTGTCACCAGTATAGCAAGGCAATTTCTTTTTCTTATAATCTAAAGAGTCATTTTTTTTGTCTCTCACTTTCTATATCAAGCTCCCTCCTCCCCCTAAATATGTTCTCTCTTCAGAGCTTTATAATCTTAATACCTTCATTTAGGTGCACAGCTCACTTTGGGTTCTTTGGGTTATTTTCTTGTGTGTAGGTTGTTAAGTGGGAATCCAGATTCATTGCTTACCACTGTGAGTGTCTAGCTATTGTAACAGTGTTATGACAGAGTCTCGCCTCAAGAAGGTGCCACAAAAATGTGGCTTTAAATCTCGATTCTCTCTTCTCCAGGTTTGATTGATACATTGATCTTTCTCCTGGAGCCATGGCTCCCATAGCTTTATCAGTGCCTTTCAATCTGGTGTTTATTTCAAGGGTTTCAGTATGGTAAACCCTTAGTATTTCCACACAGAACTGAGGCATATCATGAGGTTTTTAAAAGCAAGTGAATGTTGATGGGTTGTGATGGAGAATATATGGAGTTGGTAACTTTGGAAGAATCATTACTTTGATATTACCAAGTCGTATATTCTGTTACGGTTTGAATGTGTGTCGTTCTCCCCTCCCCCCAACTTGTTGGAAATGTAATCTCCAATAGCATTTGGAGGTGGTGTCCCATTAGGTGATCAGGCCACAAGGGTCTGACAGGCACAAATGGAATGATGCTGTCACAGCCAGAGTGATTGGTTATGAAAGGGCAAGTCCAGCCCTGTCCTTTTTCTCTTGGCCTCTCTTACTCTCTGCTCTTTTACTATGAGCTGTTGCAGCAAGAAAGTCCTCTCCAAATGCTAGCACCTTCCAGCCTCCAGAACTATGAGAGAAACTCTGGTCCCGCAGGAAATTTAAATTTATTTTCTTTATAAAGCAGTGTCAGGTGTACTATGACAGCAACACAAACAGACTAAGATACAGTCCAAGAACATAGTAGACATGGCAGTCCATCCATGCTTTTCTCTTCTCCCTGATGGCTGGTTTGCTCATGGCCTTCATGCTATGCTCTGCGCTGTTCACCTAAGCAGAGCCGAATCATGAAGGTGTAGCCTTTCGGGTCTTTTTCATATTTTATTATTCCATATTTAACATAATATTTAAATTTTCTTATGTGTACGAGTGTTTTGCCTACATGTATGTCTGTACCTTACATCTGTCTATTGTCTGAAGAGGCCAGAAGATGTTGGGTCTCCTAGCATGGAGCTGTAGATAGCTGTGAGCCACCGTGTAGGTATTGGGACTCGATCCTGGATCCTCTGGAAAAATCTGTTAGTGCTCTTAACTGCTGAGCTATCTTCTTGACTCCAGCATAATACTTTGAAAATTATTCAGTAACTCATTAGTTTTCATGGCTGACTAATCTCTTTTTCTTTTTTTTTTTTTTTTTTTTGGTTTTTCGAGACAGGGTTTCTCTGTATAACAGGTCTGGCTGTCCTGGACTCGCTTCTTTGTAGACCAGGCTGGCCTCAAACTCACAGAGATCCGCCTGCCTCTGCCTCCCAAGTGCTGGGCCACCATGCCCGGCTGGCTGAATAATCTTTTGTGTGGTAATATTATGCTTGCTTTTCATGGGTTATGAACATTTAGATTGTGTCCACCTTGGTGCTGTTATGAATAATACTACTGTGGACATTTGTTAGAATATCAGTTTTTGATTCTTCTGGGTACACTGGGGTGTCAGATTGCTGTTTAACATTATTTATTGTGTAGGTGGGAATGGGGCATATGTGTGGAAGTTAAAGGACAGCTTAGGCAAGTGAGTTCTCTCCTTCCACCATGTAGGTCCTTGGGATTGAACTCCTATTATCTGGCTTAGCAGCCAGGGCCTTTACTCTTTGAGCCATCTTGCCAGCCCCACTGTCTAACTTTCTGAGGAACTGTCTAGCTTTTCCACAGCAGCCTCAGTAGTTTCTGATCCTACCATCAACAAGTGGGGTTCCACTTTCTCTCCATCTGTTACTTCTGTATTTGTTTAATATAATCATAATGGGCAGGCTGCTCAAGGAAAAATTTCCTTTTTAAAAAGTTCTTCCAAGTAGATAACTTCAACTGATCAAATTTTGAGTTTACTGACTCCTATCCTTGCTCCTCACTTTTAAGGTCATGTGGTAACTTTCTTCCTTTATAAACTGATTTTACTTTACAATTTATTTTTGTTTTGGAGTTTCTTTCAGTTGACATTGTCTATCCATTTGTTACATGTTTTTTCTAAACTGCATAATTATAACTGTTATGAAATTCTCATATTTAAATGTCAACATCTGGTTGGGCTCACACTCTTATTTATTTTTCTTGAGAATTGGTCACTTACTCCTGGTTCTTTTTTTTATTATTTTATTTCTTTACTTTTCATTGATTCTTTGTGAGTTTCACATCATGCACCCCACTCCCACTCATCTCCCTTGCCCTCGTTTCTACCCTCCACCCTTGCAACCTCCCCCCAATAAAAAACACAAAATAAACAAAGCATAGAAAACACCTCCCCGTGGAAGCTGTAGTGTGTCACAGTGTGGATCTGGATTGAGGTCCCTGGGCTTCTATTCCTGACTCTTTATATTGAACAGTTTGGGGTTTTTGTCTTGTCATCTCGAATATCACATGATTAGAACTGGATTTATATATATGCCTCTGATGAACATTGGTTTCTTTTCAAGCAGATATTTAACTTGGAGGAATGTAGACTGCAAGGCCTGAGGCAATGGCGCTAACCTTAATTCACATCTTTAATCTTCCCTGGAGTTCAGTGCATGCAGGTCAGTGCTTTATCCTTAGGTTCCAGCCGCTCACACCTAAGATTTGTGCCACTCCTTTGTGCTTGGTCTTTTCTGGGCCATGCCTTGGCTTCCAGTGGCTGTGAGTATGCTGATTTCTCTTCTGGGTTCTCCTGACCCGAAACACAGGTTTTCTGTTAGTTACCTTCAGCTCCATAAAATTTGAAACGACAGCCAGTAGCATCGTCTCTTCTCAAGAATTCAGTCCCCCAAGTACTTTCCACTTGAGTTCCCGGGTACTTTTCATCCTTTCAGCCTTTTCTGTGCTCATGTCTTCCACCACAGTGGAAATTATTCTTAGATCCAGTGCTGCATAGATCTAAGTTCCTGCTTCAGTAGTCTTTGGCTTTGCTGTCCCTCCCTCCCCCTTTTTCCCTAGAAGCCAACCCAGACTTTAATTCTTTCCTTAGTTTCTTCAAACCTAGGAGAGTTCCACTTTTGAATGTTTCTCGTCAGTTGTCTGGAATTTGGCATTTCTGATATTCTCTGACGAGACTGAAATTCTGTGATATTTGGAGAATGATTTCAGAGGTGATATGCATGATATCAGGGAATAGCTCAGGCCACCATGGTGTACTGCTGATGTTAGCCATCATTTAAAGTTTTAGCCGCAAGGCTTTCACTGTAAAATTGCCATGTTTCCTCTGCTTCCTTTATAGTTACCAAATACTTCACACTGTGTGTGTGTAACTCAGAATTAAACCTGAGGCCTTATATATACTAGGTAAGCACTCCACCACTGAGCTATATTCTCAACCCAAGGGAAAATATTTTTCAGATTATGTTAATCTCCCCCTCTTAATTTCTTGGAGGGTGACCCCCAACCATGCTTACCTAGCACACTACCACCAGGCCACACCCCCCATGCCTATAACTACCTATTTCTACTTAAATTTTTGTTCTTTCGTGTGTGTGTGTGTGTGTTCCATGGGTAGTTTTCTGTTTCTCTGATTCCTAATAACGTGAAAATATTTCAACCCCCCAACTTTGTGACAGGATGCACCACAGAGGTCATGGTATTCTCTGTCTGTCTGTTTCCTTTCTCTCCCTTTCTCTCTTTCTAATTTCTTTCTTGGACAGTGAAAACAATTAACATTGGCATCTGTAGGCCATTTGCCCATCTTTAGTATGCAGACACAGTGATTGCAGAGTTCTTAGCCAGTTCCTGTATAAAATTAACTTGCCACCTGGAGGTCAGGTTTGTGCATGGTTCGCTTTCATTCTTTGTGTCCCTTTCTGTCTCTTTTCCATGGTGACTAGATTGACTTCTCCATCTGCTTCAGGGTGGTTGTGCAATTTCTTTGTAATGGAGGTCATTGTCACAGGCTGCCACCCATTGATCCCTACACATCCTGCTCAATAGTTTAGACTTAGAAGATGTCCGTTTCTTTACCAGACACTTCTGTGTTTCTGACAACGTCATTCTGCCAGCACTCCACAGTTTCATATTGAGAAGTCCTACTGTCCCTGCCACCACAAGGCCGCAGACTTCTTGCTGCTGCTCCATACAACTGATCCTCTGCCAACTCCAGCCATAGCAACCACCAGGCTGCTTTCCTGCCTCTAGTTTTCCAACTCTAAGGTGTCATGGAACTGGAACCATTCGACAAACAAGTGGGCCTAATTACTCAACAAGCAGCTCGCAGATGGACTGGTGTGAGTCAGAGTCTTAGAGTTGAGCCCCGAGTCTTAACATCCCTGCCTGTTTCTCATATACACTCCATGTTGTATTCAGTTGCTAGGATTCCTAGTTTTTTTTCCACTCTGAGAGTCTTACTGTTGTTTAAAAAATCCCTCAAATTGAGCTTTTCCAGAAAAAAGGAAGTTCTGATTAATGTGCAATTAATATTTTGAAGGATATTTCCATTTCTGGACTGTTCTGTGTGGTCTGGAGAACAATCTGTGGTAGTTGTACTTTCAGTTTTGAATGAGTGAGTTTGAGTAGATAGCAAGCAGAAATAAAAGGATAAGTACCAAGAAGCAGAGAGACAGACAGACAGCAAGGGCATCACCAAAGCAGACACTCACAGCATCCAGCAGAGACTACTGGAGTAGCCAGATTGAGAGAGCAAACAAAAGCAGCTCATCAATCCCAGGGGACTAGGGACATGGGACAGTCAGAGGAGTTCCTGATTGAGCTTTCTTTCCATTCATTCCATGAATGAGCTTCTGGCTTCCTGTTCCCACTGCAGGCATTTTTATACAATGGGATAAACATTGTATTAATGTTGGAGGCTGTTAGAAATGTTCGACCTTCTAGCTGTAAGGACGCAAATATTTTTTTTTATACAGTGCTAGCTGTGTGCCAGGAACCAGCCTGACTCAGGACAGGGGATTTTAGAGGAGATAGGCTAAAACAGCACAGGACATTTTACCAATACAATTTACAGTTTGGTTATTTATTTGATTCTGAGACAGTCTCATGTATCCAGATGGCCTTGAACTCACTTTGTAGCTAAGAATTACTTTGAACTTACGATCCTCCTGCCTCTACCTCCTAAGGGCTGTGTATCACCACACCTATTTTATATGGTGTTGAGGATTGGACCTAGGACTTCATGCATGCTAAGCAAGCATGCCACGAACTGAGCTACTTTGTGTCCAACCACAAAAGAAATTCAAGATTGAGATTATCTACTAGGAGCTCATCAAAATGAAAGAGTCTTATCAAAATACATACTTGGGAAATGTTCACAGCATGAAAGGTACAGAGTGGACTGTAGGCATAAGGTTATTGTATTATTCAAATGCTGATTTATGTATCCCCCATATCTGGTTGCAGTCCTTGTTCGAAGAATCTCCTGCTCAATGTTGTGTAAACAGTGCTCTCCAGTTGTACCCTGATATGCCAGTAAAGCAGCTTACAGCCAGTCGCTGAACTGGGGAGCTAATAGGGCTAGACTTCCTGCCCTCCAGGAGAGGAGGTGGTACAGAGAGGAAGTAGGAGATTCATCCACAGGCAGAGGACCAGGAGACATGAGGAAGCTCCTGCTGAAGCAGAGAAAGGCCTAAACTGGAAGTAACTGGGGGATTTTGTCAAAGAGGGAGTCAGACTAGCATAGAGGGCTAAGAACAGAGAGTGAAACTGCTCAAGTTTGTACTGTAAAGCCATAAAATAATGTAACTGAGTCTCAGTTGTTTGGGTGATAGCTGGGTTAAGAGAGAAACTGTGAAATAAACACAGTCATATAAAAGTTACACTAACAGCAGACATTCTGAACTCGCAGTGCACTCAAAATATCATATGTAGAAGATCAGAGATCAGAGTGACATTGATTTCCTCAAAAAGTAACACTGAATAAAAGGACAGTGTGACAATGCTTTTAAGATTAGTGGGCTGATGATGGTAAAAGTGCTTGTCCTGCAAGTTTAGTATCCTAAATTCAATACCCAGAACCTACATAATGGTGGAAGGGGAGAATTGACTCCAAAATTGTCACCTGGCCTCCATATGCATGGCATGATGTGTGTGCCTTTGCGCACATACGGTTTTTAAAAACTTAAAAATGTAGGAAGGGAATTTTCAACTTAGCATTCCATATCCTTTAAGTTGACTTCTCTTGCATCTTGCTGAGACTTAAAGCTGCTTGAGGCCGTACTCCAACAAAGCCAAAAGGTAAAGTGTGAACACGGAAGACACAGAATCCAAGGAACAATGATGTTGCCTAGGAAAGAAAACAGAACAGTGTAGTGGGTAGCTGGAATAGAGAGGAACCAGTGCAGACTGAGGCAGAGGGAAAAACTCTGGAAGCCAAGGAAATGAACAAGGAGAGGAAGCTGGAGAAAAACAAAAACAAAGCGGTGTGTGACATTTGAAAGGGGTTGGTGCAATGTAGATGGCATGTCAGGGAGGGGAGAGGGAGAGCTGATTAGAGACTTGTGGGAAAACAGCCTGGTGAGAGCGAAAGGGCAGCTGTTGCCCATCCCTGGACTCGAGGGATATTTACATAGTCATACCACAAGCTCTGACTACCATTAGTAAAAATGGTGATAGCTATTAGGATGGAAAGGGAGAGGCACGGGGGAACAAGAGAGCTACATCCTTAGGAGATAATGTCTGATGAACGACTATGTCAAGAAGCATCAGGATAAGTAAATTGGAGATGTGGGAGTAATTGCTATCCACTTAAGTTAAAAGTAGTTGAAAAATAGTCAAAAGAAGAGCAGGATCACACATCTGTGTGTGGAGGCCAGCCACCAACCTCAGCTGTCATTCCTCAGGAACTGCCATCCTTGCTTTGTGACAGAGGGTCTCCTACACTTGATCTTAGCCAAAAGGCCGAGAAGCGATGACAGAGGGTCTCCTAATCACTGGCCCACCAGTTAGTCTGGATGGCTGTCAAGCCCCAAGGACCTGCCTATCTCTGCCTCCCTGGTGTTAGGGTTGCCAGTGCCTGCCACCGTGCCAGGCATTTCCATGTGGGGCCTGGGGATTGAACTTGGGTCATCATGCTTGTTTGGGAAGCACTTTACCAGCTGAGCTATTTCCCTAGCCCTACAACTCAGTATGTTTTTTTCAGCTTGCTTCCTGTGATGTGGATTTGGCTCAAGGTCTCTGTGCCTTTCAATCCATGGTGGCATCGTTTTTGCTGATAACTTTCTCAAAATCTGAGCAAGTATTTCATATCATTTAACAAAAGCCACACCTTAAGGACTTTGAGACATAAATTCTTCTCATACTTGGTTCCTGTTGCTGTGGCTGAGTCCCAAAGTTCCTGTTGGTCCTTTGACTTGATTACAAGGCTCTGCGAGGCACAAGAATGTCTCTAAAAGGGTGTTAGGTATACAAAGAGCTATTTAATGGACTCTGTCTTTTGAGTCAAGGATGCTGCTGTTGTCCTGACCTTGTCACCCCAGTGCCGTGGCCATCTTGCTCTGCATGTCTGTATGCCTTTGGGGTTCAGTGTCTCTGCTGAATAGTGAGGAAACATTCTCTGGAAGCCATGGATATAGATTATGGGGCTTCTGGAAAATATTAACATCTAATCAACTTAATTGTCTTTTTTTCTTTTTGTGGTGAATAGGACACAGGGATCCTAGGATAATTTTTAGCTAACGTGAGGATACAGTTGGGTAAGAGTGGCTTATGGGGGTGTTAAGGATGGGACATGTGGATGTGGTTTATGCTTCATGACCCTAACTCATCTAGAAATTTGGACCCAGCAGGCCCTTGGACCACTGCCCACATGTTTCATCCAGCAGTCTGACCTTCAAGTAGAGTGAGTTGTTACCAAGATGACTGTCCCCTGTAGTGGCATCTAGGGCACCTAACCACCCAGACACATGATAAAGACACTTGGGGCTGGAAAACCCTTCTGGCAACCCTATTCTGCTTCTAACAAGCTGAGTTGTCATTGGAACCCCATGGCCTTTGTCCACCCCTGGGGATACATCTTGAAGATGAGCCTGGAGACTCTGGCCCAGGGCCTCTCACGGCCCAGTAGTGCTGTGCAGCATTTATCCTTGATCCCTGAGTCTGGAACATTTCTGTAGCAAATATCAAAATGGCAAATCTGTAGACATTTCTGTTCCCTAAAGATCATGCCTATCTAGTTTAATATGCCTCTCGGGAGCTTAATTTAACATGATGTGAGCACCAGCAGCATGACCCTATATCGTGGTGTCCATCTCAGTTGACTGAATCATTCTCTGTTCAGGACACTGCTACTGTATCAGTGGTGTAATAATTACTCATTGGTGTGACAAAAAACTCAGTAAAATCAATGGAAGGAAGGAAAGAAGGACAGACAGGAACGAGGGAGAAAGGGAAGGAGGGAAGGAGGGAGGGAAGTTTATGTCACAGTTCCGGATGCAGTTGATCATGATGGGAAGTCATGATGCAAGGGTCTAAAGGCAGCTGGTCACATTGTGTCTACAGTTAGGAAGCAGAGGAAGATAAATGCTTGTGCTCAGTCACTATCCTTTTTATTCCGCCTAGCACCCCAGTCTATAGGATGGCACCACCCACTTTAAGGGGCCACCCCCCTCAACTAACCTAATCAAGATAATCCCTCACAGGCACATCGGGGTCTGTCTCCTAGGTGATTCTAGATCTGGTCAAGTCAATAGATATCACTAATGACCACCAATATCATTCATCCTTAGAGAAGTTTCCATTTAATCTGAATCAGTGTATTTTTTAGTACCAGGCACTTAGGTGGATGTGCTCTCTCTGTCTCTCTGTCTCTGTCTGTCTGTCTGTCTGTCTGTCTGTCTCTCTCTCTCTCTCTCTGTGTACTGTGGAGGTGCATGTGCACTGATATGTGCATGCATGTGAAGGTCGCACAACTTTGGTTGTTACCATTTCTTTTTAAAGGTTAGGTCTCTCACTGGCCTGGAATTCACTGAGTAGTAAGTAGTCTTGCTGCCCGGGGAGACCAGGGATCTGCAGCAATGGTGTTGAAAGTACATGCCACCATGCCCAACTTCCTTTACATATAGGTTCTGAGAACTGAACTCATCCTCACCCTTGCAAGGCGGACACTTCACTGGCTGAGCTCAGTCTCTCTCTCCCTCTCTGCTCATCTATTAGAGAGGCTCTTTCCGTAGGTGGTTACTTCATTGTACTTATTGCTGAGAGTGTGTCCAACTTTCTAATCAACTGTTTCCTTTTGAGGGTGAATAGGAAATAGGTCTGGGAGACAAAGTCATAGGCTAACAATATTCTCAACTGTGGAGAAGCAGGCTACCGTGAAGCATCTGACTAAGTAGAAGCCAGTTCTTTACAGAAAGACATGGACAATTATTTTCTCTGTAGGAGGAGATTTGTTTTCTGTTAATTTTGTGTCACTTTATCTCTGATCGTCACACCTAGAGTGTGGATTGTTGAGAGATCAAGGCTGGTTGGCAGAGGCAAACTGTTTGTTTCTGCCTGCCCCTTCTTATGAGAGCTGGCGTCTTCTCCACTCTCTGAGTGGACTTGCTTGAATGTATCCTCTCCCTCCAAAGGTCCACAAAGAATCATTGAACGTGACCCTTGCAGTGTCAGTCATCCTGAGATGAGCTCATCCTGTTTTCAGGTTGGCTAAATACAAGAATAGGCGTCTTTGTGAGAGAGGAGACAGAAGCACACACTCACAGCGCAGAAGGTGAGACAGAGTGGATTTATCCAGCCCCGAAGTTAAGTGAGGCATGCCAGGAACTAACAGACATTGAAAGTGAGGCATGGACTGGATCTCTACCAGGCTTCAGAGAGATCCCTCCCTGCTGACATTGGGCTTGGATTTGTATCCTTCAGATCTGTAAAAATTAGACTACAGTTCAGTGATTGTCCAACAGCTCTAACTCAAGAGGGAGCGTGTGGCAGAGATGGAGGGTCCCACCGCAGTGTTTGCTATGCTGGCTGGGGTCCTTGGAGGTCCCTTCAGGAGAAACACAGAGATTGGAGGAAATCATGTACAGCTCCTGTCATGGGTCCAGGATGGCTATTTCAAGGTCTTGAAACCAAAGCAAACTAAGGCAGGACACTGTCCTGGAGGCTGCCTTAGCATTTATTTAGCCTGAAGAAGATGTGAGTACACTTGTCCCTCCTGAGAGGCCAGTCTGAGCTGTCTCCATGAAAAGCCAACACCTGCTGGGACAAGATTAATTTGTGCTTAGATGATTTTGAGAGAAATATGACCACAGTCATTGCCAGTATGCAGACAGGGCTAGAAATGGGAACCAAGGCTGGACATATAATCTCCTGTTTGGTGCCATCCAAGATCTGTGACCAGGAAATGTCCATTAGTACCTCCACTTTCCCAATCAGAAAGAAGAGTGGGAGCTTGAGTCTCAGGGTTCATGGAGTAGGAGGTGGGAGTCCTTGGGAACAAGAGCAACTACATATGTGGGTGTGGCCTACAGGTAGGACCACCCACTTCCTGTTTGGCCACAGGAGAATGGCTACCGTTCAGGCTGAAACTCCCCAAGTTTAGAGACTTTTGCTTCTTGTTGTTCAGAAAAGGTGCCCTGGTCAACCTTTTAAGAAATGCTTATCTATACATTGTAAAAAATTGTATTGATTTATTTTTAAATATAGTTTCAATTGAAATGGAATTACACCACTCTCCCCACTCCCTTTCCTTCCTCCAGCCTTTCCCATGTTCTTTCCCACAGTTGATAGCCTCTTTTTATTTGAATATTAGTGTCGTGTGTGTGTGTGTGTGTGTGTGTGTGTGTGTGTGTGTGTGTGTACGCATGGCAAATATACAAATACCATCTGGTGAGTCTATTTTTGTTGGTTGTGTGTGTATGGTTTCAGAGCTGATCACTCTGCCCTGGACAGCCAATAAGGGGTCTCATACTGGGAGGTCAATTCTCACTCTCCCAGCAGTCATTAACTGTCTTTGTCTTGGGGTGATACTCTGAAAATTTCCTCCTTCCATATTATGTCCACTGATATTGCCATTATTCTGGAAGGTCTTGTTTATGCAGCCATTTCCGTAGTCTTTCTGATATGCTGGCTCTTGAAATCTGTCCACCCCTTCTTCCACCATGCTCCCTGAGCCACAGGTACAGGAGCTGAGACACACATATGTCTCTGTTGGGGCTGGGCTCCTACATGATCCATTCATGTCTGGATTATGTCCATTTGTGGTTTTCTATGATTGTCTCCACTTGCTATGAAGAGAGGCTTCTTAGAAAAGGAGCGGTAGCTACACTTACCCAGGAAAGGTAGTTAGAGTGTTAGGAGTGCTGATCTGATGCTGTGGCAGAGTCCCTTTTTAGCCTGGAGTTGCCGCAAGTTTATGAGATGGAAGCAGAGAGCTCTCCAAGAATGTGGTTTTCCTATAGGTATCATAGGACCTGCTAGAAAGCCCAGGTGACCCACAGTCTACCCAGGCACAAGCTGCCAGCTGTTGTCCCTGCTGAGACAGAACAACTACTAACACAGAGAAGACGAAGTTCATGGCTCCAACTTCATCCATGCCTCTGATTTATTTGGTGTGCTCTTATTAGGATTACAGCAACCTCACATCTGAACCACCTTTGGCCCTTGGGAAGAGGTGTTATCTCCATTCTGGGAGGAAGGACTCACCTCATCATGCCACAGTGGGGCTTCCAGGAGTGTGAGGGTCAGGGGCAGGCGCTGTGGGGTTCTGACTTGTAGGACCGGGTAGTGGCACCTTGGCTAGGTCATTTTTCTTGGCTAATGACGGATGGTTTAGTTTTCCCTCTTGTTTTTCTTATGCATGACAAAGTGAAGCTTTTCTTATTTGTACAACTGTGTCATTCTGTATAAGTTAAAGTTGAAAAGAAAAACTTTGTGAAGTTCTTGGATAACAGATTAGAAGATAGAGGGAAGAAAGGTCTGTAGTAGAACAACAGTAGAACAGTTGTAGAACAACAGTAGAACAGGGCTGTACTACACTTCCCTCCCAGTCATTGGAGGTGGAAGACTACATAGGTATAAAGCGGCTTGGTCAGCTATTCACTGTGGGGTAATTCATGGGAGTAGGAGGCTGTAGACTAAAGCCACAGGAGAAGATCAACCGCCCATATTATTGATGTTCACTTGCAATGGGTTTATTGTTATTTGACAATTTACTAATAGCTTAATGTTGAAAAACAGCTTCCAAATGTTAATTTGTGCTGTAGTAAACATTGATAGACAGAAATCTCCTGGGGTCCTCAATAAGTTTTTAACAGGTTCAAGGAGCCAGAGGACAAAGCTTTATGATCATGAATGTGATTAATCTTGTGCTCAGTGACTTATGTGATCATTTCAAACTCATTTGCTGTAAAGTACTGATACATGTATCAGACAGAGAATGGTGGAGACAAAGTTTAAATGTCACTCCATGGTATGGTTTTGTTAGCATATGTTAATTGTAGCAATAGTGAAATAATGTGTTTCATAATGACATTTTCATGTGTGTACACAATGGAACATCTTTACCTTCTCTTGTCCCCTCCCACTTATGCTGATCCCTCCCCCTTACCAACCAGTCCCTGTCTCCCCTTCTGCCTTTTCTCTCTTTTTTGTTTTGTATTTTTGACACCCAATTTGTTTCGTTAGGCTTGCTTACAGGAGCATGGGTGAGGGTCAAGTGTCTTCTCTTCCCATTAAATGGGTGATATTGCCAAGCTCCTGGGCTTCTTACTGATGTTAGATATGTGGGAAATGCACCACTGGACTTCACTCAACTCTTGGTACTTTTGGTTATTTATCTTCTTGTCGATGTCTTTGATGTGTTGACTCAGCAGAGCCCTCTCTGGTAGCTTTGATAGCTCTTACCTACGTGCTGTGTGAATTTTTAAAATCAACATATAAGGTAAGGGGTTTCATTAGAGTGTTTCCACATATTGATCTGTTGACACTCTCCGCTCTATCCCCAACCATGCTAGGCTCCTTCCTTCCCATCGTCGTTGCTGACTACTACCTTTTCCCCCCTTAAGACCTCTTCCCCTTCTTGCTGTCTTCTTTCTAGTTTCATGACCACTGAACATTTATACATTAGAAATTGAATCTAAGATCTGTATAAGACAGAAAACATTCCCTATTTGTGTTTTTGAGTCTGGGTTACTTTGCTTAAAATCACAATTTCCAGTTCTAACCATTTTCCAGTAAAATACCCTGATTTCCTTTTTCTTTGTGGCTGAGTAGAATCCCATTGTATCTATATGCTGTATTTTTTCTTCTCTATTGTGTGTGTGTGAATGGGGAGGTGTTTGTGTTCGGGTATGTAGTGCATATATATAGACACCAGGATCAATCTCAGGTGTTGTTTCTCAGGAACCATCCACTTTGACCTCAGAGTGTTTTACTGGGACCTGGGGCTTGCCAATTAGGCAGGCAGGTTGGCTGGCCAGTAGGTTGCAGGGATCCACCTATCTCTGATTTCCCAGTGCTCGAGTCGCAATTATGTGCCGCTGTGCCTGGGGTTCTAATGTGGGAAATGGTCATTGAACTCAGGTCCTCATGCTTTTGTAGCAAGCGTTTTATTGGCTGAGCCATCTCCCTGACTCTCTACGTTTTCCATATCCATTTATCTGTCTAGACTGGTTCCATTTCCTGGCTACCATGAGCAGTACAGCAGTAACATGGGCATGCAGGTATCTCTGTGGTGTGTGTGGACCTAGATTCCTCTGGGTGTGCACCCAAGAGTGGTGTAGCTGGGTCACATGGTAGCTATATTTTTAACAATTGAGAAAGTCTCCATTGGTGTATAGATTTCTATAGCTCTCCCTTCTTCATCAAGAGGAAATTTGCCAATGGAGTTTTAAGTTGTTTTCTTTTTTTAACTTATTTTTATTACCTTACAAATATTAGGCATTATTATGGCATTTTTACTCAATTTCTTTTCCTCAATCTCTTTTCCCCTTGTCTCCCATGTCCACCTTTTCCCTTTGTCCCTTCCTGCTTTTATGTCACATGTGACTTTTTGCCCTACCCCACTTCCTCAACATCCCTTGCTCCTTCTCCTGGCCTTCCATCTATTTTCATAGTCTACACTCACCCCATATCCCTTTATTTACATATGTGCATACATAAATACATATGCATGCAAGTTAAGATCCATGTATGAGAGAAAAATGTGATTTTTATATTTCTGAGTCTGGCTGCTCATCTCAATTAATATAATGTTTTCCAGATCCATCCATTTGGGGTATTTTTCTTAATGTTCCTTAAGTCTGTAACATAACATGTGAGTGACAATTATTGTTGCTATTTTGAAATGAACACATGATGAAGCCTGCTGTGGAATATTTCTGACAGCTAGATTAGTGACACTAGCTATCCCAAAGCCGTCCTGAAACCTTGGTGAAGCTAAGTGATGTGTTCCTAATGCCAGAGATTACAGAAGTCTTTAGTGCCTACAACTCCATGCTTACAACCTCTTCCTTTCTACTTGACAATCCTTAAACCCCATTGCCACCTCTTCTCTTTTCTATTCTCTTCAGATCTACCTAATGCCCCTCTGAGTACATTCTGGCTTTGATATCTGGGATTTGGGAACAGTCTGCCCTGTTGGGACTGGAAACCAGATAACACTATTTGCCTTTGCCTTAGCTACCAGGGAAAGGAGCCCAGAGAAATAAGCCATTTGTGTTCTGCCTTGGTCAAAAGCCATGGTTATGAATAATAGAAATCTGAGTAGTTGTTGAGTAGGCCCAAGAGCACAGTACAGTACTCTGCTGAGTAAACATACTGGGCTCTGTTGCCATGATTTTTTCACATACATGGAGGGAAACCCTCATACACATAAAATAAAAATGCTTGAGTAAAACATGCTGAAGACTGGTACTTTCTTGAATTTCACATATCAGACTTTCTATTTTTGCCTTTTAGCAAACTGTATAATATACAAACTCTGTTTGATGTAGTTTATTGAGCATGTATATATTGTTAGTATGTTTTTGAACCAAAGGACTAAATCATTTGATCTCCAAATTCAAGTTAGTTGTATCTAATGTGGAGGAGCTGAGCCCTTGGGCTGGTATCAGCTGAGCATTGAACTATAAGGCTCTTGATTTCACTTCTTGCCCCCTTTGTAACTGCATGTCTTTCCAGGAGATCTTGTCCAATTACAACCCACAGGGATTTTCATCAGCCTGTGTGTAGACAGCACAGTTGTTCTCTCCCTTATTTCAATCTCTCTGGAGGTCACTTATGTGTTAACATGTGAGTGGACATCTCTACCCAAAGTCTGGTATTGTTCATCACCTGTGTGCAGTGCTCTCAGAGGCCAGAAATGGGTGTTGGATCCCTTGGACCTGAAGCTACAGACAGTTGTTAGCCACCAAGTAGGTGCTGGGAATCAAACCCTGGTTCTCTGGAACAGCAATCAGTACTCTTAACCATTGACTCACCTCTCTAGTTCCTAAGTTTGGCATTGTTTACAAGTCAGTGTATATAATGAACTCACCTGTCATCAATTCTAACCCCCCCAGTTCTTCCAGTCACCTCTACAGCCATCTTCCTAGTCAGCAAAACCAGGCTGATCCCCTGAGATGCCTCCTTTTCTAAGGCAGATCATAGTGAGTTAAATTCTCAATTAGATTTCAGTTATTTGCTTCCCTAAGAGCAAACTATGGCATTCTCTCCCTATTTCACTCATCTCTAAGTTCTGTTACTCTGGGCCAAATATTTTCAATTCTTTTAAATTATTTTTTTTTCTTGTAATTTGCTCCTCCATTTCCAAGCGATACATCTTTACTGCTACTTTTTGACTTACGCATTTTAGATGTTATTTGTAGATTCTATATTATGGGAAAGGAGAGAGCATTATAAACCAGAGCACTGAGGTTTGACAGCCCAACATCCCATTTCCTTGTCGCTGTCTATCAAATGCCATTACTCTTGGCCCCAGTTTGGTAGAGCACTGAGAAGAAGAAACACATGAAATATACAGTTTTTGAGAGCTTGCATGTCTGAGTATTTCTCTACTATACACTCATGGTCAGTTGAGGCTTTGACTGGGTATAAAATTCTAAGTTAAAAGCCGTCTTCATTGGAGTTTTGAAAGCACTGGCCCATATTATGTTGAAGAAGGTATGGTAGGAATGATAAGTATTGTGTGAATTTATTTCATCTTCTTGGATATATAGACTAATTTCATTCTTTGCACTTGTGTTATGATTTGCATTTTATGTTTTGATTGCTTATTTCCCAGGTGATTGCACTCTTATTGGAGGCTACAGAACCTTTAGGAGGTGGGCTGTAGTTGGTCCAAGTAAGTGTGCCTTTGACTCAACTCTCTGGTTCTGACTTGTCTGTTCCCTGGTTTGATACGTTTTTACTGCCATGAACTACCCTGCTGTGCTTTCTTTACCATGGACTGAAACAAACAAACAACACTGCTGAAACCATGAACCAAAATAAACCTTCCTTTCTTTAAGATTTTCCCCACAGGCATTTTGGTCACATTTTTGGTAAGGTAACCAACACAGCTTGTCTCAGCTAAAATAGAGCCACCATACAGAATAAGGTAAAGCCCATGGAGTGTGGGCAGGAGTCATGTACTAGGCCCATGTGCTCTGCATGCTCTCTTTCCTTTCCGTGGTAGTCAAGACCACGTACGTGGTCAGGATAGATTGTCTGTCTCTCAGATTGCAAAGCCCTGATTGCATTTTCTGCTGAGTGTGAGTAATTTCACTGTGCTACATCATGGAGACTTCAGGGCTGCTGTTACGGGATCCTGGTTGATGAGTAAGTCCAAGCCAGTGTCTCCCTCTGTAGCCTAGGCTAGTCTTAAACTAAAGCTAACAATTCTCCTGCCTCAGCTTCCTGAATTACAAGCACGGGCCATGGCTGGTAAGTTCTGTTCCATTCTGATCTTTGTTCCCTTGTAAACTATTCGTTTTCCCATGTGAAGATGGATGTGATGTCTGCACATCTTCCTGGAGGAGGGTGGGGAGGCTCAGATGGAGGGACACTGTAAGGTAGAGCCAGTGCTGTGTGATGATAGGAAGGCATGCCTGAGAAACAGGGACAATCCCTAGGGAGTAAGTCTTTCCTTCCTTCTATTTTAAACTTTTATTTATATTTACTTGTTTTTAAATTTTTTGTTTTTTCAAGATGGGGTTTCTCTGTGTAATAATCCTGGCTGTCCTGGAACTCGCTCTGTAGACCAGACTGGCCTTGAACTCACTGAGATCTGCCTGCCTCTGCCTCCTGAGTGCTGGGATTAAAGGCATGTGACAGCACTGCCTGGTTTATGCACTTGTATATGTGACTCTGTATATATATGGCAAGTGTGTGTGTGTGTGTGTGTGTGTGTGTGTGTGTGTGTGTGGACAGTGACAGATCTCTGGGAGCTGGAGTTATAAAGAGTTGTGATCTGACTGATGTGGGTGCTGAGGACTCAACTCTTCAACAGCAGCAGCAGCCAGGGGGCTCTTAATCTCTGAGTCATCTCTCCTGTCCCCTACCCTACCCCTCTGTCTGTCTGCCTTGAATTAGATGTCAAATGTATTAGAGAACAGAGAGAAAAAGGCTCTGTATAATCCGTATAATTGAAATGTAAAAACAAATAAAAAGTAACATTAAAGTATTATCAAAGTGATAATGCGTCATGGTCAAGGGGATAGACCGTGACCAAGTGCGAACTCTGGCCCCACCACTGTGGTCTCCACCACTGTGGTCTACAAGCCCTTGGACAGGTTGTGTAACTTCAGTTTCCTCATCTATGAAATAGAAATGACACTATGGCAATATTATTGTGAAGAATGAAAAAGACAATGCTGCTGAATTGACCTGGATTGAACATAGAACAAGACTTCGAAAGTTTGTTCTGTTTACTGTTACTGTTGTTGTTACTATTATCGTTATTGAGCATGGGTTAGCATGGGCTGGCTGATGTTTGGCTGTGAAGGCTTTGCTTTAAGCTCTGCCAGTACGCACTGCACTCTGCAGACACTAGATATTAGTTTCAATACAAAGATGGAGGCAAATAAATGCCTTCATTAATTTTCCTTAAAAATCTCATTTTCAGGGGACCAGTAATTCTCTTGTAAATCATTACAGGACTACCTTCGAGAACATGCCGGAGCCTATCCACCAGTTCTTATGTTTACTAAGTTGATATGGCTTGACAGAGCACTGTAGTTCGCTACCTTTAATTCCCCAAGGCCAATGGGAGTCAGGGTGAGTCATCTGTCTCCCTGTCCTAAGGTTATCTTAGCTGCTGTACTTCAGTTCTTTGGGAGGCGTTTAAACACACAACTATGGGCCCAGGAGCACAGGCTCTTGGGGCTGGAAGGGGCCTCCAGGAACTTCCCAGCCATCTCTCTTGCCTTCCAGATAAACTACGCAAGGCTCAAAGTAGGTGGTGGTTAAATTTCCTTACAGGTCAGCTGTGCCCCTCTAATGGTGGTGTTATTGTTCAGGGACAATAAGTAATCATGTTCCGTCCCGTGCTCTGAGTTTGGAAATAATAGGAAAAGAAGATGCTTGAATCTGACAGGATGAGATAAAATGTTGACTTTCTTACTAAGTGAAGCTAAATTAGATCATACGACTTGACAGGCGATCAAACAAACAGTCCTTGCCCTGAATTGAACTCCTATACTTCAGAGTCTAGTGGTTGTCTTCACCACAGCTGTTCTGGCCTTTCTCCCTGGCCAGCGGTTCTGATCAGCAACTCTCCAGGCAAAAAAATGCCTGTGGTGGAATTCTCAGCCTCTCTCACCTCAGAACATGACCATGTGACCAGGTACTGGGCGGTGTGATTAAAGAAGAAGTCTATGGGAGAAAATTCTGTTGTATCATTTCTCTTTAAAAGAGAGGTACACAGTTGGAGAGATGGCTCACTGATTAAGAACACTGGCTGCTCTTCCAAGGGATCAGGGTTCAATTCCCAACACTCACATGTTGGCTCACAATTGTCTGTAAGTCCAGTTGCAGGAGATTGGACACCCTTGTCTAATCCTGGTGGGTACTAGGTTCATGCACAGGCAAACACACACATAAAACTTAAAAATAAAAAACTTAAAAAGAGATACTTGCAATGAGATGCCTTCTACTACTCTTTCACCTCCACACTGTGTTAAGCACAGAGGGTTGAGGAAGAGGCTTGTCCATATTCAGAGGCTAGCAGGGCAGAAAACTGGGAAGGACCTGGGTCCCGATGACACTGTTGAATTCCCAGTGTTCCATCTTTCAGAAGCTTCAGCCCTCTTTTGTGGATTATGCTTGGAACGTGGTGCTGATACTGCCCTAGCTGATCAAATTTACCAGAAAGCTAAACTTTTTAAGGATATTGAGCCATCATCTTTATTTTCCAGTGATTTGGGGGAGAGTGCAAGGGGAGCGAGCGAGGAATAGAGAGAGAGGAAGAGAGGGAGAGAGAGGCATTTTTATCTGTACTGGCTATAGGAAAGTACTAATGGAGAAAAGTTCTTTTTATCTCCTGAACCCCATCATAGCATTAAAGGGAAAGATGAGATTGGAGCCTAAAAGTAAAAGTCTTAAGAGTTTTTAAAAAACGGAGGCATGCAATTCATAATTGTATGTGATATATGGAGCTGAACCCTCTGTTGGTGTGGTGTGGTGGTGTGTGTGTGTATGTGCACACATGTGTGCATTCTGATAGTGTTTCTAAAGCGTTCACACTTGGCTCAGTCTGCTGCAGGCCTCATCAGTTTTTTAAACAATTTAGAAAATAGAGCATTAACAACAGTACTGGGCATGCTTGAAGTATTCCTCTTATTTCCAGGGTCCTGGGCATGAACAATGCTAAGAGGATGATGCCAATGATTAGACGTTGAGACACAGTAATTTCATTATGAAGCTGCCTTTTTTCCTTCACCCCTGAGGGGACAGGATTATTGCAGTTATGTCACCATCCATCAGGCTAACAGAAAAGCCAAAGTCCCCTTTCCCAAATGGCTAGAGAAGAACAGAGTGATGGCACCAAATGGGGGGCTGTCAATCAAATCTAATTTTCATACTCCCTATACTTTCTGAAGAGGAAAATACTTCATTTTCTCCTCGTTAGGTAATTGACTATTCATAGAACCCAACCAACCCACAGACTTACACAGGAATGTCCTGTTCAGATGGTAGGTTCAGTGTCATGTGATGGGGGATATGTTGCTGGTCTGGCTGTTCAGGCCACTGCTTCCAGGGTTCTGGTTGCCTAGGTGTGCCTACTTTTCACGTGTGGTCAACTCAAAACTCTCACCATTTTGTGAGAACATCTTAGTGACCCCTCCCCCCAAAAAGTCTCATTTAGATATGGAACCAAGTTTTGGTTGCCTGACCATCCACTTTTCTGAAAATATTTGTCAGGCTCCATGACAAATTTTTTAAGTTGGGAGAAAATGGGCATAAGTTGTCCACTAGCATTAGACATTTCTTTGTGTGCTTAACTGGCTTGGCTTACTCTCCACAGACTCTGGAGATGAAAACATGAGCAGAAGAATCTAGCATAGCCACTTGGAGTTAATGGCCTGGTAGGAGCCAGAGGCAAGTGGGATGTTGGTGGTGATGGGGCATGGAAGGGACCCTGCAGAGAGGGGCTTGGCGTGAGAAGCGTGGGTGGTATGGACACATGCAAAGGGTCAGAGAAGGCCGACGGAAGAAAGTATCAGCTAAGCCACTGCCCTGGGAATGAGGAGAGGGTGGAGCAGCAGCTGAGGCGAGGGAAGAACCAGTGTCCCAGCCAGAGATGGAAGAGATGAACATGTAGAGGGGCAGGAGGAGAGGAGCCCTGTTATGGGGTGAGTTATATACTGAGTTATGGGGAACAGTGAACAGTTTAACTGGAACATACAAGTCAAGATGAGAGCGAGAAAAGATTTTTCTAGCTGTGAGAACCAAGAAGGAAGAGTCAGGAATGAGTAGAAAAGTCATCAAGGCTTCTAACTAATTAGTGTGAGGGGTGTGTGATTGGACAAGGGTTCTGAACTGGGCAGTCTAAGGGGTGGGTGTGGGTGTGGGTGTCTATGCCATAGGTAGGTGTCTACAAGGAATCTTCAGGATATTATTTACAGAGATGTGAAATGCAAGATGGAACAAGTAGAATAGAGTCTGGAAGGAAAGATAAGATGCTGGGAGACACTGGTGCTGGATACCATGTAGGGAGAAGTAGTCGGTGAGACACCAGTGTCTAGAATTAGCAGGTTAGTGTTCACTCTTCAGGCTGTTTCTGTTTGTGCTGAGTGTTGTGAACCCCTGCTTTACTCTATTCTGCCTCATAATCTTGGATCGAAGGCCTTTACTCTGCTACATTCTTGAGTCTACATCTCCAGTCTCTGGGCAGTGTTATGGGGCTTGGATGGCTGGAGGGTGGGTGACACTGATTCCAGGACCAGGAAGCCATAGGCACAGACAGAAAAGGTCTTAGTCTTAGAAATTCTGCTGGTGAATACATTTCTAGCTGTCATGGATTCAAGACCTTTTACTGTATTTTCCTACTCATCAGCCTCTGTCTGTCTGGCCTGGGGTACTGAGGGTTTTTTTTTGTTTTTTTGTTTTTTTCACTTGGATGCTTCATGATGAGATTCTCCCAATGTTTTTTATTTTTATTAGTTTCTCTTCTCTGGAGTTGATGATTATTCTGGCTCCATTGTTCACTGAGTGTCAGGGCTATCTCGACTTGGGAGACATTTCTCTGTCTGATTCAGTTTGACGCAATTTCTTCAGCGGTGATTCAGTCAGCCACAAAGGCATATTCCAGAGACCAAGCCTCTCAGATAAGTCATTAGGCTCAGCAGATCAGAAATCATGGTTCTGGATAAATAAGCATTTTGATAAATTCTCTTTAAAAAAATCTTACCTATGGGCTCCTTGCTACAGATTTTTTTTTTTTTTTTTGGCATTGGCCGAGGCTCAGCTGACGAGAGCGCAACTGTCTTTTAAAATGTTTTATTAAATAAAATTGTTTGACAGTTTCATGCGTGCAGTGGATTTTAGTTATTTTTACCCCACTACCCCCCACCCCTTCTCTCCGCTGCTGACACCCTTTTTCTCAATAAGTCCCCTTCCTACTTTCAAGTCATCTTTTTGTGTGTGACCCATTGAGCTGAATTAAGGATTCTTACACAAGCATGGAGGGGGGGTCTTATTAACTGGAGCATGGACAACTTGTCAGTGGTTACATCACTGAAGAAAGTGATACCCTCTTCCACAGGAACCATTAACTGCAGCCTTTCACAGAGGGGCTCCCTCATGCCCTCCCTCATCCATGATGAAATCTTGGCAGGTCCAGTTTAATGCAGGTAATAACCACAGCCACAGTGAGTTAGAAGTGCCATGGTCAGAAGACATCTTTCGGTTTCATGCTCCTCCCACCCCCACACCCTCTGGCTCTTATATCCCTTCTCTTCTGGGATGTCCCCTGCACCTTGGAGGAGGCGGCACTAGTATCCTGTTTGGGCTTGACCAGTCAACATCACTTATTCTTGGTTTTTAGGTTAGTTAGGAGTGTGCATTGGCCTCAGCCAGCTGTAAGAAGCATCTCTGACCAAAGCCTAGTTAGTGCCTTGGTTATTTCTTTAAGGTGGACCTGGTAAGGTCATCAGTGAGGCTCTGCTTCTCAGCGGACGAGGGCCTCCAGCTACCCATAACGCACACAGCCAGAGCAGAGTTGGAGTTCCTGCTCTCTACCCATGTGGCTGGAAGGCTACGGCTAATGCCGTTAACGTCTTGGTTTTATTGTAAAGTTTGATATTCATACTTTGCAGACTGTTGGGAAAATGAGCAGATAAGTCACAGGAAGAGGATTTATACAGAATTAAAATAAACCTGATAGACACTGTCCACCATGTAGCTTCTCTGTAGCTCTGAGCCCTTGTATTAGGTGAGTTTGAATGTGATGTTCTATGAACTATAGGGTCCCAGACACTTAGCATGAAAACAAAACAAAACAAAACAAAACAAAGAGCAACCCACCAGTGCTCATCAGGGATTACATATTGGAACATAAGCATGTTGGGTTAAATAAATGCGGTTTTGTTTCTGGTACTTCAGTAACTGGGAGAGTTCCTGAAATTAATTTCTTCTTTTCACTTCACCTCTACAGCATGGCTAGAAACCCCAACATGCTCATGCACTTGAATTCTGTCTCTGTCAATGTCTCGGCTTCATGGGGTGTATGCTGAATAGCATTTATCAGCTGAAGCTGGAAAATGAGGCCACCTCTTCCTGATGGCCCATTCCTCCCCACCCCTTAGGCTCTCTGCGGCCCACAGCCCACACACTGGCTGCTGCTCCCATCCTCACCTGGATTCTTCCCTAGTCCCTGTGAGGAACTAGACACTCGCCATACTCTCTGCCATGTCTTTAATGATTCACTGAACAGATGGTGTCAGTAATTAAGTAATTGTCACCCAGGCAGTGTTGTAATCACTGAGGAAATAGCAGTGGACAGGAAAATGACCACCCTCCTTTACATGTAGTTTCCTTTGCCTGGAATGAATAGGCCTCTCTTCCCTGCTACCTCCCACAGCATCTTTTTTTTTTTTTTTTTTTAGGTTTTTCCAGACAAGGTTTCTCTGTGTAGTCCTGGCTATTCTGGAATGCATTCTATAGACCAGGCTGGCCTTGAACTCACAGAGATCTGCCTGCCTCTGCCTCCTGAGTGCTGGAATTAAAGGTGTGCACCACCACATCCAGCCATTATTACAGACAATTTCGAACTGCCATGTAGGTGCTGGGATTTGAACCCAGGTCCTTTGAAAGAACAGCCAGTGCTCTTAACCACTGAGCCATCTCTCCAGCCCCTTTCTTTTTTAAAAAAGTTTTACTTTTATGTGTATTATATGTGTCTATATGCACACATATAACACATATGCAGATGTCCACAGAGGCTAGAGAGGGTTAGTTATATATTAGAATCCAGATGACTCAATTCTTAATATAAAATTCTTCCAACAAATTAATATAAAAAAGGTCAAGAGTGCGGCTGAAAATTGAGAAAAGGATGTGAGCCATGCACGGGAAAAAGGGGAGGGGGGAATATAATTGGAATATAATTGGATATTAAGTCTGAAGAGATACTAGAACTCATTCATAAAAACTTACAACACCACTGGTGAATGAATGAGATGGATCTGGACTAACAGATACTCTTCCACATGGAGGGTGAGTGAGTTGATGGGGGCGAAGCTAAGATAATACTTTGACAGTCTATCCATTTGTATTGTGATCCCCATGGCAATTCAGTTCTTGGGGTTTTTTTTTGCAAGGGATCTCTAAGGGTAAATGATTCATGCTTGATGTGTTTTGTTGAAACTTTATTTAAATAAAGGCCTGTCTCTAAGATTGCTTAATAACTGTAATTCAACCATTCCATGTATTACTGTGCATTTTGTGCGTTTCCCATGCTATCTAACCCGGGAAGGAGACTTGAGAGTCTTGTAGCTGAACTGGCTGGTTTTGTGTCAACTTGACACAAGCTAGAGTCATCAGAGAGGAAGGAGCCTCAGCTGAGGAAATGCCTCCATGAGATCCAGCTGTAGGGCATTTTCTCAACTAGTGATCAATGTGGGAGGGCCCAGTCCATTGTGAGTGGTCCTGCATTTTATAAATCAGGCTGAGCAAGCCATGGGGAGCAAGACCATAAGCAGCACCCCTCCATATCCTCTTCATCAGCTCCTGCCTCGAGGTTCCTGCCCTGCTTGAGTTCCTGTCCTGCTTGAGTTCCTGTCCTGACTTTCTTTAACGGTGAGCAGCAATATGGAAGTATAAGCCAAATAAACTGTCTATTCCCCATCTTGCTTTTTGGTCATGGCATTTTGTTGCAGCAATATAAGCTCTCACTAAGACATGTGCTTTGTGGGTTCCTCAAGGCTGGAAAGTTTCTCCTGAGTTTTCGTGAACCTGTGAGGTGATATAATGAGTGCTGTGCAGAGGAGACAGACTCTGCTGTTCCCTTCTCCCCACACAGGCACATCTGTAAAGACTGCGGGGCCTGTCAATATCTACCAAACAGACTTCTATTGCTTGCAAGCATAGCTAACAACTATCTTGCCATTGTCGGTGAGACTACTGTGGAGTTACAGAGGAAGGGCTTGGGGACCCAGAAGCCTTGTGGACTTGTTCCAAGGAGAATACAGGATGCACTTGCAATAAAGAATGCTTCTTTGTGACTCATTAAACTCCTCTCTGTTCCTCTTGGGTAGACATGTGCCCGCTGTGCCCTGCAGAGCCACGGTATCCAGAAGTGGTGGAGTCAGGCGGAAATAAAAACAGTTCACTTCAGCCCCCATGTGACGTGCCCCTTAATTCAAAATAAATCTGTGGCAGTTGACAGATACTTCTTTCAGATGGTTCTGGAGAAAGGCTTGACTTGTCCTAGCAAAGTCAGACACAGGCTTCATTATTTTAGTTGTGTTAAAAGAAGTGACCATAGCAAGACACCATCATTTAGGACAAATGTTATCTCTTCGAGTCAATAGCACTAAGAGCTGTCCCACAAATACCTAGTGTCGGAAGAATTGACTTTCCAATAAAATTAATTTCTTCTGAAACTCTTCACTATTCATCTTCATTTGTGAGCCCAGAAGTTTCCTTCCTCACAAATAAAAGAGAGGAAAAGCAATCTACAACTTTGTAAGGGCCAAGACTGACCTGGCTTGTATCTGTTTGTAGAAAGTGGTTGATTCTATTAGTTCCTTAAAACATGTAATTTCACTTGTGGCTTTTAAATCACCCACAGGAGACATAGCAGTAATTAATTTGACCTCGGTAAGAGTATGTGTATTCTGAGAAAATGGCAGGAGAGCCACATTGGAGTGTGGATGCTCCTAACCTCTCAGGATGTGTTTTTAAGTGACAGAGCAGTCAGCTTAGTCCCTCTGGGGTAAGATGGGCAAGCAGAATGTGCTGTCTGGCCTAACCAGCTTAACTCTTCACGTAGAGTTAAAGTGGGCTGACTTTCCAGCTATAGTAAACTGGACCTTAAGAGTTAAATGGAACCTTCAGCTGTACCTCCTTCTTGGGCTGAAAATACATATTAATTATGGTGTCTGGGTGAAGCACCCCATGTTGACTGGAGAAGGAAGTTGAGCCCCATGGGAACTCTGGTTCAGAATGCTATTAAAACCTCACAGCTCCCCCCACCCTCAAGAGTTGCCTCTTCTCGTCTTACACTCCTTTGCACCCACCCCGTGACGTTTACCATCTTTGAAATCAGAATACACATAATATTTCTTGGCATGGCATGGCATTTCATAGGCAACTTTTAATTTCTTGGTGGTACATGATGCATTCATTTCCCCAGAAAGGAAAGGGAAGTAACATTCACTGCCTACACACCAAGTACTGAGCACAAGGAAAACAATGTAGGAACATAATTTGATCAAATCTTTTTAAAAAAAAAAAGATTTATTTATTCTGTTTTTTATGTGTATGAGTGTTTGTCGGTCTGTATGTACGTATATGCCACATCTTTGCCCAGCGACAGAAGAGGTTAGAAGTGGGTGTTGAATCCACAGATAGGTGAACTTGTAAAGAAAGAGGGGCATTATATGGTTTACAGTTCTGGAAACACAAACTTAAGGGGTTGCATCTGGTGATGGCTTCTCAGTGACAGAGTCCTGAGATGAGACAGCATCCCAGGGCCAGAAGACAAGTGGAGCACATGCAGTTATATGTGGTCTGGTTTCCTCTCTTCCTATAAAATCTGTAGGATTCAAGCTTGGGGTCTCTACTCTGGGAACCTCCTAAAGGGTCCTCCTTCCCTCCCCCACCTTCTTTATTCAGAATCATACCATTTATGAATCCAGAAGGTCATTATAGTGTAAATCCATCATTTCACAGGTGACATGACAAAGTCCCAGGAAGGGTTGGGGACATTTAAAAAAATGTTTGTTTTTAATTTTGTATGTATGCACATTTTGTCTCTCTGTGTGTTTGCATACTGTGTGCATGCCTGGTACCCCAGGAGACCTGAAGAGAGCACTGGGTCATGTAAAACTAGAGTTACAGGTGGTTGTGAGTCTCCATGTGAGTGCTGGAAACCAAATGTAGGTCCTCTGCAAGAACAGCAAGTGTTCTTAACCACTGAGCCGACTCTCCTGCCCACTTGTTTGTATTCTCTCTTCAACACGTCCTACCTGGTTCCTTCTGTGAACCAGGCAACACAATGAATTCAGTGAGGGATCCAGCTGAGGCCCTTGCCTTGATAGATGTTGTAAGTAAGAAGACAAAACAAAACAAGCAAACATACAAAGAAGGCAGTTCTGTTGGAGGCTGGGGGCCTGTCTTGCGCACACGGCTGCCTCAGGAACAAGATGGACTGACTAGTGAGTGCTCTTTGTCCCTTGACTTCCTTTTTATGTTTTGAAGGTGTTAGCTTAATGAACACACTCCAGCAACTCTGAGGTATTTTCTCCCAAACCATGTGGAGCGCTTGGAGTTCTGGGGGTTTTGAGAGTGATGGATCTGATGTTCTGGAAATAGAAAGCCAACAAAAAGATAAAGCCAGAAGCTTCCATCATCCAAAACATTGAAGTCTGCTGAGGAGACAAAGCTGTGCAGTTCCTAGTGGTGTGTGATTTGCAGTCCCCTGATTACTAAGGAGGTGAGGCATCCCAGCATTCACTTGCGGGGTATTTGGGTTTCCTTATCCTGTGAGTTGCTTGCTCATGGCCTTCATGTTTTCTTTTCTGTGACTTCCTCTTCATTTTGCACAGGAAGAACCAGGCATTGATCTGTACCTCACAGGTGCAGCAGACATTGCTGTAAAGCTGCAGAGACCCACAAGTGAGGATCCAAGAAGCTGTGGCATTTTAGAGACCCACATGAGATCACCATGCTACAAACAGAATGGCATCAAAGCACTGTTCAAAAACAGTGACATGTGTGAAGGTGTGCTGAGAACTCCAACGTATCACATGATCTCCCTCACCTCTTTTTAAAATTTAATTTAAAAAATTTAGAGCATTTCATACATGAATATTATATTTACACCATTTCATGCCTCGCTCTTCCCTTCCAAGTCCTCCCGTTTCCCCCTCCCTCAAATTCATGTTCTTTTTCCCTTAAATTATTTATTGTTAAACACACATGCACGCGTGCACACACACACGTATGTATGTATGTATACATAACCTATGAGTCTGTTTAGTGTTACTCCAGTGTACATGTATTTAGGCCTAACCATCTGGGACTAGATAACTTATCTGGAAGCTCACCCCTGACAAAGCTGATTTTCTTTTTTTTTTTTTTTCTCTCTCTCAGCAGTCGTTGATTTCCTGGAGCTCTTCATCTAGGGGTGGGGCCTTGTGAGATTCCATCACATTCGTGGTGGCATTGTCACCTGATGTGGTCACTATGCAGATCTTGCTTAGGCAGTTAGGTTGTGGAGATTTCACAGGTTCAACTTTCCTGTCATGCCTAGAAGACACTATCTTGCAGCAGGCATCCTGGTCCTCTGGCTCTTACAATCTTTCTGCCCCTTTCCCTCAGTTTTCCCTGAGCGTAGGTTTAGGCGTTATAGTAGATGGACCAGCTGGGATCAGACGTCTCATGGTCACTTATTCTCTGCATTTTGGTTAGTTGTGGAACTCTGAAGTAACTTCTTCTATTTGCTGCAAAAAGAAGCTTCTTTGATAAAAACTATACTTATCTGTTGGCATAAAGATAAGTATTTAAAACACAGGAATTTTTTGTGAAGTGTCTATTCAGATAATCCACCAATTTATTAATTAGATTATTTGTTCTTTGGTTATTTTTTGAGTTCCTCATATATTCTGCATGCTAGTCGTCTGTCAGGAAGATGCTGACTAAGATTTTCTCTGACCCTGTAGGCCGTCCATTTGATCTTTCAGGAATGTTGTTTCTTGAGCTGAGACCTCTTAGAAAATCATCACCTATGCCAATGTCTTTACATGTTTCTCTTGGTTTTGGGGCTTGAAAGTTTCTGGCCTTACATTAACACTTTATTCCAGTTTGAATTGATTTTTGTACAGGCTGAGAAATAGGGATCTAGCCTCAGTGTTACACATGTGGATATGAATGTTGCTTTAAGAAAAAGGTACTAGTAGATTCTCCTCTAGGGTCTGTGATCTCTACAGCCATGGGTCGTTGGCTAGGATTATAGTCCCAGGTATGAATTCCCTCCTATTGAGAAGGCCTTAAGTCTAATTTGACAGATGTTGAGTATTCCCCCAGATAAAAGTGTCATTAATGAACCATTAGGGATATCTTGCTGGGCAGGTCATTGTTGTGGGTCAAAGGCTTTACATCTGGGTAGGACTACTGATTGTTTTTTTTTTCTTCCTCTGAAGCTTGCATAGTATCTTCTGGTACTATGAGATATGCTATAGTTTCTCTATGCATTCATCATTTGGCTGGTATATGGACTACCTTCATATCTTGACAGTTGTAAATAGTACCATAATAAAAATGAGTACGCAGATATCTCTGTTATATGATGACTTAGATCCTTTGTGTGTGTTCCCAAGAGTGGTATGGTTAGATCATATGGTAGTTCTATTTTTTAGCTTTTTAAGGAATCTTCCTCTATATCTCCATAGTGGCTGGACTAATTTATATTCTCAACACCATGGAAGTGTCCCTCTCCCCCAACATGTTCATTAACATTTATTGTTTTTTGTTTTCCTGGTGATGGCCATGCTGACTGTATTAAGGTAGAATCACAGTGTAGTTTTGATTTGTATTTGCCCAGGGGCTAAAGATACTGAAGATTGCTTTTATTTCTACTTTTTGTTGGCCATTTGTACTTCTTTTGTGAAGTGTCTATTCAGATCATCCACCAATTTATTAATTAGATTATTTGTTCTTTAGTTATTTTTTGAGTTCCTCATATATTCTGCATGCTAGTCGTCTGTCAGGTAGATGCTGACTAAGATTTTCTCTGACCCTGATCTTTCAGTCTTTTTATTTGCTGTGGAAAAAAAAAAAGGCTTTTTAATTTTTGGAATTCCTTTTGCTGTTCTTGATTTTATTTCTTGAGCTGAGACCTCTTAGAAAATCATCACCCATGCCAATGTCTTTATATGTTTCTCTTGGTTTTGTGGCTTGAAAGTTTCTGGCCTTACATTAACACTTTATTCCAGTTTGAATTGATTTTTGTACAGGCTGAGAAATAGGGATCTAGCCTCAGTGTTCCACATGTGCATATGAAACTCCCCACCACTGCTTCTTAGTGGACCATCCTATCTCCACCTTACCTTTTTGGCATGTTGATTGGCAACTGACTGAAGATGGGTGAGTTTATTTCTATATCCTCCATTCTGTTGGCCCATGTGTTTCCTTTTATGTCTTCACTTGGCTAATTTTTTTTTAAAACTATGATTCTCTAGGACAGTGGTTCTCAACCTTCCTAATACTGCGACCCTTTAATACAGTTCCTCATGTTGTGGTGACCTCCAACCATAAAATTATCTTCATTGCTACTTCATAACTGTAATTTTGCCATTGTTATGGATCATAACATAAATAATTTTGGAGATAGGTTTGTCAAAGGGGTCACAACCCACAGGTTTAGAATTACTGCTCTAGAATATTTTGAAACCCACTTTTGTAATACCTCCAGTATTTTTCATTTTGTTCAGGACTGCTTTGTTCCAAATGCCACATGTCTAATCACCATAGTTGGATTGAGTTTCTGCCCTCTTTATATATATATATATATTTATTTATTTTGGTTTTTCGAGACAGGGTTTCTCTGTTTAACAGCTCTGGCTGTCCTGGACTCGCTTTGTAGACCAGGCTGGCCTCGAACTCGCAAAGATCCGCCTGCCTCTGCCTCCCAAGTGCTGGGATTAAAGGCGTGCGCCACCACCGCCCAGCTTCTGCCCTCTTTATTAACCTTACCATGGAGATAAAATTTCAACATGTGAACCTGACATTAAAAAAAAATGAAATAAGCCGGGCGGTGGTGGCGCACGCCTTTAATCCCAGCACTTGGGAGGCAGAGGCAGGTGGATCTTTGCGAGTTCGAGGCCAGCCTGGTCTACAAAGTGAGTCCAGCACAGCCAGGGCTACACAGAGAAACCTTGTCTCGAAAAACCAAAAAAAAAAAGAAATAATAGACCCATCTTCTCCCATTCTCTACCCTCTAAAAAACCCAAACATTGTAAGTCATTCTCCAAGGTGACAGTGAATCTGCATGAAGATGAAAATGGGACCAAGTGAAGGGAGTTGCTGGGGGCCTGTACTTAAAGACATGACCTACATCTCTATGTGCTGCCTCAACAGAATAACTTCAGTGGTGGGAACCTCAGTGTAGGTGGAAGGGAAGATGGTAGATGCACAGATCTTCCAGAAAACTCAGTGTTCAAAGCCTCCTTTGGAGTCACATTCCCAACCTCTGACTCTGCCCATGTAGAGATATGTGGCATGGCAGAGTGTCAGGGTGGCAAGACGTGGCACCCAACCACCATCCCTCTTTTTCGCCCCCTCTATTTGGACTGCTTATAGTCCCCTTAACATGTCATTCCGGACAGCAGCTTCTATTGGCTACAGTTGTTTAGAGGGTTTAGAGAAAGCCCATAAGCCAACCTCCACCTTGTTAAAGGCTGTAGAAGTAGGCAGTTAAAAAGTGCACGAGCCTCCATTTCTTTCAGTATGTCAAGGAGAAAATGAGAATTCTTTACAGCATTGCTGTAGAACTCAGTGTAATGCTTGTCAGAGTGCTGCAGGGCCCAGCTACTTTGTAGGAACACACTTGCTGATTACAGAGATTATCACTGGACTACCGATGATGAATGTGGAAGGCTCTGGTGCCAGAGCCCACTGCATTACCAGGTAGTTGGAGACTTTAGGGGAAGGGGGCTCTTGGCCTCCCCTTGCTGTTTGTCTTTATTTTGTGAGATTACAGGACACCATGGATGTGCCAAGACTACAGGGCCTGCTCAGGACAGCAGTTCCTATTTGGTGTCTGTTGCTTGGCCCGGCAACTTAGGAAGGTCAAAGCCCTGTGAGCAGTGTGTTCCCACAGCGTCCCGGGTCTGGCTGTTCTGTGAGAAGGCTGAAAGACTGGAGAAAGTCCTCTGCCTGAGGCAGCTTCCAGCATCTATAAAATAACCTGATTCCAGGGAAGGGTGATACTTCAGTGGGCTTACTGCCACTATGTGTTCTGGAAGAGCAGACCTTTAACAAAGGCTGTATTTATTTAAACATCTTTCTGTGCAGAAAATGGAGAAGCTTTAATTTCATTATTTTGTCATTTAATATGCATCGTGAACAACTCTGGGTATGTCGTGATTTGCTGTGAAATGTAAACTCCCGAGGGCACAGATGTCTGCTTCATTTACTTTTTAGAACACCCAGAAAAAGGGCCACAAGCAAGTAGCTTTCTAACATGTTTACATGCTGCCGGTGTAGAATGGAGTGCTTTAGGTTCTAGAAGACCAAAAATGTAAGACATTTTCACTAACATCACGGAATGTCCTTCTATGTGGGGCACACAGATAAATACTGACTTATTTTAACTTTAAAATCATAATACTGGATGACTTTCAAAAACAAAAATCTGACCCATATAAAGAAGAAATCCAAAAAAGCGTGTAGGAAAAAAAAAAAACCAAGTCATCTTTAATTCCCCTGTATAAAGCTAATCATTTCCAATATCTTTGTACTTGCCTGTGTGATTCATTTAAAGATCTTGTTAATGTTGCTAGTGAAATGATTTTTAAGACTTTCAAATTTTCTTTTCATCTGCCAGTAGTGATGCCATGTTGTTTCCAACTAAGAATTATTGTCTTGCTGTTTTTCCGTGTTGTGAGTACAAGGAAAGGACTTGCCACACGTTGCTAGTGGCTTACTCTCTCAAAGGCAAACCATTGTTACTGTGAGGGAAACTTTGATCCATGTTGTCCCAGTGCACTTGTTCTCTCAGAACCAGGTGAACTACCTCTGTCTGTCTCCTCAGGATTATGTCACCCACCAAGGCAACTTTCTGTTTCATTCAGTGATGTCAAGAAACAAAACACCACCCTTGAAGTGAATCAATTTTGGAAAATAGAGACTGGCTTTATATTCCATGGCTTTGATGTGCTTAGTAGTTCCTGTAAGAATCCGCCTTCCTTTTGTTTTGATTGACAAGACCTTCCCTATATATTTGAGTAATCAGGCAGTCTGATAACAAAAGGGAGAGATACCCAGAGCAAATTTTTCCCCACTCACTGCAACTTTTGAAAGCCTGGGCTGCAAGTGTGTCAGCTCTATCAGAACTGTTGACTCCAGCAGGATCAGGTAAGTGCCTCTCCATCTCTCAGCTCCTTCCTCCTGAAAGGAGGCCATGGAGTCCATATGACAACATACCATACCAGCAAGAGCTGTGAGAGTGGCTTTGGAAATGTAGCTCCTCTTGAGTGTCACTGAGCTGGGACCATTCCACACATGCCCGTTTCTTGGCCCGGCAACTTAGGAAAGCTACTTGCTTGTGGCCCTTTTTCTGGGTGTTCTGTTCAGTGAGCAACCGTGAAGGGCCCATTGTGTGTTACTAGAGTACCAGAAGGGACCAAGGACCAGAGAGGACAGACTCCTTTGTAGGTTGTGACTTGCTTTCCATCATTTGCTTTTAAAATTAGTGCTAGCTAGAGACTGCCCAGCAGAAGCGTGGAGCAGAGGCAATCTGTGTTGAGTAGAACACATTTTATGACTGACTACCACAGCATGCATCAGGTTTTATAATCTATCCTGTATGGTAAGTTGGCTCAGTGACAACACACCCATGTTGCGCCATTTTTGTACTTATCCACCTTCCTCCACTCATTCCCCATCTGTGACGCCTAAAAAAGCAAAATGGTGCAAAGCTTCTAACATGACACATGCATACGTTGGACCTGGGTGAAAAGAAGGTATGTGTTTTCATGTGTTATTTCAGGCTCTACGTTTCTTTTGGTGTTACTCTTATTTTCCATTGGAATAAATTCCTTTTGCATACAAGTCAGCATTAGGAGTTGGAGTTCACCAAGGAGAAGCCTGAGACGGCTTTGAGGATAGGGTGTCTAGAGAGAACTATTGACTGTCTACTAGAGCTAGTTAGAGGGATGTTGTTGAAGTTGGACAATTGCTTGGCTCATTTTTTTTTTCCTGTAATGCTAAGAGCAAGGTCTCTTTGAGACTGACCAACATATTGTTGGCTGTGCCACTGTGAGCAGTTGGGCATGTTCAACTTTGTTTCATTCCCTTCCCGGGAATAGCATGAAGCTGGCATACGTTGTCCTTGGTGCCACCGGCCTCCTTCTTCTGGGTGGCTGTGACTCTGTCCTCAGCACCCCCAGTGGGAACCTGCACACTTTTGTGGGATGTGCCGTGAGGGAGTTCACTTTCCTGGCCAAGAAGCCAGGCTGCAGGGGACTTCGGATCACCACGGATGCCTGCTGGGGCCGCTGCAGGACCTGGGAGGTGAGTAGTCCAATAGGCTTGGGTGGCAGTGTCCTGGGGCCAGCTCCTTGATTTCAAGTGTTCAGTGTTTTGTGATGGACCGCATCTTCTTCCTGCACTTTCTCAGCTGTGAGGAAGTCAGGCAGAAAAATGCAAGGACTTGAGAAAAATCCTAATGTCTGTGACATTATACCCTGAGTGAGATGGGAAATTACTGGGACTTTGAGCAAAGGTGGACCATGACTGACTTTATTTTAAAAGGTCACTCATGTTGTAAGCAGACTGTAGAGGTTGATGGTGGGAGAAAGTGGGCCAGTTATTTGTTTGATAAATATTTACCAAGGGCATCCTGTGCTCCATGGACTTTTGTGGGAACTCAGGATGTGGTAGTGAGCAAAACAGCTTCCTGCTTTCAGGAGTTTATTTGTAGTGGGAGGAGTCAGAACATAAATAAACATCTAGTGAAGAATGGCTCCAAGAACAGGAAGTGAGGTGCTGTATTCTAATGGGTTTCCTGTTTTCTACCTGTGGGGACAGAAACCCATCCTGGAGCCTCCTTACATTGAAGCCTATCATCGAGTCTGTACCTACAACGACACCAGACAGATGACAGTTAAGCTGCCTAACTGTGCTCCTGGAGTCGACCCCTTCTACACCTACCCGATGGCTGTCCGATGTGACTGTGGGGCGTGTTCCACTGCCACCACCGAGTGTGAGACCATCTGAAGCCAGCATAGTCTTCAGAACACAGCTGGTGGCCCAGGCTCACAGATCTTCTTGCCCCATCCCCTGCATTAAAGTATGGTATACTTTGGGCCAGCCCAAGTTACCTGCCTTCCTTTACCCAGCTTGGTCACAAGGTCCAGGTACTGCACGCTTATGCTACAAATGTAAAACCATATTGACCCTTCCCCAGAACAATCTTTCTGCTTCATATGTCTACAAACTATGTTTTCTTTGCTTGACTTTTGGAACATGATTTATATATTACAACCCTCCCCCAGTTTTGGTTGATAAGGTGTCATTTATTTAAAAGAATTGGATATCATTAAGCGATGGAAGGTCTTTAAATTCCCACGTTCTGCCATTGAACTCCAACTGGATTTATGATTAAAGAGAAAAGTATGATCAAAACCAAAACACTTTCTTCCTTGCTTAAAAGGATACCCAACTGCAAGTGTTCTCTGAGAGAGCACTCCATTTCCCTTTCAACTGAGTGATTACCTAAACAAGATACAGATGTTACAGAAAAGCCCATGTGGCTGATTCTTCTCCCAAGCAAAATTCTCTGAGTTCTCTAAGATCCTTATTGAAGTGTCTACTTGCCAATTAAAAACAACAAACAAACAAACAAACCAGAATCACAAAATGCAATTAGGAGCTATCATTTAGGTTTAAAAACACCAGAGACTAAATTCATGGTTTGAGTCTTCTCCCCCTACCACAGTGGAATGACAGATGTCCTTCCCTGTTTAGCATATCTTAAACCTAAATGACAATTTATTAGACTCAGAATCCTGAGTGTTTGTGGAGGTAAGACTGCCCTGCTGGCTCAGAGGAGGGAGCTGAGATGGTCTGGCGCTTGCTTTTTCTAAACTCTTATAGCAGCTGATTCTGTGACCTTTTTTTTAAATTCCAATTTTATGCAAATGTTTTTAGTTTTGGCATTTAGAGGTCTGAGTTCACCTTTGTTCTTTTTTTTTTTTAATAATATGACAGGTGCATCTATACTGGTGTCAATAAAGTGTGTTTTCTGCATTCACACACACAAACTTTCAGAAAAATCTTTTTATTCTATTTTGCTTGGTATATCAATAAAGGCACTTGAAACTCTGAGGTTCTTTGATTCAAGCATTAATTGGGGACTTACATTTAGTAAGGGACACAGATGACTCAGGGTAGCATGAGTCCCAGGGCTCAGCCATCTGTAACCACTGTCAGGTCCCAGCTGGGAGGCCTGAGTGCTCCTTGAATGAGTCCATAAGAATCTATAGAGTTAAAGAAACCAACAAGGAGGGGTGACACACGTGTGCTTTGGAGGTAGTGGTCAACCTTAGGGCGCTGTGGTGGGAAAGAGTGTGATTTTCAAGTACCCTGGGAAGCACAGGGGAGGAGCAAGTGCCCAGCAGGAGCTGTGGCTCTTAGTAGGACTCTGCAGCTATTTGCTAAAAACTGAAACACGATAGGAGGGGGTAGTGTCCCAACACGCTTGCTTTCTATCCCCTTGAATCAAATGGGAATCATATGAGAAAGCAGAGACTGAAGGAACCCATTGATTTGGCCCTCCATACATGATGAGCTCTACGAAGCCGACCTAAAGGCACGGGAAAGGCCACATGGCTATGGGGCATTTCAGCTGCAGTGCAGCAGGCAGTAATGATGGTTGCCAGGGTAATATGCAAGCTGCAGCATCACGATGACTCACATTTCCCTGATGGGAACTGCTGTGGGATACACACGGAAAGATTTGTGCCCAGTAATACCACATCTGTAATGTTTAGAGATATAAGGGAGGATAATGGTAGTTACAAGGTCTGCGGCGTTAGTTGCTTATAAAGTACTGCTCGAAGGTTTTTGGACATAGTGTGGAAGCTGCCTTGGAAGAGGCAAGCTGAAAACCAGATGTACGATCTAACTGGAAGAGCAGTTCAATCACTTAAAGGCTGACCCTGCCACCGTGGCGAGTCTTCTGTTCTTACTCATGATCCTAATAGGAAGGAAGACACAGGCCTGTAATGGGAACAATCAGGTGGATGTACTTGAGGGTCTCCTGGCAAGGGGCCTACTGGCTCCTCCTTGTCAGAGGAGAGCAGACTCCCCTAGCCGGGAGGCCACATGGAGGACCTAAGGAGGGTGTTATTTTATGGATACTGTCTTCTCAACTGGTGTCACTATTCCTATATTACAGTCCTCCTGCCTCTGCCTCCTAAGGATTGTGGTTGTAGGTGTGTACCACTGCACCCATATTTGTGGTGCTGGATATTGAACCCAGGGCCTTGTGCTAACTAGGCAAGCTATCAGATGAACTGTTCCTACAAACTCATATATTCTAGATCAGCGGTTCTCAACCAGTGGGGTGAAGCCCCTTTAGGGATCTAATGACCTTGTCACAAGACAATCAGAAAACACAAATAGTTGCGTTGTGATTCATAACAGTAGCAAAATTGCAGCTATGAAGTAGCAACAAAAATAATTTTATGGTTGGGGGTTACCACAACATGAGGAACTGTATTAAGGGGTTGCAGCATTAGGAAGGGTGAGAACCACTGCTGTAGATGATTAGGGGAAAGATTTGCTCTCTGGCTGGGAGGAATGAAGGTCTCTACTGAAGGAGCTACTGGATAATGCAAACCAGAGGAATAGGTAGAAGGTAACTGGCAATAGGTGTGGATTGGGAAGAGAGGGAGGAGTACTTGAACTATGGTATGAACATCGGGATCTTGTCTCAGTGCACTGTTGGGATGGCTCCTGCAAGTTTGGGGGAAATCGTGGCTTCTACCAATGGAGGAGAAATTCTAACTACCCTGGAAGAGTACTGGGGCACCAAAGACAAGCCTGGATATGATGGCATTATTCCAAAGGATCAGAGGACCAACCAGCTATCTGTGTTCACCTGAGGGTGCAGAAGATACTCTCTTTATCCAAGAAACAAAGGCTGCCTCAGTAAGGACATGCCCATTGCAGAAAAGTTCACGCTGACTGTCCTTTGTAGGCCATGGAATGCTGCCATGGACCTGGGCTTCTAGGTGTCAGTAGAGGTGACAAGGCTTTGCAGAGACCAGATGGTGGGACAGAGCTATAGGAGGGGAGGAGGACATTACCGCCATGGCAAACAGCAGAGCTACAACAGTGGCTAGAGGCCTGTGACCTGCAGGGTGTGTGGTACAGTATAATAGACTGTGGATTTGTTAGTCCATGGGACTAAAAAATTGCAATAAATACATATTATAATCAGGAGAGTTACTAAGGGAAAGGAGGAAAATATGCCATGGTTTATAACTGCAAAACCAGAATCTTTTTTTTTTTAACTTTTCCTCTTTTCCCTCTCTTCATTCCACAGCCTTCTTTTCCATAAATATTTATTGACTCTAATTTTTCACAAAGCACCATTTTGGAAATAAAGATGCCAATATTGTTACCACTTACAGGACTCCCACGTTTATGAATTCTCACGTGTGCTCACCTGCACGTGAACGCACAACACACAACACACCTGTATGCACGTGGAGGACATCTTTTTTTAGGAGCTATCAACCTTGTTTTGTGAGAGACCCCTCTCTGAACCTGCAGCTTACTCATTTTTAGGCTGGCTGGCTAGTGAGATCCAGGGATTCTCTTGTCTCTGCCTCTCCAGGGCTGGGACTACAGACGTGCTATCAAGCCCGCCTTGTTGCCGTTTGTGAATATGGGTTCTGGGATTGAACTCAGCTCTTTGTGTTGACATGGCAAACACATTATTAGTCTCTGAACCACCTTCCCAGTCTTACTTCTTCACTCTGCATCAACCACACTACTAAGTATTACGAGTGTCATTTTACCAATACCATTTTATGAATGATGAAGCCAAAAAGCCAACACAGGCCCAGCTACTTATCCATGCTGCACGTGCCTGGCTTCTCTGACCCAGATCAACCATGTTCTACTAAGGAATGATGCCTTTGGGGAATGTCTCTTCCAAGTCATTCCTGCTTGGAGCAGTCTGAGTTGATGATGTTAGACTGGTCATTAGCATTTTCTGTCTTTTCTGGAGGTTGGGCTCTCCTGTGGCAATTGGAGTGTTCACCTGGTTTCCGTGTAACCTCAGGAAGGGGATGGTTTCTGTTGCACAGATCATATCTTACAAGAGCAGTGTCTTAGGGAGAAAAGAAACAATGCCACAGGAGAAGATCAAAAGAAAACAGAGGTGAGGGTTGTGGCTTTGCATTCGTTTCCTAGGTGATGTGAAATGGATGTTGGTGGTGGTGGTCCAGGGCCTCCCAGACCAGCTCTCCAGAGATGGTTTCTCAGAAATTCCTTATTTAGATATACATTTATTTTGTAGTTAATGAAAGGTAAGGAGTAGGGAGAGTTCCTTTCTATAGAGCACTTTTGATTGCAGAATGTAAATCCCCTCCCTTCCCTTCCCCACTCTCTCTCCTTGAGACAGACTCTCATGTAGTTCAGGATGGCTCCTTGTGTAGTGTGAATGATGGTCTTGCACTCCTGACCCTCCTCTCCTGTCTGTACTTCCTGAGTTAGAGGCATGTGCATCATGCTGGGTTTGTAGGAAAATGTAAACCCTCACAGCCCACTTCACTTCTGGCTTTATTATATTTACTGGTTGAAGTGGTAATTCATGTTTCCCCTCTCCACAAGACATCAGGAAATTACAAAGTTTGTCTGTGATGCCCAGTTAGCCCATCAGATTGATTAAATTTTAAATTAATATTTTTAGAGATAATGAGCTACATGTCTAATTGAAAATAATGTATATTGATAAAATAAATTGCATTTCATAAGACCTGCTTCTCTTTTTAATTTATTCAAGTTTTTTTTTTGTCAAAATTATGTGCCCCTAGTTCTAGGAATGATAGCATATACTTGTCATCTCAACACTTGGCAGACTGAGGCAGGAGGATTAATAGTTTGAGGCTAGCCTAGGCTATGTGGTGATACCCTATTTTAAAATAAGTAAATAAAATAATATGCTCCAATCTTTCTTGGTTCTCCACTTCAGAATTTTAAGCGTACTATTAAAAATAACCTTTAACAGATTCTTCAACTTTTGTTTTCTAAAAATTTATATTATTTTTGTTTATTTATGCATGTGTGTATATGTGTGTGTTCATGTGTGTGTGTGTGTGTGTACTAGTGCCATAGAATGAGTATGTAGGTCACAGGACAGTTAGACCTCTCCTACCTTATGGGTCCTAGGGATTGAAATCAGGCCATCAGGTTTTCTGGCAAGCATCCCTACCCACTTGAGCCACCTCCCTGACCCTGTTGGGACTTCCTCATAATGGAACATCTATTGTAACACAAGTCTGCTCCTTATTTACGTGACGGATCTTCAGGCATTTCTGCTACAATCATCTTCCTTTGGTTTTATAGATGGAATAAACTGGGATTGTGTGTTAGGCAGCCAAGAGGGCTCCATGGTTGGTTGCTGCGATCCTGGAGTGTCTGCAGGGGGCGCTAAAGCTGGTCAGGCAGGCGACATCTAGTAAGGAGCTAGAGAAGGAATGATAGAACAAGGGAGCAGCCACAATTTAGAGGGTTAGCCTAGCCTCCTTTCAAACCTTTTACTTCATCAGAAGTAAAGCAAGCCTTCCCTGAACTTGCTGGCTTTATGCTTGACTCTAAGCTCCTCCACCATGGAGGAGAAGTAGGTGTGAAGTTCCACCCCAGTCAAGAAGCTACTCACAAGCGATAGCTGTTGGGAAAGGGAAAATCAGTGTTCTTCAATGGAGGGTGTGAACAAGGGGTTTATCAGTCACACTCCAGGACAGGCCTCATGTCCAGGAGTAGTTGGCCAACACAAATGTACTTTTTTTTTTTTTTAAAGAAAGTGAAAGAACATGAAGTTGGATGGGGAGCAAGGTAGGATCAAATAAATTGCATGGAATTATCAACTAATAAAGAAAATCATTATTTAAAAAGAAAGTCATGCCCAGACCTTTCCCGGAAATCCCCAAACCATTCAGATAAAGGACAGACAATCCTTGGAAGACAACAAAATCTGTCATGATTTAACAGGAGTATTGACATTCCCAAGCTGATGTAAGCATTGCCTTTTAGTGATGTTGAAGATAGGATTACAACTAAGGACTAAAGGCAAAGTCACAAACACAAATTAAAATCATCTGAGAGAACATGTAGTCTCTGAAACAGTATGCATACAGAATAAAGCATATTGGTATGCCCCAAAGTAATTATCTTTAGGAAATCCACTTGTAAAACCAAGCATTTGAAATAGGGGTTAACCCTGTTAGTAGCATTTTCTTCCCACCTGAAGTGTGTACTCTGTTGCCTTTGCTGTCCACCATGTGGAGAGGTGAGTCATCAAAGTTAGGAGATTCAAGCTTCTAGGCTGTTCTGAACCTGCAGCTTCCATTTCCTTTTGGAATATGCTTATCAATTAAAATTTGTGGTGGTGGTGGTTTGGGGATAGGGGACTTAAAATATCTGGCATTAAAAACATGTTGGAAATGTTTTAGGAAGATTTTTGCTCAGCTTTTAGGAACTGCTTGAGCAAGCTCAAGAAACCAACATGAAGCTTCTCCCCATAGACACGTTAGCAGCTCTAAATGAGAGAGAAGATCCAATAGAAGCTGCCTGCAAACTTCAGCATCACAAGACCAGAGCTAACTTCAGAACAGAGCCAAAGGACTAATGTTCCATGAATGTGCTCAGTCACTTTTGAAGGTGCACGCTTCGAACAAGGGGAGGAGAAGTAAATAGGTTTAGACCAAGGGTTTCTCTTCTTCAGCATGTACTTATTTCCACAGAACCATTGGCAGAAAGCCTAGACTGGGATTTTATTTTACTGTTGCAGAAAAGAGACTGGAACTCACCCAGCAAGGGGCCAGGGAGATGGCTTAGTAGGGAATATGCCTGGTGCGCAAGTGTAAGGATCTGAGTTCAGATCTCTAGCACCCATCTGAAGAAACAGGTGCATTGTGCTCCTGTAACCCTAGTGCTGGGAGGCACACCCAGTCTACCAGCTT